>NC_051168.1:113953962-114292099 GCF_013339725.1 Rhipicephalus microplus | reverse complement strand
GGAACATTTGGTGACTCGGATTCCGAGTCAGACGGGTTAACGAACACTTTGATGAGTGTTATTTCGAGCAAGCTCGCGGGCGGTCGTACATCAATTATGAGTTGGAGGGTGCTCTAAATTTTTTGCTAACCTATGGTTTCAGACGAGAGCTACCTCATCTAAGCGGGCGATTCAACATGACAAACGTTACAGGGGTGCAACGCATACGGATGCTTGAAGTTTATTGACGCTTCCATTGTGAAAATTTTAGAACCTTTGGTATTGTCTCAACACTTATGCTGACAAGGCGTTATAACATAAGTTTTTTAGAGATTAAGAAAAATTTGAACTGATTTCAAAGGGACATTGTTCATATACGCTATATATTTTTTTCTTTCAGGAATTTGCCATCCCATGACCCGTATATGTCAACCAATGTTGGGGTAGCATTTCAACTTTACGCTGATATGACGAGCTTGAGGGAGTGCATTTGACATGTGGTGCAGTTATCTTTCATCTCCCTCATCCCCCTCTCAAGCGCAGTGTAGCAAACCGGCTGCCAACAGGCTGGTTAACCTCCATGCTATTCTTTTCCTCTGATTTTTCTTCTTTCCTTCCTTTTTTCTTCCTTCCTTCCTTCTTTCCACACGGTGCAGGTAATTCACTGTCTCTCTCTCTGTCTCTCTGGTTTTTTTGTTTCCTTCTCACTTTTCTCATTTTAAATTACCCTGATAGCCAACCGGAAGTCTTTTTGGTTGATTTCTCTGCCCTCTCTGTTGCTGCTGGCTTCCGTCCAGACGCTGATATGCATAGTAATGAAAAAAGAAGACAAAAGCAAAGCAAAGAATGGAAAAAATGTTAAGCAGTCTAGAGCGAATGGTATGCTACTCTACACTGAGGAGAACGATGAGGTAGTTTGAAAGATGGAGAAAGGGAGGGAGAAGAGAACGTGCACTCAAAGTCGCACACCACTGTCATTATTACACAATTAGGCTATAACCACTAGTCCCAGTTCCTTGGTACGGTATCGAAAACAATAAAACAATAAAACTTGGAGCGTATCTGTTTTTCTAGCCGCTTAACTTTGGGTGCTCTCGTGGTCACCCCCTTAACTTGGGGTGAACTAAAACTAGAATGGATAGGTTGGATGGTTTGACGAATATGACGCGCTGGCCAAGACAGGAATAACGTGACAATCTCGTCGCGTGCATCGTCAAACACTTCCCGCTATACAGTACATACCCGAAAGTGGGTATATGCCTCTGACATGCGGATATATGCCTCAGGTGATTGACACTTAGGATATACCCAGGAACGACGAGAACACACATCGGCCATTTTAATGCGTGCGAGTTAAGGAATACCCGACATCAGCAGCGTCGACAGGACGAATGCAAAAAGTAAATATCAGGGACCCCGCTAGAATCAAACCCAAGCATTCTGCGTAGCAATGAAGCATTTTACCATAGAGCTACGCCAGGTCTTGGAACTACTTTTCAAATGTACGCTAATCTTGGTGATTTGATTGATATGTGGGGTTTAACGTCCCAAAACCACCATATGATTATGAGAGACGCCGTAGTGAAAGGCTCCGGAAATTTCAACCACCTGGGGTTCTTTAACGTGCACCCAAATCTGAGCACACAGGCATACATTATACGCTAATCTTCGTGAAGCGTGAATATTGGTTGCAGTGCTGCCTACCCAATTTTATAAGCATTACGTATGTACGACTTTGCTACAGCCATCACGTCGGGTTAACGTCAATTGTGGTTTGATGCCATGCGCTGAAGTTGATTCATGTGGCATTGTCGAGGGCCAGCATCTCTCGCGAGCATCAGCGCTTCATTTCAGCTTCTGGTGTTGCTAATACGCATGTTCCAGTTGGCATCGTTGCGCAAATGCAAACAACTGAATATATAAACATCTGCTATTCCTAAACATGTGTGTCTGCGTGTAACGTTTGTACATTTACTTATCGTCATTACATGACGTGTTGCTAAATAAAAAACTGCAACATAGTATCCTTCCATTCACATGCTTCGCGTAACGTCGATTTTCAGGTACGTGGGACCTGCCGAAATTTTTCACTTTCGGTCTCGTGCGGCTTGAAATTCCAGGACAACCAACACCTCCTATTTATCTTTTAGTCATAGTGTTAGTCATTCTGACATTGTCATGGTTTAAAAAGCTGAATGGTTTAATCTGCGGTATATCCGGTTGGCTCGCTGAAAGAAATAGGTTCAAAACTATGAACCTGTTAATTGAAAGTCATTAGTTCGTCATATAAACTTCGTCCACAGATACTCTCTCTGCTAATATAGGTAGTATACCCACCAGGAATGCCCGTGTAAATGCTACCGCTGATTGTCACACAAGTGCTCTCTGCCGTGCATCCGTATTTCATGAAGATGACGACTTGGTAGGAAGGTGAGTATGGAAGTTGCATGTGACTACAGCTACGGCACCGCTAAGAGGTTTGGGGGTTCGTATCATCCCCTTACATTTTCAGACGTGAAGCTACTTAAGGTTGAAGATGGTTCGTTGACGTGGGCAATGTGCGCCGGATCCAATCACTTGCAAGGTACCCAATATACGCCATGACAATGACGATGACACTGATGGCAATGAAGACCACAGTCGATGACTGGCTTGTGCTTGCGCAACATTTGACATCTCAATAAGCTAGACGATTTGTTTCGTATGACTGAAAACGACGAACAACCACCGGAAAACGTGCCCGGACCTTGCATTCACCAACTTCAGGCTACAAAGCAGCGATATTGAAGGCAAAATGAAATTCACAACTTAACACAAAATACTAGTTATGAACAAATCAATAAATATTTTATGTAACTGTACACCACTTGCCACTCACTGCGTGCGTGAGTGGTCAATGGCAAGGGGGATTTATGGTAACACCAAGCAACCTCACTGCTTCGCCTACTCATCATCACTCACTTCGTGGATATGCCGCTATATTTTGCATGTGTGTAATTGGTTGATTGATTTTATTGATATGTGAAGTCTAACGTCCCACAACCACCTTATGATTATAAGAAAGCCGTAGTGAAGGGCTTCAGAAATTTTCACCACCTGGGTTTCTTTAACGTGCACCCAAATCTGATCACAAGGGCCTATCGCATTTTCGCCTCCGTTGAAAATGCAACAGCTGCAGTCGGGATTCGATCCCGCAACCTGTAAGTCAGCAGCCGAATACCTTGGCCACTAGAACAATGAGGTGGGGCTTTGCATGTGTGTACATACATGCAAACGCACACACCAAATTTACATAAAATGCGTTTCAGCTTCCATCCCATCACCCAACAAGACACCCGAGTATGCCCCTGGAAATCAGCAATCTTTTAATAAGGCGTCACACTGTAGCGGACGTACCTGGTTGCCACGAATCACCTTCAATTAAAAGTGTTACCTGGCCCGAAGACGTTTATGCACGTATTAACCAGTTTTTCAATGTCAAACAATACGTCTTTGCAAGCTACCACAATGTCCCCCAGCCTATATTTCTCCCCATTACTTTCCTGCAGCTCGCCACGTAATTTCACAATGTGGCCGAGCGCAAGTAATGCGTAGCGGCGCTTGGGCAGTGGCGCGGAATCGGCTGGTGGTGTGAAGACAGCAATAAATTTGAATGATGGAACAGTCAACCAATGACCAGGTGTCTTCTTTGTCTCCTTTCAATATTCATTTAAACACAACATGTAGTATTCTCCGAAGGTTCCCTCGATTGCACGTACGTAGGAGCAGCTCCTCAAATGGGCTGTCATATAAAGTGTCACATTAGCGGCAACACAAGAATCGTACACTTGCTAAGTGGCTTGCCAGGCAAAAATTATTCGGGATGCGGCACCTCTCTCGGAAGGCACTGAGCTCCTTTGGTGGAGGATGAAAGTACTCACTCCTCTATTCTGTTATTGCGGTGTTAGGCTCTTAACCACATGCGCCATTCTGTTTGCGAGATAATTCTTGGCTGCCTTCGCTTTGTCACCGACTGCGAGAGCCCCTTTGCTTGAATTTGGAAAAAAGAAGTGATTTTTTCTCAAGTAAGGCACGTCAGCCTATTCTTCGCAAAAAAATTAAGAGATACTCGTGCCCTGCGCTGTATTGCTATATGATCAATACATAATTAATAATTATTGGGGTTGAACGTCCCGAAACCACCAATCAATTATGAGAGGCGCCGTAGTGGAGGCCTGCAGAAATTTCGACCACCTAGGTTTCTTCAACGTGCACATACATCTAACCACCCGGACCTTAACCATTTTTACCTCTATCGAAAATGCGGACGCCGCAGCCGAGATTCCATCCCGTGACCTGCAGGTTTGCAGCCGTATGCCTTAGCCACTAGACCACCAAGGCGGGTATAATCAACACATCGTAAAAGTGCGCCTTTAGCATTTTCTACTTAGATACAAATACATTTCGCTATACAGCAATAGAGACACTCAGAAGTGTCTGAAGGGCACTATCAGGAACCCTTACATCTCGATACTTCGGGCCTTCAATGGAGTTAGAAGCTACCTCATAATACATCTGATCATCATTCCGCATGAGCAGTGCACAGCATCATGGCTAATAAAGACAAAACAACACAGAGCCATTGCTGCGTTTTTGTGTCGTTCGTAATATTTTTTCTATACTTTGTTTCATTTGCAAGGTCTCACGATCAATCGGTAACTAGCCCGTTTGCTTATTCTACTAGCTCATTTGCGCCAGAGGCTCAAATCTGGTAGTCCTAATAACCTTTTAGCGCTAATGTTCGTGAACTGTGACAACCAACCACAAAATTACGTTTTCTTTCAGATTTCACTGGTCTCAACCAAATACATAAAGGACTATAAAAATTCTCATGTATCTTCTCTTCTCCGCCTCTTTTTTTAACGTCTACAATCCTTCCTGAACTTGTTCCTCAACTTCCGTTTGTCATCTCGCACAAGTACTTGAAGGCGAGAGCACTCAGTAGGATTTGCTGTAGCAATCACTCACCAGTTAGCATGCAAGCCAAACTCAATTAGTGGCTTCGATGGGCGTAGGAAGAACACCGGTAGCCAAGAATTCAATATGGTAATAGTAATAACTGGGCTGGCAGCATTCTCAAACCACCATTGTCTTTACTTGAGTCATTGTTTTATGTCAAAGTGTACAGTAAAACAGAACATTTTAATGCCAGCATAGTGAACTTAAGTGCGCTTAGGCTCACTGCAACAAAGCGCACTTAAGATATCCTGTGTGGCCAATTTGTTAGGCTGGGCTTCGCTACACCAAGCAGGGATGCTTTAACACACATTGTTTATTTCACAAATGCACCGATGCGTGGATGCATGTATAAGAGAAAAATAAACGGAAGCGTCTCCTGGATTATCAGGTCTAAAGATAAATCGGTCAATAACTATACGCTCAAAGCATCACGTTTTCTTTCCTTTTCGAGGTAAGCGCACGTCAAGTCCGTCACGGTGCATCAGTGGCTAATAAAGGCTTTCCGCTGTGGACCCGTAATAGCGGATTCGATACCGACCGTGGCGGTCGCGTTTCAATGGAGACAACAACGGTAGATGCCCGCGTTCTGTGTCATGCAAGTGCAAGTTAAGGTACTACTGATGGTCAGAATTTGTGGAGTCCTGCAATACAGAGTCCTCTTAATCAAATCGTGGTCTTGGGATGTTAAGCCACGTATATCATAAGTATGCGTCACGTTCACGGCTATTGAATATTTAATGCCAAATGCGACAGCATACGCAGATATTGGCTCCCTGCTTCGCATACCAACGAAATCTACCGAATATGGCATCGGCGAGTTCATTTTAACTGTTAATTCTTTTATCCGAGTGCCCGGACAAAAACAATAAAGACCACCAATCTGCAACGTTACTTTTAAAAAGAAACTACAGAACTCACGAGGTGCCTAGAAACAAACGGCGTTAGCTGAGACCGCAGCGTAGCATGAGTATACCAAGTCTTCTGCGTGACAGATTGGAAGTGAGAGTAGTCGTAATCATATTTCAATACTTATTCTCTTGAAGAGCAGCGATTACATTATTGTTTCTGTTCCAAGGCCGTGAGTCACCTTTCATATCTTATAGCCCTATTTTTATAATTGCGCACATTGTCTTTAACGCTCCGTGGTCGTGGCTTTCAAGTAAGTCTGTAAAAAAAGTTACACTGCTAAAATTATCATACGGTGCTCTACGAACAAGTCGTAAAGGTCATGGCACAAGTCTGTCGTTACGCCCATAGTCTCGGCCTTGTTCTGCTCCTAGCGTACCTAACATTTGCATTACCTCCCGGCGTAAGTAAAGGGTATTTAGACTTTGACGCCTTGCTTGTAAATAAACAGCTTTAGCAGGCTTGGATTAGCGTAATTTCACAATGCTTATCAATACAATATTCCTTTTATTTCAGGACGAACAATATTTCTAAGTAATGTAGTATGCATATAGTTCCTGCCAAATATCGTGTGATGATGCCTACACAATAATTGTAATGTTGCTGATGTTTAGTCAAAATTACCTGCCAGACCGACCTGCATCAGCAATAAGCGTTTCCTGCATGTGTCCACTCCTATTTACAAGGAAAATGTTTAGCTAAAGCATTACGTAATTATTGATGTGAAATTTAAGAGTACATATACATAAAAACTTTCATAAGCACCTCTGCAAACGCGTTCTAGTTTACCGAGCAGCTTCATTAGGAACGGCGCTCGAAATTCGTTGCTATAGGAAGCATGCTAACAAAATACTAGTGATAACGAAAATAATAATGCCATAAATGTTTAAACCTACTATCTTCTTTAAAACATGCTACAACGGTTTGCCATATGAACAAATGGTGTGGCATCTGTTTATGCTTACTTGTTTTCTCGGGAAACTTGAAATGGTAGCTGTGCAAAAAAATACGCTGTAATAAAAAAGGCGGAAAAATATTGCACGTTATTCAAATTACTGGCGCTAGCACACATTCCTGTTGCCACGTTATCTGCGATTCATATATCGTGAAAAAAAATTGAAGTTTTTGATGCATCCTTATTCCAAACTAACTCCACATTCCAAAACGTAGGCTGAAAATAGCGACAGTTGCTGCCATTGTAGAAGGTTATTTGTCTTTAATTACTGTTACTAGCGCACAGAAAGGTCCCCCACGTATGACTATAGTAATCGGCACGTTAGCACGAGAGAACACTTTTGCGTTGCACCACTTCACACGAATTCGTTCGTGACGACGATGATCAGAAAAAGACAAGTATGGTTTGCGTGTCTGTGCTGCTATATTTTGGGTAATAGCTGTAAAACACTAAAAAATACAACGAATTATACGCTTCGTGGTACATATGTAAACTTTGAATTTCACTTTTTCAGTTTGACCCCGTTGCTTTGCGTTTTCTAGTGCCAGGTTTTCAGCAGCTGGTGAGTATATACAGCTTGTACGTTTAAAGGCAGTGTGCATATTTTATTTTCAAAGCGTAAGCATAGTTTGACTAAGAAAGCAAACTGATGGTCACGGTTGTTATTTAAACCGAAAGTGTTTTATGTCAGGGTCCACCAAAACTTCAGTGGCCTAACTCCGTCACAAAAATGACTGGGAAAAAATACAAATGACAAGATGGTAAAAAAATGGCCCCGTACCTGCATGTAGTCAGCAAATGTCGTGGAAAGACGATAGTCTTGCGTGTGGAGAAAGTGAACAATTTTTTGATGTTCTGCGCAAGATAATTGTTGAATGGTATTTTGGAAGCGCTGCGTTAGAGCGTCTCGAGCGTGCAGCGCAGGCGAACGAGCGCATCAAATCACGTCACATGTGACACATGAGCGCCACCTGGCAGTCTTCTTGCAAAACAAAGTGCGTGGCTCTGAGACGGGTGTGCGTGCCCGTCTCAGAGGTGATAAGGTGAGGAACTCAAGGCGACGGGTAAGTACCAGCACCATCGCATCTTAGCAAAGCGTCGGAAACACTCACCTTTTCGTGCAGGCGTTCGATGGTCAGCGCAGCGTGATAAGCGCTACGGTCCTTAAAATTACTTATGTATGCGTTTTCTAGTTAAAGATGCACATGCACAACATATGCGTGTTGTCGTGGTGTCCCAGACTTGCACAATAATTGCTTATTATTTGACGATTGCACAAATATGAACGCTACATCTTGAGAAACATTGGTGGGCGCGGCGGATGGGGTCGGCCGTTTCAAGTACCCGGTGCCGTTAAGAGTAGGCTGACAGAGAAATGACAGACAGACAGACCAACATTTTTGCGTCGAAGGTCCCTAAGAAAGATTATCGCCTTTAATAGCTTCATCAATAAAAGTGAAAACCACCACCACTCAGGTCACCACCAACAGGTGCTGGGCCACGCTATCCTTTGCGCCACAGTCACACACTCCAGTGGCTCTACACTGTGAAAAAAATTACAGAGAGGTGGGAGTAAAATGCCTGTCCTCTATCGATCCCCTTATCCAGAGAGATTTTTTTTCCGAAACACCAGAACGAACTTTTTACACCGGCTGGCTGGAGGTATGGTGGTGCAAAGCCGCAGTACTTTTAACAGATACTGCGATTCGTCCGACCGGAGCGATTGCGTGGAACCGCCAGAGTACTTTTTACTGGCATTTCCCTCCGACTGCCTGGAGGGACTTTTTGGCGTCTTCGAAGCATTTTTCGCTGGTTTTTCACCTCAGCTATACGAAGCTCTTTTATGGCACCTTCAGAGTATTTTACGATTATGCTTAAATTGAGATATATCAGTAATATGGTTAAAATTTATTAATGTTAGAAGTGTTATTGTAAAAGTTCTATGCTGAATGTTTCAAGCGTTTTTAGGTGAATGAATTCTCCGTTCTCATGCAAGCACTGCAGAGTTCCTGTGTATTTTTTTTTCAAAAAGCTCTAGCAGATAAGATAAAAAAAGACTGGAGGTATTCTTGTTCAAAAAATATATTCAAAATAAGCTCCTGTTTTCAATTGACGACCCAGCATTTGGGAAGAGAAGACGAGTAGAAGCAGATGTGCAGAAAGCCACAAAAAAAACACAAGGAAGGTCACATAAAATCAACAGCACTGAGCGCAGCGCTTCGGAATGAAGCTCAGAATTTAGCGAAACAATGCACGACAAACGAACATAGCGGAGTCACGGAAAACACCTGTTCATGATCTCCGAAGAACCATTCATCATAGTCATTGACGAGGCAACGGTTGAGCTGATTGCTTCCTGCATGACCCAGTGAAGAAATTATACGTGATAACTGCAAATCGTTCGAGAGGCACGAACGCTGAAGACACTTAAGCCACGGGTACCTCTTTAAACCTATACAACTTGTGAGTCCATGAAAACAACCAGGTTCTGAAACCGCCCACAAGAAAAGAGAGAAAAAGTCAGGACAACTTAAGCGTTGATTGTGAAGAATCAGATCCCATTTACTCTAGTGTCGGACAGCCACTAGTTGACAGAAACACACTTCTGTTACGCAAATGAAATTCAAAACGGGTGAAATTTTCCTATGTATATTTGTAAATTGACTTGTGTTGAAACATTGAAAAACATTTGTTCCCTAAAATAGGCAAATTCGGGTACACTCAGAAACAGCCTCAGGAATCGCTCTCCCGATAATTTTTGTTTTATCGAATGTTATTGCTAATTATTGCAGTCGTGCGTTGGTATCGTAATACCTGTAGCATATTAGGCTCTTACACTTTGTGTGGTTTTAATCAAATGGTGGTTTTGGGACGTTAAACCCCACAAATCAATCAAATCAACTTTGTGTGGTTTAGGACTGAACCTTTATTCTCCTTTCCGAAATAGTCTTTGAGAGAATTCGCCGTTGTTTTTTTTATTATTTGCCCTGACTGCTCTCTTTTGATACTTGTCTTAGTGAACATTTTTTAAAGTAGCAGTTCCATGAGCATGCATTGCTTCAAAACGAACATCCTCAAGCACAAAATAATCTTCACTACTACGCAACACAATATATTAGCCATAAAATGTACAAGCATTACGCCACCTTTGGCAACTGCATTCTAAACTTAAACAGACAGAAATATGTGGAGGTCGACCAGTTTACTCAAAATACAGGTCCATTCAAACTTCCACAGGTTATGGATGTTGATTCACGAAGAGGCGTCGCGACGTTTCCACCGGAATTCTAGGTATTCTCCCACACCCCTCCCGTCCTGTTCACATACCAGCGTTGTTGCACTGTCCATGTCAAAACTAGGTCTCGTATTTGAGCCCTGTTCGTCGGAGATATATAGAAGGAATCGTTTTTATTTCAGGGAGAAAGTGGGCATGAAGTCGAACATTTACACTATACTACAAGTTTGATCAGGAAAAATTATCTCCCGCCTTCCCCATGGCAGGAGGACTGAAAGGAGAAAAAAAATGCAGCAGCGTTTTAACACTCTTTTTCATCAACAAAGAAAATACGGCTAGTTTCTCGGGAAGCGGCCTTCTCTTTTCTTTCTTTTTATTTATTTATTTATTTATTTATTTATTTCTCTACCATGTCTCCACTGTCCTACGATGTTGAGCCGGGCTGTCAAATGGGTTGTAGAGATGAGTGTTTCTCATTTGAAACTTTTCCACTACCGTCCCGCCCCCCTTCCATAAATACATCGAACACCTCATAACCCAGTTGCCAAGCAGCCCCTCTTTTATTTGCGCGTTCCTCGTCACTGGTCACCAGCTTCTTTTTCCCCTTTCTTTCAAGTCCTTATATCAGCTGTCCCGAATACTTCTGGATTGATATCACAGATACCACTTATACAAACAAAATAATATCTTCTGCGAATGATTGAGTGCATGCATTCCAAAAGTCTGTACCAAACGCATTGCCGTAACTCAATTTACTGCATTTATAAAAAATAACGCTAATTTCTGTTATTCATGTTTTATTAGTTTACCTTACATTACACATCAATATAATTTATATGCAGTGGTAAACGTTCACGTGGCGTTTACTTATACGGAGAGTAGAAAAACATTACCGTTTTTGTATGATGACCAGACCAAAAAGATTTTTAACCAGTAAAATTTACCCATACCACTTATTAACTTTTTATAGAAATAACCACCACCCACAATACTTTTTAATACTGCTTATCTCATCAGCGTTCCAACTATTTCAGTGGCGTGATTAAAATCACCGAATCTATGTTAAGGAAGAAAAACACGTTGTCCAAACAATGCATCATGGGTATTTCCACGGGCTTCTTTATGAGATCCCGCAAAATTAGTCTATTATTGATAGCCTTTTTGGTCATCAACCAACATTACACAATCTTAGCACAACCTGATGAGAATAACAAACATAAATCAAGAAGAGCTCACTCAGCAGTTTGGCGCCCCACCAGCGACCTCCGGGTCGCTGAACACATGCCAGATCACAATGTGTCGTTCGTTGCCAGAAATCTTCATACGATGAAACTCCCTTCTGTCGATGGCAACCTTCGTTGCTAGTTGTAGTAGCATGCAACATCCAGAAGGTGTACAGAACGATATTCTTTGCCCAATCACAGCCGAACGCTTCACACAATCCTCACTGCACTGCCTTGGTCTGCGCCATGTTGGTTTGTGGGGAACGGCTGGCCTGCGAGACTGCCTACTTCACTCCTCCAACAGCCAATTAAGGTCGCTGTGCAATGCGCCTAAAAAATGGCGGAGCATCCACCGGAGTAAAAGCGAAGCACTGGAGCATTATCGGAGCAATCACAGGAGCATAATCAGGGAATTGATCCCGTTTTCCTCCGGTTACCACCGTCCGTCGCCCACCTGAGGAAAACGGTGGAAAACGAATGTATTTGCTCCTGTGCATTCCCTTTTCAGTTACACCCCCGGAGCAGAGCGGGTGCAATTTCCCTATTCCCCCCAGCTGGGTATATTTTTTTATTTACAGTGAAGAAACACGCCTTTTATATATACCACTTTCCCCCACAGTGTTCTTGTCTGGTGGTGTATTATGCGCGTCTCGGAGCATTATTTTGAAATGATCTTCATGACCGTGGCGTCAGTGTCCATCTCATTCGACATGTTTCTGAGTATATTCAACTAAATAGTGAACCATATTTCTAATATTAGAAGCGAAACATTGTCAACACATATAAAACGTATCGCGAGGTGGCGACCTTTGCTGAAGGCAGGTGAGCTCATATCATTCACGTATATTAAATAAAGCTCTGTGACGCACACCTCCATGTTCACCGGCTGCGGTCGCTCTGAGAAAATCGCGCCTGAACTACAGGAGACACTGAACACGTGTTGAATTTTCCTCTAGTCCAGCACTCGCGTTTGGCACCTCTTTAACAGGTCGTTGGATGGCAGCCCTCGCCCAAGTTCGGCGTCGAGACAGACCAGTGCGGCTTCAGGTTCAACCATAGATAATCACATATACGACGTTGATATGCAAGCTCCCGAGCGAAAAACTCTGACTGTAACCCAGCGTTTACGCTTGTGAGGAATAAACGAGCACGTCTTCATTGGTGTATTGCCCCCACGGCTCCGCAGTCTTCTGGCCACCGTGGCTGTCTTTACAGTTCCCTAACATTCTCTCCTTGTATGTGCTTGGTATATTCAGTTACCCGCCGTAAATTCGCATTCATATGTGTTGCTAAAAGCTCTTGCATTCTTAATTCTTAGCGGACGAGTGGTAAGCAGTACGATTTAACCAATTTCTGCGTCATCAACAACCTCAGGATAATAAAATATTTTAGGGGCGAAGCTTCTAAATCTATGGGTTGGTCCTTCTACAGTTGCCGGTTCGTGACCGCCTAGTTTATGGACGAGTCAGTAGGTAATGTTAGTGTGAATGACACACACACACACACACACACACAAACACACACTCACTCACCCACTCACACACAGCACCAAGATTAAGAGCTTACCTCTAAATCCCAGCGAAGCTTCGCGCCATTCATTATTATTCACTCGTGGATATGCTGTCATATTTTTGTAGGTCCTAATTTTTAGCTAGGGCTCCCACTTAAATTTGCACAAACAGTTTCACTGTTCAAGAAATGTAATTACTGTGCCTTTGCAGCGTCGAGGTGACCAGTGCGCTTCTAGCAGTCAGTGTGGCGGCTTCACGTGCTGCTTGGCCAGGGGCAACGCCAATCCTACTTGCCAACCTGCTGCAAGACTTGGCCACCTATGCAGCAGACTCACTAGTCAGAATTTGTACTTTCAGTTTTGTCCTTGCCAGCCTGGAGGTAATTCCATTCTTTAGAAAATTCCGCCGTGTCTACTTCTTTCGCGCGGTTGACGTTGCCTTGTTGTTAGTGTTTGTATGACTTATGATTCACTATGCTGACCTGCCAGGAACGTGAAAGTAATATCAATCAGGCTTGGAATAGTGTAAAATTTCTCATCAATTAACAGCAATTGTAACTTTTGAGCGCGTGCGTAGTGCTGTTACCATTACGAAAAAGTACAAAATATATTACGAAGCTGGTGTAGAACTATTTGCGTGTTAATAATGTAATTATTTCATTCTTAGCTAATTTGACACACTTTAAGCTAAAAGTTGAACAACTAGAAAGTTCAATAAGAGCGCTTCTCAGAATCGATGCGCTAGATTTTAGTCGGCAATTTAGTTTCTATTTTAAGCGTTTGTTGATATTCACCAAATGCCGCACAATACCAGGCACTTGCATAACGCTTTTCTCCTATCGTTTCATTTCCTATTGAAGAAAATACGCATTTCGATCACATAATGAGTCACGCTCAGTGGCAAACGCCGTGAGGAGGACAGCCATCTTAGCTGGGCTGACAAGGAGCTACTGTGCAGTAATACTTTAGCAGTTCGAAACAGCGGATGGCGAAAATGAAGTGAAAAAGAAGGGGCGGGTTACCATTATCTAGCGCACCTAGAAATGAAACCATGCAGAAAGTATCGGCGCAATTCATTCTCCACTCGGCCAATCCCCTTCATTGGGTGCGTGCCATATTCGGAGGAAAACAATAGCAATGACAATTCCAAGACCAAAAACAGCGATTCACTCGCCTTTGCAAGGGAATGCGCTCGCGTACTCCTGATACTTCCTAAAATAGTTTAATGACATACATTCCTTGCTTTTCTTTACATAAAAACTGCTCTATTTATTTATTAGTTTCTCCATCACTAAATTAGATAAAACATTTCTAAGACTCACTCTATAGACTTTCTTGATCAAGTTAAGATAATTAGTTTTTATTTCAACAATTTTATTATATTTTTTGGGTTCGAAATAGTTCGTACAGCGGACACGAATTTGAATATATCAGTCAATATTATTTTACTTGGCAGCATCAACTAGTGATAAAGTTCGGGCCAAAGAACACGGTTGCCGACAACCTCATGCATGTACCTCTGTAACACTTTGTATGCTGCCCGATGCGGAGCTAGCATGAATGACAAAACAAACGTTTCTTGACACCTTTACGTACCGATATATACGAGCCCTCAAAAGATTACATTTTTTACAGGTGCCATTCATGTCTTAGACAGCATTGCAGCATCCACGTAACAAGTTGCTTACACGAAATATAATCTTGTACTGAAAAAAACATCAAATACACACATACGCGTTTCCATTTCTTTACTGTCTACTAAACAAGACATCAACAGTACGTATAAAAGCTTCCCACAAACATGTTGTTGATGCTCTCTATCATTTCGTTCCCACATCTCGTGGTATCATGGCAGGGAGACCTACGCAATGATATTTGCATTGTGTGGATTATCGAATATAAGCACTGTTCCTGCAACTTTCTCTGCACTCGCTTCCTTGCCTTAGGGTTACGTTCAGTAACTTCAGTGCATAAAAATGGTGAGATGTGAGTGATTCTCTCGCTAGGTATATTATCAGTTTCAGTTGTATAAAGTTGTGAAGTTCAATAAGTAGAAAATAGGAAAAGATTAGGTTTGCGGGATTATAATAACCACGCAGTCCGCTGCAATGAATGGCGAGATTGTGCACGTAAGCAAACTAAACAGAGTTTTTGAGACGTGATATCGCACAAAAAATTTATAAATAGTACAATATCGAACACCACCTATAGCTAATCAGCTAAATAGCATAGTCGATGAGAGATAAAAAAATTCTACGCTTGATATAAACTCAGTGAAATGCTCAAAAGATTTCGCCTAACACCACAAAAGGCTATTTCTTCAGTTTGGTACTGCATAGGTGGCCATGCGTTTTTTTTTCTGCAATTTGCGCGGTTATTCAAATTTTGAACACATTCGAGGCAGCCCAAGTTAGTACGCAAATATTACAGGCGTAGTTGATATTCAGAGCCATTCGAGCTTCGAACGTTGACACAGTTCCATGATTACTTAATTCCTAACAGGCCCCCCGACAATCCGTTCTCATATTATTCCAAGATAGCTTCTTAGATGCGAAGCAGCTCTTTGACTAGCCTCTGTAGCGCTATCCCTCCGTGCGTCCATACACATGCGCTGCAGCGCGCTCTCCTCGACCCAAGTGTTGGAGTGGTGCCAAGTAGGTTACGGCGCGTCTGCGCATAAACGTCATGCATCCTTGCTATGCACGCTGACGTCACTCTCCCTCGCCTGCCGCGCACTTACTGCAGTGCCACAGCTACCACCTCGTCCGTTCCCCCGCTACACCTGCCTTTACCACCGCACGTTCCCCTATCGCTTCTGCCTTTCGCTACACCGCTGACTCGTCTGGTCACGTGCAATAAACCTGACGTGCCATAGCAAGACCTATGTCAGTCATGGCTTCAAACGAAGATTCTAGCACTAACCGTGGCACCCGCGTTTGCGCCATTCAACCCGCGATGCCTCTCATGATGCCTGCCCGCCTATGGGGTACAAAAGCGTTCGTACCAGGGCTTCCTTTGTTATTTTATTGAGTCCTGAGGCATAGCGGTAATCATCGAATTCCATGATCCATTTTGGCCGCGGGGAAGTCTTGTCTAGGTTGAATTACGTCGGTGGCGAGGCCGCCATCGGGTTCGTTCAACGCACGGTGAGTGCCGCAGTAGCAAGTAGGAATGGGAAGCTTATCTCAATTCTGACGTCATGCTGTATCTCTTCTAAGCCGAGTGGTACAATGCGATTCAATCACAGATGCCACTGTGATGTCATTGCCTATAAGAAGTCCCATGTTTATTGAACAGGCGCTTCTTATCACTTTACACCAGTGGCGTCATAGGGCAGCACATAAGTGCTTGGGTTGGACAAAAACAGCGACAACATGCAGCCTTCGAAAAAAGAATGTCTCGAATGAGTAATCCATATTGTCTTTGTGACCAATCAAATTTTGCTTTCCAGCTCATTGCCATCCGAGGAGACGCCGTTGTATTCCATTGTGAAGCAGTCTTCAACCTCCTGTCAGTGGCTAGGTAGTTTAAACCAATAAACAAAACAAACTTGGCGCTGGTTTTAAGTTTATTTCAAGCCGAATGTGCTCATCCTGACGACTGGTCTACTTAAAGACAGCAATTTTTCAGGACACCGAACGCACATTTAGGCATGTGAGTAAGTTCGTGCCGATTAGCCTTCCTGCATTTTTGCTCTGAATTCTGCTGCTACCACGGGACACTAGTCCGTCCAAAGGCGAATAAGTGAGGGGCATTGTTATCAAGCATTAAATTATGTTCTTTTATAAAGAAAGTGTGACTTGTTATTGTGAAGCATGAGCTGACAAAGTAAGGGCTCGTTCATATCTTAGCATGCAAGAACCACATACTTTCCTATATATACATAAAAGGAACTTTGGCACTAATGTTCATAAGAGCTGCAACGCATGGCGCTTCAGTAAACATGAGAAATATGGGTAGTACACGGACTCACCAAGTCATTGTACTTTCCTTTTGGCTTCTCGTGGCGTGAAGCTGCTTCATCACAAAACAAAAGCGACAAATTCTTGAAAGTGACGCTTCACCACCTTTACCATTTAGTATCACCAATTCAATTTGGGTCATGAAGTTTAAAAGGGCTCGTTTTCGGAAAGAAAACTGAAACACACCCATCATTCCCACGGTCGCCGAACGATGGCAGCGCCAGAGTCCCCTCTCGTTATTCTTAGGAAACTCTAAAAAACGAACAATGAGCCACCATGGAGATCCAGTGATTACGGCTTTAGACTGCTGACCCGAAGGTCACAGGATCGAAGCACTTCGTTGGAGGAGAAATGCTAGTGCATGCTAGGGAGCACCAAATAATAATGATGATGATAATGCAAAGTGGCCACAATTTCCGGAGCCCTCCACTATGGTGTTCATTAAACTTTTGGGATGTGAATCTTCATATACCATTGTTAATAATATCAATACTATTACTATTATTATATTGTTATTGCGACACCGTATGATCTTTAGTCTCGAGCCTACAACTAATCTCGTGACCACAACAACTATATGTCACAGCATCTAGAAATTGCCTACAAGTTCAGCGTGCAGTGAAAATGCTACCCTGCTAAACAGCTTCACAATGACGCACATCTGGAGTTACTACCAAGCATAGATCTAAACCCGTTCTCTTTTCTTCAATGGTGTTTAAAGAAAGCAGTGATTTTCAAGAGAGCATGAAATGTACACGCAGCATAGTCGACAAGTGCTCATTTATAGAACCCTCACAGATGAAACAATGCCATGTGTCTCTGTTCAACTGTGTCTCACATATTCAATATTTCGGCCATATGTGCGAACCTTTTATGCGAGGATCTCTTCAGACTGAGACGGCACATCGCTTTATACTTTCAGCGGATATGTAACGTCGCAGCATACCTAAGCCCGTTAAAATTTTAGAAAGGACATAATTCTGTTGAAAAATCTCGAAAGCTCGGTGACAATCACAATCCCTGTAGCAAATATTGGAAAAGCGTTGAAATGCTTGAAACATCGCTTCAACATCAATATAACTCAAGTGCAAAATTCTTCGCTCTGCAGTGACACATTATGCGTGCCAAAAAAATGGATCACATAGGATATGTTTGTATTTTATTTGATAACTACATACATGTAAAACGAAAGAGTGATGAGCTTGCAGCTGCTCAATCACTGCATGCACGCACATGATCACTTCTCAACGTACAATCACCTCCCAAATTTTTTTAATGTTACTCACGCTTTTGGTAGAGTCGAGATACCACAGTTTGAAATACAAACGTAAAATAGCAACGTTATGGGCGGAATGGGGCCGCTTAGTAGCAATCTACGTTCCAGCTTTATGGTATGAGGTCACGCATCCCTACATTTTTGCCAGATATTTTGGGAAAGATGTATGAGGTGAGACGAGCTTGCAATAACCTGTCAATTTTAACGGTCGGGAGGATCAGCCCCTTATAATAGCGCCTGTACTTCGAAAACATTAGGTGGCTGCTATGTATAACCTGCCATTCTATCTAATTCACAGTACTTCTTGCATGCTTTTGCGGTCGCAGCACTTAAAGTATACTCTATAGTGGAGTCATCAGTGATCACTGTTTAGCAGCCTTTCAGAACTAGTTGCAACAGAGATGCGCGCAGTGACCAGTTATGCCGATCTCCTCTTTATAACGCTACTCATGGTATTCTTACCATTAGCCGTTCCTCAAGGTGTAAGTATACGTCAGCAAGTTTACTGTCACATGCTCCTTAAAAACGGATATGATACATATGGCTGAAGCAACAACTTTAGCTAAAGAAAGATTAGAACTGCACTTTCCGTCTTCTTTCGAACTACTTGTTGTCTTAGCTTGCACCACTTGTACGCAGTATCTGAAGCGTTCCTTAACACACTGGTATTTTTTGTAATGTTATGTTTTAGCTGTAATCCAGCGGGAACCTCAAGATGTCGTCGTGAGGAGGCTGTCAAAGTAATAAAACATGTCTAACCAAACACTGCGCAGTAAATGTTGTAAACCAAGTTCTAGATATTTCAGGGACATTGTGAACGAAATGCACTATACACTCACTATGTCTGTCTGTCTGTCTGTCTGTCTGTCTGTCTGTCTGTCTGTCTGTCTGTCTGTCTGTCTGTCTGTCTGTCTGTCTGTCTGTCTGTCTGTCTAATATATAGCCTACTAGACCAACACATACTCGTAGTCCCGTCTATAACTATTGATATACCAAATTAGCACGGCAAACGCATGACCAACACGAATTACGTGTTAAGGACGAATAATGTGCAATGCTAGGAAGGGCTAAAGGAGGCAATTAAAACTTGAAAGACATTGGCGAGTTCAATGCCACTACTAAGCGTGGAAAGCGTTAGTCCAATGAGAAACAGCCAGTAATGTCTCGGTTGCTCATCTTTGACATATATTTGACATGAATGACTTATTAATGTACGTTCTGGTAATAGTGCTTCTGTAACATCAATCGACGTTGCAGTACAGGCTATCCTATTTATTATCCTTCAATAGCCAGCCAATACGCATGTACTCATGTATTGCAGGAAGTCACTGTTAAATTTGTTATGCACTTCTAATGACTCATCAAATTCGACATGCTCATTTCGGCATTCGTTAGCACAGCAATGCCCCAACGAACGCAGCTGACATTTTATATCGAAGAAGTGACATGTGTTTTGTAATACGAGTACTAACGTTTTGACAGACCATTAGCTATGCTTTACACGCCAAAGTAGTCAAGGCACCTGGCAATGCTTCTCTATGTAGAGAACTACTGCACTGACGCGAAGACATAAATAGGCATCGTAATATTGGCTCAGAGCCCCCAAAACTGTGACCGCCGCTACCTGCTGACAGCTCAGCACGAAATCAATTCTCACATTATGTAATCCCGAATATTTAGGGGCAAAGCACATTTGAGACCTCACAATGTCCCTGCGTCAATAAAACACCACCACTGTGAACAACGAAAATGTTTTCAAAAGGCTGGTAACCCGAAAAAAACAAAATACAAGGCCCCTACATCGGATCAACATCGACAATTAGCCATACATTGACCAAAGCTTATCACAGAACAAGAGGTTAACAAGAACCAAATAATAGAGTGTTAACTGGAACAGAAAGACACGATTCATATTCCAATGCGCACTGCATGCTTCCCCCATCAGCATTCGCTTCGTGGATATTTGTGGATGTTTATCGATCGCCTACCTTGCTAACTTTGAGCGCACGGTTACATAAACATTAACCACTTTTACAGTTTGATGCAGATGTGGTGCGTTACTTGTCGTCCGGTTACCGGCAGCTGGTAAGTGTGGAATACGTTGTGCATAAAATGAGATTACAGGTTCTACATTCCCTGAAAATAGGCTCAATTAACTCTGAAAATGCAAATGACTTTACTGGCCTCCGATGTCAAGTGTATATGACTTCTTCAGAGATGATAACATAAAAAAACCCTAAGAAAAAAGTCCTCACTCATCAAGATAGCCCTATTTGATTATGTGAAAAAGTACTACCAATGATTATATCATAAGGAGCTCACAGCTACTTCCCTCTAAAGCCTTTAATAGCTAGGCAACTTTTCCTTAACAACGCCTTCTAATTTATCGACACTTATCTAAACGCTTGAAGCGATCAAACGCTAAATAAGGGCACGATTGGCTAAAGAAGCGCTGATAGTTTAAGAATGTTTTCTATGCTAAGTAGAGCACACGGGGAGATTGACGCTTGTAGAGATGAAAAGATCTTCAAGGAAAGCGTGTCACTGTAGCAAAAAATCGACTACAGCGTTATTTCGGGGTATTGTAAGAATATTGAATTATTGAATTTGAATAACAGTTCCGCAGTTCCCTTCGTGTGATGAGGAAGAAGAGGGTATTAATGCCTGTCCATTGCCACCCTCCGTATATCCAAGAATGTTTTTGTCACGGTTTCTAGACTGAACGATTCGGGTATAATAACGTATGTCACGGTTCGGCAACCTTTTCAGGCATGGGGCCCCGTTACATGACGCCGAAACGACGGAGGCCACACTAAAAATAGAGGAAGAGGGGTATTTGAGGCATTTGAGGTATGACGTTTTTGGCCGAACGTTCACAGCCAACGCGCAAAGGTCTCTATAAAGGTTTCTCACCGACAGACGCAGACAGTCGTGAAGGTAGGTGTTCGTTGGTTAGGGCAGAGTGGTGCTCGTACAAGCAACACTTTGCCGAGGTTTTTTATCTACCATTTACCTTGCCTGAAGCAAGAAGAAATAAAATACTCAAACTCATTTCTATTCCACTGATATTTTCAAAAGTGAGTGCTGTCGCGAAGTCAATACCGATTCCTCGATGTGTACGCTCTAAGTTGATTCATTGTTCCGAGTTTAGTAGCTATTTTTGAGTAAGTTTCATAAATATTGACAATTGCAAAGAGGAGCTTGTATTTGTTTCTACCTATATTCACCCAGCTGCGAATAATCTTTGGAAAGAACACAGCAAAGCTCCGGTGTCATTGCGCCAGTAGCTTGTCCAGTATTGTGATGACGTCCTTGTCGGGCGTTTTGTGTGCAATGAAGCCACGAAGCACTGCAAAATATGAACAACGTAACTGTATTCACAATTTTCATCACATCACGGCGTTTAAGCATTATTTCGCTCCTTTTAATCTCGCTAGTTAGTTTGAAAATTCAATCGTTTGTACGTAATTCTTGTATAAACGCTCGAATTAGGTCTAGTTGCTGCATCCTAGAACATTTAGCGGAGCAGTGCCAAAATTCATGAAAACCCCACGCATTATGAACTCTTTCATTTCGTTTTTTTGTAATTAATACATGTGTTCTTACAGGTCCACGTGTTTATGGAACGACAGAACGCGCTTACAGACAGCGGCAATGTGTTGCGCTCCTGAAACGGCTTATGGAAACTAAAAAAAATTAATCATAGAAGAGGATAGCCCTTATAAATATGGTGTCACCCCCTTCACTAGCCCTGCGGCGGTGGTCTAGTGGCTAAGGTACTCGGCTGCTGACCCGCAGGTCGCGGATTCGAATCCCGGCTGTGGCGGCTGCATTTCCGAAGGAGGCGGAAATGTTGTAGGCCCGTGTGCTAAGATTTGGGTGCACGTTAAAGAACCCCAGGTGGTGGACGTTTCCAGAGCCCTCCACTACGGCGTCTCTCATAATCATACGGTGGTTTTGGGACGTTAAACCCCACATGTATCATCATGAGGCCCTTCACTAGCCGAGCTGTTGCAAACAGCAAGTCGACAGACAGCAAGTCGACCTGCAGACGGTTCTTTGGTTAGAAACCGAAAAGTGCACTCGCATCTGGCACGAAGCATGCTCTTCAATTTAATGAATATATAAATTTCTGAAACGGTAGGAGGATGTTTCACTGCGGCAGCAATTATATGGACAGTCTCAATGAGTTCTTTTTGTCAGCGTCAGCGTCATGTCGCATATAATGTCATAATTGTTAAGAAACCCAGTGCGCCATGAGTTCTACTTACAATAATATCAGAAAATATCAAGAGAAAGAAGGTTGGAGGCATGCAGGCAGGCGTTCACTGGCTTGTTTTTATCGAGATGACGCAGGCGCCAACAAGTGTTTTTTTTTCTCTCCAATAGAGACGCGCAGACTTCGTCACCTGCCGTTACTGCGTGACTCTGGTGAAGTATAAACGAATCTCAGAGTACTCAGGTTCCTATTGGCAGCAGTGGCAGCTGGAGAAGCGCGCCGAGTTTAGCCAAAGTTTATTGTTTCGCAAGATGGCTTTTGTCTAGCAGAATGCTGTATCTGTGGATGTAGAATACAATAAAACAAATACATCGGAAGTACAGATGCAGATAATCGTTTTGCGTGAAGTATGGTGCTACACATACATATTGCTTTAAGAGTACCTAAGGTAGTATCTACGATACTTGTATTTTAATTACTGGCCATATTGGTTATTTAGAGAGGTGTTGGAGCACAATCGATACGAAAGAAGTTATTTGGAGATCAGGATCAATCTAGCTGGAGCGAAGTAGGATTGCGTTGCATACAAATAATAATGACTTAAAAGGACTTTGTTTTATTTCTTTCGTTATTTATTGATACACTACTGCTATTTTTTGGTTTTCATGCTGTGTTAGATTACTGTGTTTAATAGTGCTACGTGGGGATACCAATGAAAACATCATGGACTGTGCAATTGCAGAAACTAGGCAACCCCTGTACTACCACCAACCAGTGTCCCCGTTTGGCATGCTGCTTGTATAGGGAGGGAAATTCTACTTGCCGTCCAGGTGCGAGACTTGGTAGAAGGTGCAGCTCGGCACACTACCGTAATGTCTACATACGTTTCTGCCCCTGTATACCTCCAGGTAAATTCTATTCATAAAAGCATAAAGTTTACATCGAATTTCCAACCCCAAGCCACAAGAAACTTTATGTTGCTATTTAGTTGAGTAGCTGTCTTGAAATGAACAAACAATCGCAAAGCTTCAAGATACCAATTTAACAATAATGTCTGGAGAAATTTTAGTTCATTTGAAATGCAGCAAAACTCGCTTCATTTCGCACCTCATTTTGACAGAATGAAAATGTGGCATTCCTAGTAAGACCTAGCTCGACGTGCTATATTATCAAATTTGTGTACCACTCTCGCAATATACCAGGTATTTTAAATACTACTTCATCTCCAGTGCCTTCCACGGCCCTCTATTTGAAATTTCATGTGGTATCTTCGAAAAACTGACGAACGTTTTGTTGCAAAATCTTCGGAAAGAGAGTCATGTTTGATGGTGCTGAACGCCGTATCGCGCAAGTAGGACTTTAGGTGCAACAAATCATATGAATTCGGAAGGGAAGTATAAAAGCAAGTTTGTTGAAAGTATTGAAGTTAAAGAACGTCCACTACGCTCTTGCTTAACAAAACAGTTGCATAACAATAATAGTACCATAAGAATGACATCGCTACCCTTCTTTCTTTAAGGAGAAATTTTTGTGCTAACATATCTTCGATAGCCGGCTAAGTATTTGGTCAAGCGCTTACAGTTCCAGTTGTTCGGAAACATGTTTGCACAGGGGTATAGAAAGGAAGTATCGCCCCATTTCGATAGAAACGTTCTTTTCAGATACGCTGCTACTGTGCAGACATACGTACTTTAAACTGAGCTTTCCTGGGCTTCTTAGGCCACAATTTTGTGCAAAGCCGTGACACTGTACACGTCTTATTGCCTTTCAGCACGCTGCGATCCCAGAACACACCGTTGCGTATTGCAATCAACATAGACGTTTGTATATGTTGTAGAAGAATGTAATAAAGTAATGCTCAATTACCTCGTTTATGTAGTTGCCCAGTCATTTGCTCGCTGAATGCAGGCAATCCTACGGCCGACACATTAGCATTCACGTGCAGCAGCGGCAGCGGACAATGCGTAGCAGGTTGATTTACGCTGCACTGCTTTTGCAGATAACACGTGCTGGGCTCACGTTCGAGCTCTATTCTTCGTTGCTATACAATTGGTACGCCACCGGGCCAACTTCGGCACTTCTATAGCATAGTTCGACGCACATGAAAGGCTGTGCCCACCAGAATCACCAAACATTCTCGCACAGCAGCGGCAGCGGACAATACGCAGCAGCTTGATTTACACTGCATTGCTTCTGCAGGTTGGTCTTTGTTCCACTTTTTTTTCTATCTAGTATTGCTTGCGTTCATTGCTGCTGCTGTGCTGAGACATATAGTGTTCTTTCAGAACGGACTGGTGACATCGAGGCTAGTAAGTGTTTGTCTTGTCATGAGCCAGTGGCGGAAGAATCGCTCTTTCTATCAAATGTACGTCGTGTATCTATTGCTTACAAGTTTGGAAATGTTCCGGTGTTACGGCCGCCGTTTTCAGCAGTAAGAGCGACTCAGATATAACTACTTCGAATTGCGCAACCTGCTTTTTTGGCAAAGAAAAGAGGCACTGTGACGCCAAGCAACCCTCCAAACACAAATATTGACACTGAACTAAGCACGCCTAATGAGAAACTTGTGTTGCTCTTGCCACTTGTAGCTAAGGTTGATCCACTCGCTGAAGGAATGAAAACTGTGAATGCGATTGAAAAGTCAATCGAACATTGAGCCGAGAAGTATTACACCACACTTGAAAAACTGAAAAGGCAGAACAAAGACATGGTTGCCTTAACTAAACGTGAGAGGTCATTGAATCAGTTTTATTAAATGAACGCAATGGAGTGAAATTTCCCCTTGATAACGTCGAACAGTACAGCCAGTGCTTGAACATTAAGGTGCGTGGCTTAATTCAAGCGAAAAATGAAAACTTTCTCTCAAAAATTAACAGCCTTGCCAGTCACCTTGAGTTGCCCATCCTAGCATAAATTCATCTAGAAGCTATTCATGGACTACCTCCTCGCGCAGGCAAGGAAGCCGACGTTGTCGCGAAGTTTTCATCCTATTTTGTGTAGGAAAAATAGATGTGATATCGCTTTTCATCTGAGAAGCAAGGAACCAATGCTTAAGATTTACGACAGTCTGATACTCATGAATTCGCGGCTTTTGTGGCTTGCCCGATCAAAGAAGTTCTGCATTGATTGATATCTGGAGTTTAACTTTCCAAAACCACCATATGATTATGAGAGACGCCGTATAGTGGTGGGCTCCGGAAATTCCCACCACCTGGGGTTCTTTAACGTGCACCCAAATCTGAGCACATGTGCCTACAACATTTGCGCCTCCATAGAAAATGCAGCCGCCGCAGCCGATATTTGATCCCGCAGCCTGCGGGCCAGCAGCCGAGTACCTTAGCCAATAGACCACCGCGGCGGGGCAAAAGTTCTGGAAAGAACTATCGCTTTGTGTGGCAAAAAAAAATTACGGGAATGTTTTTGTGCGGAAAACTGAAGGCTAAAGTGTGATTCGTACTTGAATAGAGTGCGACTTTGACAGATTTGTCTGACTTTTGGCTTGAAATGCTACTACAGTGCGAAATCGCACTGATCCAGATACATCAATGCTACATCACTTTACCTACACCTCGAATCATTCCTCAGTACCACCTTCCCCGATAAAAGACCATCAAACTTATTCGACGTTCTTTCACTTAAACGCTCGCAGCGTAATAAACAAGGAAAACGAAGTAGAAATATTTCTCTTCTCGATAAACCGTGAATTCAACATGCTCGTGTTTTGTGCAACCTGGTATGCCAGCAGTTTTGACGTCACATCCCTCACTGGGTACAACTGCGAGGCATCGTACAGTGAAGATGAGAAGGGGGTGACATTGCGCTCTATATAAAGAAACCACTTGTGTATGACATTATTCCGCATTTCTCGGCTATGCTTTCAAGCTATTAAAGTATACTTAATAAAACAAGACATTTTATTCTGAGGTCTAAATTGCCTTCTAACAGGATCTATCGCAGATTTTTTCTGCTTTCTGGAATATGTACTACACTTTTTTGCTCTAGTAAAAATCTCGTTTAGAATCTTCGGGGATTTTATCAATAATCTTTTGCAATCCTGTCCGTCAGTAGTGCAATTCACAAACCTAAACCTACATGTATTCAACCGGTTTTCGCAACCTCAATAACGTTCCAACTCGTATGACAAGCTCTTACGAGTCTCTAATATATTTATATCTGACATTATCAGAGGAAAAGGCCACTACTGCAAGGGTCATATCCTTTCACTTCAGTGATCACTTGTCTCTTTATTGCGTGGTTCTAATGACTTCGATCTACCCAGAGTGTACTTCTAACGTCAACATAACTTTGCGTGCTATAAAAAGCAGGATCGCATTTAGCACTCTCGCGAGCTGATGATTTGCGTTGTTTGAAGCGAGCTATTGAGAAGTATAAGTGCCGACCATAATTCGCTATATGACGTCTGTTTAAGCAAAATAATCAAACTTTATGATCATGTGTTTCCCAAAGAGTACGACGGAAGCGCAAAAAAAAGAAACATTAGATGAACCATTCTCTCTTAAGACGGGTTTCCAAGCGCAATAAATTTTTCACTAGGTTTTTAAACAGCAGAGATTTCTAATTTTAGAAAAAATACAAAAAAATTAGTAACTATACATCTGCGAACATTAAAAATGCCAGAAAGTAGTTTTACTCAAATTTGCCCCAATTTATTTTGGTCCTCAAAAAACATGGTTCACCGCCAAGGATCTGCGTCAGAGAAGAAGTTGTAACACACCTAGTCAAATTAGTTTAGGTGACAAGATTGTAAGAGGAGAATACCTAGCTAATGAATTCCACCGACATTTCATGACTACAGGACGATTCGCTTGCCCTGTTGACTCTAGTATTACTAATCAGTTCATCGATTTTAAAAATTGGGGAATCCTTAAGCTTCGCCTTTAGGAGTTGAGCGCGATAGCGGTATCCGGCCCTTAGTGCACCCTTTAAGCTCTAAGTGCATACTTATTAATATGTTCTGTTACACACACGCGCGCGCGCACGCATGCACGCACACATCCGCACACATACATGATTTTCTATAGTATGCAGGGACTGCGCAGTGTGGCCACTTCCCTCTGCTAGAACAACGCCCTGCTGTAGTTGAGACACGTTTTTCCCAGTGTCTCACAGATGGCACACAGACAAACTCACACACACACGCGTGTGCGCGCACGAATGATACATACAGGTTTTTTTATCTAAAGCAAGAGTCACATGGCGTCCAATATACAAGCTACGCGCTTGCCATTCCGGAGGCCATAAAGAGTCTCGCGATGCCCCACAGATGACAGCACACTATTTAGCGTTTGCTGTTTTTTGATCAACGCCTCTGGAAAGACATGATATGTTTTCCGCTAGATGGACATAGTTGTCCATTTTTAGAACTGTTTGAAAGTTTCTGTGCATTTTTAGCGGCGATGGCTGCACTATTGCAGCCTTTTTTGACGTAGTTGATGGGCTCGCAAATGCGCCTAAAAATCGCCGAATCGGATCGTTTTCATCGTGACACCTGTAGAACAAAATAGGTTAAGGAGACTCCTTCCACTACATGGTATTTATTAGTGTTTTTTTCCCCCGAAGCAGCTACAAATAAGATTGTGGCTTTGTGGTAGAATACCCGCTTACCACCTGATCGGCCTGGGTTCGACCCTCAATGGGACCAAAAATTTTTTCTCTTATTCTATTTGCTTTTTTCTCGATGTTTCGCTCACGGACAATTTATCTCTCACAGCCAACGGTAAAGACGCCGACGGCGGAATTTCTGTGACATGAGCTCTCTAACGCTATCGCGTTATTATGACCAACACTCTGTTTTCCCATCCCACCTTTTTTTCAGAGATCCTCGGCATTATTCTTGAGTTAAAAATGATCGCTCTGCAGGTTTTAATAATATTGAGGCCTTACAAAGTGAAGAAGTGGCCGATCTCATTTGTGAAGTATTTTGTGGTATAACTAATTCTATATTGTCGACAAGAACGTTTCCCGACAAAATTAAGATTACCAGACTGACTGTTTTACATAATAAGCTTTATTAACAATATCAAGAATGAGAGACCAATATCTATACTTCCGTGTTTGTAGAAGATTGCAGAAAAAGTGATTAACGATAGATTAGTGAACTACTTCAATAGGTATAACTTGTTATCTGATTATCAATATGGTTTCCAGAAAGGCAAATCTACAAAGAGTGCCTTACTCAACATTAGAGAAAAAATGTTAGCTAATATAGAATACCAAATGTACACTGCCGGTGTCTTTTTGGGCTTTAGGACAGCATTTGATTCGATTAAGCAGAAAATTCTCGTCGCTAATTTATCAGGTTATGAAATCAGAGCCGTAACTATCAATCTGATACAAAGCTATTTATGTGACCGAAGAGACTTTGTTTCAGTCAATACTATAAAGTCCGACTTGCAAACCATTATGCATGGCGTGTCACAAGCTTCAATATCAGGGCCTATCTTGTTCCTTATATACACTGACGACATTGTTTGTATTCCTCGCACCCCTGAAATTGTCCTCTATCCAGATGACACGAGTGTTTTCTTTTCTTCTTCTGATTTACCTTGCCTTGTGGACTCGGCAAATACGTGACTCCAACATTTTACAGACTAGTTGAGTGCTAATAATTTATATTTATAATTGATATAACCGCATAACTGTGACATAAACCAACGACCGCGTATGTTCCACAGAGGACTGACAGTTTATACCTACTTAGGAGTGGCGAG
The DNA here is from genome assembly GCF_013339725.1 of Rhipicephalus microplus. Taxonomy (NCBI): domain Eukaryota; kingdom Metazoa; phylum Arthropoda; class Arachnida; order Ixodida; family Ixodidae; genus Rhipicephalus; species Rhipicephalus microplus. Next base: position 114,263,105 of record NC_051168.1, on the reverse strand, counting down.
AACAGACATTAATAATTTTAACGCATGAATTCTAAGAAGACGCTGACATCTGCAGCGTTCAACCGACGAATGCAAAGAATAAATTTCAAGTGTCCAGCAGGAATCCAACCCCACCATTCGGCGTGGCGGTCAAGTATTCTACCACGGAGCCACTCGACGTCTCAGAACCACTATTCACGAGTGAACCCAATGTTCGTGAAAGGTAGATGTGGTTGCAGTGCTGGCTATGCAATTTCACAAACATTACATACGAATTCCTATGATACAAGCGTCACGTAACGTTAACGTCAATTGTAGTTAAGCGCCACCCGCTGAAGATGATTTATGTGGCAGTCTGCAAGGCTACCGTCTTCACGAGAACCAGCGCTTGATACCAGCTTACCGCTTCTCGTGTTGCTAAATGTCTTGCAACTGTAAACAACTGCGTGTAGAAAACATATACGGCTATTCAAAGTGCGTCTGTGCGTGCATTTTTGGATATTTGTAGTGCCGCTTCTTGATATTTCGCACAATAAAAAAATTACAACACAGTCACTTTTCGCACGCATGCTTCGCTTAGCATTGATTCTCAAGTTACAGGGGATCTCAATTTTTTTTTTTTAGTTTTCCGGGCAGAAGTTCACCCCAACGAAAAGTGCCATATTTACAAGTCTTCCTGTAGCCTTTTTGAACATCACAACCACTTTAAAATAGGGATTTATAGATGTGATATATTCGTTGTGATGCCATGTTAACCACTTCATTGTATTGTAAAATGCCAAAGCACGCATCGCATGACTTTCTCGTGAAACTGTGATTGAGTGGCCGTGACGCGTACGCTCAGGAGATGCACGTAGTCGACATAAAGATATAGAAACCATATGCCATATGACAACCATCATGCGAAGCTGACGTGATTTTATTCCCGTGTTATATATAGAATGTGGATGCATTCATGACAATATGCAGTGATGATTCATACTTCATGATATAAATGCCGTAGTGAATAGCACAACATGTTTTTTTATAAATCAACTCATTTTGGTGATTGCGAAACATATCGAATAAACTTACTTATGATACGCATGATTATACGTTTGATATGCGTATAATACATATGACATATACATACCAAACCTCAGAGTAGGACACTGTAATGGGGCCCTCGATGATGGTCTCCTACCAATAACACACAGAATACAGTCGCCGTGCGAATAATGAAAGATATATTATAATGAACGCCATGGCGGGAGTGACATGATATCCCTGTTCTTAATTTTCAGTCTAGGATAACTAAGCATGCAGGGTGAAACGTATGGGGAACTACGTATCATTGTTTTACCCTATACCCTATACATTTTACCCTATAAAACTTTGACTGTTCGTCTGGAAGAGCACACGTGATGTGCAATGATGCTTACTGTGGTCAAACTACGAGGGCAAATGTTACTATGGTTGGCAAGTGGTGGTTAACTCTTTTATCGTGTTCTCTAGCGGGTAGCAGTTGCAATGATACGTGATTAACTGGTTAATAAAATTAGCTAGCGTGACATATTGTTAGCTAACTGTATACGATGGTTTTGCCAAGATGTTGTAATCGCTCAAGCAAACATCGACTGACTCATTCTAGTGGCGTCTGGTTAGAGTGGCTAATGTTAGGTAGTACGTGTTCATGTTCTAGAAGGACTCGTACCTACAAATTGGATTTTGCTGACTGCGGATTAGTTCGTGCCACAGTATTTCTATTGTTTGACTAATGTTCTAAGTGCTATAGTTACTGTTCCTAAACTGGACACGTGCTGACTTATGCTGATTGAGACTCAATAATGCTAGCTGTCAGATTTCATTAGTGATGAAATTGCGCACACTGGCTATCATGGACAACTGTCGTCTCATGTTACCCACGGTAGACGCCCAGAGCGTGCGAATATGTATTGCAGCAGCCTAACTATAGGCACAAACATGCATTCTGTGACAGATTCGTCTGATGTTGTCCAGCACTGCTTGTTCTTGTGAAAATGAGTCAACGAACGCCGTCTGCGAGTCCATCGGCACGTCATATTGAACAATATTCAATACGGCTATATTGCTCTCGAACTTAAGTGATAGCGTTACATCAGAATACAATTGCCTAACGGGAGTGGTGACGTAGTCGACGCGTGGGGTAAACGCGAGTTACACGCAAGCATAATGAATATACATTAATAAAGGCAATATCCTTTCTTGGGATACTTCAACGCAGAAAGTTTGGTCTGCCTGTCTGTCTCCCGGACTGTCTGACTGTCTGCTATTCGAAATAATTCTACCACCGAGCCAGACTTTGGGCATTTACCGAACGACCAACTTTTTTGACCTAAGTGCTGGCCACTTGCCAACATTGTGGATCAAAAACAACTATTACACATATATGAGGCGAAACATTATTGCGTAAATATCAGGCGGTGTATTTGTTTAGTCTAAATAGCATAGATACGTTATAAGACCCTAGTATTTATTACGCTGCGCTGGAGATGCGACGCTACGCAACAAAAAGCGAGTGTTTCTTACGCTTCGCTGAAAATGTCATGCTTTGCGCAAAAAAGCGCTTAGTCGAAGACTTGGTGCTTTCACCTGCCAGTGGCACTGGGTTTTGTAAAATCACGGCCACTGGAAAAACTCCTGTTTCCGGATATTACTGTCACATGGCGCTGATTTTTCGCGCAGCGCCTCCAGACAGAAAAATATTTACTTTCGACAACATTAGCAGTGATACACGCCAATACGTGGCGAATTATTTTTTCCTGATCCTCGTTGTAACAAATAGCCAAAAGCCATCAAAATGTGTTGTATATAGACACTTGATGCCAGCTTAGTAAAAAATTTATTTTCACGGCGTGAACGATTGAATGGGATTGTTTCAGTGGTAAGTGTTCATTTGTAGCTTAGGAGAGATACTGTGAGCATTGTGGGAACAGTGGAAGCATACAACATTGTTTTAAGTAGGATGATAGTCAACCTCTTCTCAAATGTCATTACGTAAAGGCGGACTGCTTTAGCATGAAGCGCAGATAATTAATCGTCATGGCCGTGCTGCAAGAACACTTATGTTAGCCTTCTAATAGCCTTCTTTCTGAGAGTAGCAGATAAGAATGAGGTCTACATAGGCAACTCATTTGTTACCTGCAGTGTCTATCAAAGCAATTTGTTCATTTAATTACGTTGATCACAGTTTTTTTGTGCCGGTGTCCTTCACTTGAATCAATGGTAATGACACTGACCATTAATCACTGCGCAGCAGTGCATGAACGAACCGCAAATTACATGGAGCCGGTTGGTCATTACGTGCACTTTCTCTGTCTTCTGCCAATACTGGTAACTTTGCCATCAACAGTTAATCCAGGTGTAAGTAAATTCTGTCAATATTTTCCTCTCGTGCTTTTTGGATAAAATATTCGCTGTTTAGCCACAACTAGAAAAGAAATAATGCGATAGAAACAAAGTGCACTCTCATGGAAGTATGGATACAGCACATTATTCTTTCGGGATTCTTACTCGTGTACCTGTAATAGGTGATGGCTTAGGTAAATACGGCTCTTCCAGTGAGAAGAGCGTCTTCTGAGTGGCCTCAAGCCACCACACTAAGTGTGAACACTGCGCTACTAGGGTAGCAAATACCTACTGATATCTTCCGGAATAATACATGCTACCACGCCCTTTTCATCAAACTCAGTCGTTTATGCACGAGCTGAACAGCGGCATCCCCTGCACCGAACTTTATTTCATGTTTCTTCGCTCGGCATAGTGCACCTCATTAAGGCTTAGCTCACTCGCGGAATGTATGATGGCCTTGGGGATGTTATCAAGATGAGCTTTGCAAGAAATTATCATGGCTACCGTGACGGCAGAAATGCGTCCCGAGTGTCCTCACAATTGCTATCACAATAAACAACAGGCACAGAGGAACCACTCTCGTTTTTCATACAGTTTTTGCTGGGCTTTCGGATGGCGTAGTGCGTTGATCACAGAAGTGACGTGTATAAAAAATTGATTCGGCAACATACTGAGTGCGTTTAGTATAAGAAAGCACGAAATTCATTTCAAAGTGTTACGGTCGGTAATCAGTGCGCTAATCTTAAACGGGACCTGGCACACTTTTAGAGCGTGATCATAAAACGCTGCCAATCGGCAGTAGAGGCTCCCAAGAACTTGCAAGTCAAATTTTATAGCACAGCACACGACCTCCATTGCACAAATAATCTTTTTTAAAGTCAGCTACAACTTGCTTTCTCTTTTCTGACACATAACGGAAGACGCTCAACAATGACTCGTAGAAGGCCATCTATCAGCCATTGGCTGATTTGAACATGGCTCTCTCGGTAGTTACAGAGGTCGCCTTGGGAGGCCCAGGCTTGCCCACGTGGTAGCGCACGATCACACTGAAAAAGACACGTATTCGGAGAAAACAAAAGTGCTCAAGGTCACGAGGTGCGTGTGGCGTATTTTCTTTGTCTGTGCCATCTCTCCCTGCTTAGCTTCCAGCGCTTTCGTCGCGACGAGAAAAGAGAGCATGTGATTGCAGCGTGCGACGAATCCTTGTAACTCCGCTCATACTGAACCAATTCTCAATACCTTTTCGGCGTTGAATTTGTGAGACAATAGGCTCTTCCAGTGATTTAGTTCCATGGTTACTTCAAAAAAAGATTTTAGAGCACCTTGAGGTCATAGTAATTAGTCTAAAGCTTCATCAAGGGCTTTTGCGAAGTTACAAAAATGCACTCAATCATTATTTTGTTGTTGAAGCGGAGATGGCGTCATGTTTGCAAGAAAGAAACTGGGTTTCGCATGAATGATGCTAATGAAAGCCGCCTTGCAACTTGCGGAAGAATACATAAGTTTTGATAAATGCCATGACGTTAGAGTGGATTATGTGCTCCAATATGTCGCGACGAATTCTTGTTAAAGAAATTGGTTGGTAGTTCAGGAGAGAATGTTGGTTTCCGTATTTGAAGAGAATAACCTTTCCCCCCTTCCAGTCAGTTAGAAGAGTGGCACACTGTAGAGACTGCTTTAAAACGTGTGACAAAACAATAGAGCAGTAAACTTCCGTGTTCTTTAAAAATTTTGCCTTTGTCGCATCAGGGTCACAGGCAAAATATAGCTTAGGTCACTGGACTGGGTTGACCATTTTTTGAAATTCTATAGTTAAGTAATTCGTCTGAAGAAAAACAGACCCGCTCTAATATACCTGCGGCAGTGAAACTTCGCATGAGTTTGAGAAACAATGCAAAAAAACCTCATTGATAACAACACGGAATGACGCTCAATATGTGTAAAAATGTTGCACGTACAGACATATGTTGAACAGTTGACAATCTCTATATAACCAGTTGTGTGCACTTGCGCCACGATGCCAACTGGAACTTGCGTATTAGATGCACCAGAAGCTGATAAAAAGCGCTGGTGCTCGCGAGGCTGGTAGCCCTGGATTGACACTGCTACATAAATAAACTTCAGCGCATTGCACCTAACTGCGATAGACGTTAACTCGACGTGATGGCTGTATCAATGAAGTACATGTTATGCTTATAAAATTGGACAGCGCTGCAACCACCATAGACGTTTCACAAAGATTAGCGTCTATTTCAAGAGTGGTTCCGAGACATGGCGTAGCTCGGAGGTAAAACGCTTCATTGCCACGAAGCATGCTTGGGTTCGAATCCAGCTGGGACCCTGACATTTATTTTTTGCATTCGTCTGGTTGACGCTACCGATGTCAGGCATTTTTTAACAGTCATGCGTTGAAATTACTCATGTGTGTTCTCGTCGTTCCTAGGTAGATGCGAAGTGGGAATAACCAGTCGCACATTCCCGCATACTAGTGGCACATACCCACTCGGGGGTATGTACACCGTTTGGCGAAAAATTGTTTAAAGACGTAGGTGACAGAATGGGACATAATTCATGTCATGAGTAGCCAGTCGTATTTGTCAAACCCTCTTACCCTCCTATACTAATTTTGATTCAAGCCAAGTCAAGGAGATGGTCACGAGAGCCCCTAGACGTAAGCGGCTAGACAGACAGACAGACAGACAGACAGACAGACAGACAGACAGACAGACAGACAGACAGACAGACAGACAGACAGATGCCAGGTGTACTTGCAGTACGATAAAAAACACTTCGCAAATTAAAGAGCAAAAAAAAGGAAGAAGATAACAAGAAAATTAAAATAAACAGAAAACTAATGGTAGAAAAAATTTGAAAACAAAAAAAGAAAGAGAGGAAGAATAAGACAGAAAACCTAATAAAAAACAAGCCTGTCTAGCTCCGAACCTCCTTCAGGCTTCGCACAACTTGTCCAAAACTGTCTCATTTTTTTTCTACAACAATTTTTTTCATGTCCGGAGGAAAATTTGCATACTAAAATCGTCAATCGTCATCGTCAACTGCCCCACTTTAAGAAGATGACGTTTTGGGGGCGCTAAAAACGTTTGTGCGAACTCAAATTGCTCCAGAAGATGTCACATTGGTAGTACTATTGCTTTCAGCTCAGTATTCAGTGGAAATGTTGCTGCTTAAGATAGATAGATAACTTTATTGTACACCGAGGGAGGAGAGCCGGGTTTTACCCCGACGCCCCTGCGGGCCGCTCCCACGTTGGAACAGGCAGGGAGTACCTGCCTGCGGCATCGTGGGCCCCTTGGATTGCCCGAAGCTGACGGTGACGATCCGTACTTTTGATGGCGGAATAAAACCCTTGTCTTGGGATGATTTGCGCCTTGAGTTCCTTGGGCTTGCTGCTTAAGATATAAGTACTTTTCTGCGTGATGCTTCAAAAGGCTGTCTGCGGTGCACTAAATTTTGAGAATTGTCAACTGCATACATATTCTTACAAATAGATGCGGACCCCGTGAAACATCGAAGGTCTGTGAGTAGCTTTTAATTAACGTCAAACTACTTTTTCGGGTATTTCTAAACTTATTATCCCCAAAAATGCGGCACATCAATTTTGAAAAGCGACTGTCTACACCACGGTGCATACCACAATAGTGTTATATAGCGTTTACAAATTACGGGAGGGTTTCAACAAAAGTGAAAAGGCGATAATAGCCTAGGAAGAGTTGCGAGCTGTAATGAAGCTTCCTTTAAAATAGTAATATTATTAGTACTATTAATATTATTATTATTATTATTATTAATATTATCATAGTATAGTATCCTACGATATGGCATCACTTTATTTGCTTTCTGTTCTTCGCGATGGCAGCGTCAGGTTGACAATATTGTAAATAGTATGTTGAAATCCACTGTGTAGAATTGTTCTTTAACAGACGATGTAAATGTATTTTCTCTCTTCGCCTGCCGTCTTTCAAAGTGTCCTTTAACCAAACTATTGTATTACGGCGTTTCTGAGGCTCTCAGTTTAAAACAAATGAATTACCCTCGTATATTTAGAAAAACTGCCCGCTTTTCTGTACCATTCGTCAAAACACGAAATGGCAAAGCTACTAGAAAGGTCTATGTCCCTACTGTTTTTATTGACATCCCCGACAGTGCTTTTCGGCAATGACTAAACACAGTCTACGAAAGAGCCTAAGGCCTTTTTGATGCTGCATCAGTTATCGCATTGTTAATTTTTTTCTAGTTTCTTGCATACTGGGTATAATCTGTTTAAAATTTTTTAATGCTTGTCTTCACATTTCTGCTGTTTAGGTAGTATTGCTTCCGCTAATATGATTCTCGATTGTTATTGTGTTTATATGTAGCGTGAATGAGTTTCATGTATGTTTTCTCTGATTGTTTACATGAAAAGCTTTTCAATATATATGTCATCTCTCGTCTGCCGATGTGACGGGCCAAGTCCTCCAAGCCACTGTCTGGCTTTGACAGGCCTGTTATTCGTTTTGTACTACTCAAGATGACAATTATTATTATTATTATTATTATTATTATTATTATTATTATTATTATTATTATTATTATTATTATTATTATTATTATTATTATTATTATTATTATTATTATTATTATTATTATTATATTAAAATATGAAGAGGGATTAAAAATGTCAGAAGTTTCACCTCCCAGAACCACGATATTATTATGAGAGACGCCTTTGTCGATGGCCTAGGAAATTTAAACGATCTGGCTCTTTTTAACGTACACTGACATTGTGTAGTACATGGGTCTCCCCAATTTTGCTTTCACTTTAATGCGAGCGCTGCGCCCAGTATCAAACCCGCGTTATCCAGCTCCGCAGTCAAGCGCCATCACCACTGCTCCACTACGGCGTAGAATGAAACTTTGTAAATTTATCATAATCATCAGCCTGACTACGTCCACTGCAGGGCAAAGACCTCGCCCATGTACCGCCAGTCAACTCGAGCCTGTTCTTCGTGCTGCCAATTTATGCCCACAACCTTCCCAATTTCATCTTCCCACCTAACCATCTGTTTCCCGCTCACCCGCTTGCCTTCTTTAGGTATCCAGTTACTTACCTTTAATGACCAGTGGCTACCCTGTCTACGTTCTACATGCCCGGCCCATGTTCATTTCCTCTTCTTGATTTCAACTATCGTAAACTTAACCCCCGCTTGTTCTATAATCCACTCTGCTATCTTAATGTCTCTTAACTATAAACCTATCACTTTCCTTTCCATTGCTCGCTGCATCGATCTCAATTTAGGTTCAACCCTTTTTGTAAGTGTCCAAGTTTCCGCTCCGTAGCTAAGCACCGGCAAGATGCATTTGTTATATACCTTCCTCTGAAGGGATAGTGGCAATCTACCTGTCATGATTTGAGCGTGCTTCCCAAATGCGCTGCACCCCATTCTTATTCTTCCTGTTCCTTAAGTCTCGTGGTTCGGCTCCGCGGTTATTACCTGTCCTAAGTAGACATCATGGTTAACAACTTTAAGTGCACTATTACCTATTTCAAAACGCTGTTTTCTGCCGAGGTTGTTGTACATTACTTTCGTTTTCTGCAGATTACCTTTAAGACCTACCTTTCTGCTATCCTTGTCTTACTTCAAAATCATGAGTGCGATTCGTCCCCTGAGTTACTCCGCAATGCAATGTCATTGGCGAAACGCAGAATACTAAGGTACTCTTCATTAACTCCTATGCCTAACTGTTCCCATTTTAGGCCTCTGAAAACCTCCTGCAAGGAAGCGGTAAATAGAATTGGTGAGATTGTATCCCCCTGCCTTACACCCTTCGTGATTGACATTCTGTTACTTTTTTTATGAAGCACTATGAAAGCAGTGGATCCTCCGTAGATTTCTTTCAGGATGTTTACATAAGTTTCATTGACGCCGTGATTCCGCAGTGCATGCATGACTGCTGATATTTCTACTGATTCAAACGCCTTCTGGTAATCCAGTAAGAATATGTATAGTTCTTCGTTATTATCTGAGCCTTTCTCTATTACCTTATTGATACTATGAATATGATGGATTGTTGAGTAGCCCGTTCGAAATCTTGCTTTTTCGTTTGGTTGATTAAATTCTAACATCGCTTTCATTCTGGTAGCAATTACCTTTGTAAATAGCTTATATACAATGGAGAGCAAGCTGATCGGCCTGTAATTTTTCAAATCCTTGTCATCTCCTTTCTTATGTATTAGGGTGATGTTACCATTCTTCCGAGATCTTGGTAATTTTGCCGTTAGGAGGCACCTCGTAAACAGGGTGGCTAGTTTTTCTAAAACAATCTGTCTTCCATCTTTCAGCAGATCTGATGTTACCTGCTCCTCACAAGCAGCTTTGCCTCTTTGCATGCTCTCTAAAGCTTTTCCGCGTTCTTCTATCATTACTGACGGAGTGTCATCTGGGTTACTGCTAGTTCTTTTATTAAAGTCGTGGTTGTGCTGCCTACTGTACAGATCTCTGTAGAAATCCTCCGCTAATTTTACTGTTCTATCCTTATCGATAGTTACTTTGCCTTCCTTTTCCCTTCGTGCATACATCTTGCATACATCCCAAGTTTTCTTTTCACTGCTCTGACGCTTCCTCCGTTCTTCAGAGCGTGGTTAATTTTCTTCATGTTATACCTTCTTAGATCGGATACCTTACGCTTATAATCAACTTCGAAAGCTCTGCCAACTCTATTTTGTCTGTTGTACTGGAGGCTTTATGCTTTGACGCTTCTCAATAAGATTTTTTGTTTCGTGGGACAACTTGCGAGGATCCCGTCTAACTACAGTACCTCCAACTTCCACTGCACACTCCATATTGATACTCGTCAGATAATAATTCATTGCGTCAAGGCTAAGTCTGTTTTCCTCAATAAGAACCGAGTACCTGTTCTGAAGCGACACTCTGAATTCCTGTACTTTCCTTCTCAGTGCAAGCTAATTGATTGCCTTCTTGCGCATCTGTTTCTGTCGTTCCTTCTTGAAGTCTAAGCGCATTCTGGACTGCACTATTCTATGGTCACGGCGTCGTACCTTGTCAAGCACTTCCACATCCTGCATGATGCATGGGTGTGCAATAAGGATATATTTTCTTTTGTTCTTATTTTCGCCATTATTTCTCTTCTATGTCCACGTACGGTTCTCTCGCTTTCGGTAGAAGGTATTCAAAATCAATAAATAATTGCGTTCTATGAATTCCACTAGTAGCTCCCCTCTGGCATTTCTAGTACTGATGTCACAACCTTCTACTGCCTGGTCTCCAGCCTGTTTCTTTCCTACTTTTACGTTGAAGTCTCCCATCAGTATAGTACAATGTGTTTTTAACTTAATCATAGCAGATTCCACGTCTTCATGGAAGCTTTCAACTTACGTGTGATCGTGGCTAGACGTAGGGGCATAACCCTGTACCACCAGCAAGTTGTATCTCTTATTGAGTTTATTTACGATACCAATTACCCTTTCATTATAGCTATAGTATTTCTCTGTGTTGCCAGCTATGTTTCTGTGGATAAGGAACGCCCCTACAAGTTCTCTTCTGTTAGCCATGCCCCGATAGGAAAAGACGTGCCCATTCTGTACCACTCAGTAGGCCTCATCTGTGCTTCTAACCTCACCGAGCCCTATTACATCCCATTCAATGCCATCTAGCTCCTCGAACACACCAGCTAGACTTGCCTCACTAGATAAGGTTTTAGCTTTAAGTGTTCCCAAGTTCAGGTTCAAATGCGGCCCGTCTGGATTCAGAGATTCTTAGCACATTCTGCTGCGTTGCAGATCTGACCACCGCCATTGTGAGTTGCTTCACAGCCGCTGGGGATTCAGGTCCGTGAGTTAATTGACGTGTGTATGTGAGACGTATGCATTTTGTCAAGTACAACAGACAAAATAGAACTGGCAGAGTTTTCGAAGTTGATGAATAGACGTAAAGTATGCGATGTAAGAAGGTATAACATGGAGAGAATTGAACACACTCTGAAAAATGCAGGAAGCGTCAAAGCAGTGAAGAGGAAACTTGGGATAGGCAAAAGTCGGATGTATCCACTAAGGGACAAAGAAGGCAAAATAACTACCAATATGGATAGGATAGTTAAAATAGCGGAGGAGTTTTACAGAGATCTGTACAATAGCCGAGACAACCACGACCTTAATACTATATAAGAACTAGGAGTAACCCAGATGACACCCCACCAGTAATGATAGAAGAAGTCAGAAAAGCTTTGGAGAGCATGCAAAGAGGCAAAGCTGCTGGTGAGGATCTGGTAACATCAGATCTGCTGAAAGGTGGAAAACAGATTGTGTTAGAAAAACTAGCCACCCTGTTTACGAGGTGTCTCCTGACGGGAAGGGTACCAGAGTCTTGGAAGAACGCTCACATCATCTTAATACATAAGAAAGGAGATGACAAGGACTTGAAAAATTACAGGCCGATCAGCCTGCTCTCTGTAGTATGAGCTATTTACAAAAGTAATTGCTAACAGAGTAAAGAAAACATTAGAATTCAATCGACCAAAGGAACAAGCAGGATTTCGAACGGGCTACTCAACAATTGACCACATTCATACTATCAATCAGGTAATAGAGAAATGCTCAGAGTATGACCAAGCACTATACATAGCCTTCATAGATTACGAGAAGGCGTATGATTCAGTAGAAATATGAGCCGTCATGCGGACACTGCGGAATCAGGGCGTAGATGAAGTATATGTAAACATTCTGGAAGAAATCTACAGGGGATCAACTGCTACCATAGTGCTTCATAAAGGAAGCAACAGAATACCAATCAAGAAGGGTGTAAGGCAGGGGAACACAATCTCCCCAATGCTATTTACAGCGTGCTTACAGGAGGTTTTCAGAAGCCTAGAATGTTAACAGTTAGGGATAAGAGTTAATGGAGAATACCTTAGTAACCTGCGCTTCGCCGATGACATTTCATTGCTGAGTAACTCAGGGGACGAATTGCAACTCATGATTACGGAGTTAGACAAGGAGAGCAGAAAGGTGGGTCTTAAAATTAATCTACAGAAAACAAAAGTAATGTACAACAACCTCGGAAATGAGCAGCGCTTCGAGATAGGTAATAGTGCACTTGATGTTGTAAAAGACTATGTCTACTTAGAGCAGGTAATAACCGCAGAGCCTAACCACGAGACTGAAGTAACTAAAAGAATAAGAATGGGGTGGAGCACATTCGGCAACACTCTCGAATTATGACAGGTAGATTGCCACTATCCCTCAAGAGGAAGGTATATAACAGCTGTATCTTGCCGGTACTTAGCTACGGAGCAGAAACCTGGAGAATTACAAAGAGGGTTCAGCTTAAATTGAGGACGACGCAGCGAGCAATGGAAAGAAAATTGTAGGTGTAACCTTAAGACACAAGAAGAGAGCAGAGTGGATTAGGGGACAAACGGGGGTTAAGGATATCATAGTTAAAATAAAAAAGAGGAAATGGACATGGGCCGGGCATGTAGCGCGTAGACAGGATAACCGCTGGTCATTAAGGGTAACTAACTGGATTCCCAGAGAAGGGAAGCGGGTTAGGGGGAGACAGAAGGTTAGGTGGGCAGATGAGATTAAGAAGTTTGCGGGTATAAATTGGCAGCAGCAAGCACAGGACCGGGTTAACTGGCGGAACATGGGAGAGGCCTTTGTCCTGCAGTGGACGTAGTCAGGCTGTTGATGATGATGATGATGATGATGATGATGATGTGGGAGGTAGTGGCCAGATACTGCACCAAGGTGGTCAATCCTTCTCTAGTGAGGGAGTGCGCTAGCGGTGGTGGTCACCGGTGAGGCCGCACCCCAGGCCTCTTAAAGCAGTTCCATCTCCATGCGGACATTTTTTTTATCCGGCATGGAGCTGCGTGGCACCGGGATTCAAACCACGGACATCTCGCATGCGCGGCTGATGTTCTAACCACTACGCCATCGCTGCCACTGGTTTTGTAAATTACTGGCATACAATTGATTTCGCTTATAATTGGCAATGACACCAATAAATAGAAATCGCAGTATATTCACGGAGTGTATAAGGATGAGTGAGGGAAGCGTCTGTCTGTCTGTCTGTCTGTCTGTCTGTCTGTCTGTCTGTCTGTCTGCTAATATGCTGTTCTGCTTACGAACGCCTTACGCATACTCCTTGCAGAAACTAGGGGACCGGTGTACCTCCACCAATCAGTGTGCAAACAATTTTTTCTGTCTGGACGTGGGATTGGGCTATTCTTCTTGCAAGCGACGAGCGATGATTCACCGAAGGTGCAGCCGGCAAGTCTTCACTAATATTTACCGGGATTTCTGCCCCTCTAAATCTCCAGGTAATTTAAACCACTAGAAGCATCATCGGCCTGATCCCCGTGCGTCCTTCAAGTTGTCATAGCTTTTATTTGCTTTAGTGTGACAGTAACTATAGCTGGCGACATTTTATTGTGACGTTTGAGCGAGAGCTACAGAGGTGGAGCTTCCACACATCCACGTTTCCCCTCAAATAATGTGCCAGCTTTAGGCTGGTTTACGGTTTTCTAGCTTACACCGTTGACACGTTCAGGGAAACATATCCATAAACGTAATGAAAGAAAGTAACATTTTAATTGTTTGGTGTACTGACTGCCTTCAATACATTAGTGGTGAAGGTTTGAACTCCAGCCTTTTTCACACCCTGTTCAGTGTAATATTACGATTATATTTTTTTTGAGAAAAAAACAGTGCATTTGCGGCCACACACTGACGTCGCGGACGCCGTGTTTCCTCGAATAATTGGTGGGCTGAAATGGTGTCTGTCGCTTTTTAAGTAATGAAGGAAATGTTCAAAGTGTTCATTTGATTAAATGTTCGCCTTGCAAATTCTTGTAAGGTAAACAATAACTGTATTTTGCCTACAATTTGCCGCAACTGAATCTGCCTCAAAATGAATAAAGAAGTATTTGCAAATGAGAAATTTAACGGTATACTTAAGTACCATTTCTCTGGTGCGGCAGCTGACATGCTCTTTGGTTCTGTAGCTTCCCCAGAGTTGTCATGACAAGTTGTGATCGAGTATATATAAGCAAATCAGGGGTATTCCCGGTGTTCTCGTCCCGTGATGTTGCACCTAAAGACAAATAGAGATAGGAGCCCTCCACACATCGTAGTTTGCATCTCCGCAAAAAAGCAAGCGATGGCAGCAGGCGATGCTGGCAAAAGCAAAGAAGAAACGCACCATTTCGACTTTTGAAAATCGGAAGGCGCGGGCTCTGTGGCAGGCAGAAGAGTGTAAGGGGCTTCAGTAGCAGTTAGGGAGTTTCGAGTGTCCGAGCGCAATCACGTGAAGCCAATGTACCTGTAAATGTATCAACACTGGGTTGATACTTCCATGCGCATTGTATTCTCACTGCTGAGTTAGCGGTAAATCAATTGAACACATGGTCACTGCGCTCCTTGAAGCAGCCACCTTTCTTCAGCACGACAGTTTAGTTGAGGTACCTTGTCGGTCAGCTGCTATCGATGAGCACCGCTAATTTTGCTTCACATGACATCGTGATTTGTTGCTATCGCATGCGTTGTTGCAGCCTTGTGGCCACAGTGTGAATTTCTTGTACACGTCACTGACAGGAGAAAGCCATGATAACACAACGCTTTCCTTAATCGAGAACTGCAGGGAAACGTTCAACAACTATAGGTGTTGTGTTTCTGGGCAGTGCAGTTATAAGCATTCTATAGTTACATGTTACACGGTTCAAGCTGGAGAAGTTCACTCTTAAGTGTGCAAGTCACTACTTTTGTCGTCTGATTCAGAGCAAATTAACGATATATTTTCAACAAACGTAGGTTTCAATATATCGAACCCGCAGCATTGCGCAGACGCTGCATCAGATGCGAGTGTGGCGCTGAATTAGTAAGGAATTGGGCAGATCCTGCCTACCTTGCGAACTAACATTATGCGTCATGCAGAGTAAAGGTGACCATGTTGTTTTTGTTTATAAAGCGATACGGCTATCAAATGATGTTAATATATGTACAAATATTGCACGCACAGACATACGTTGAACAGTTGTAGATGCTTATGTAACCATTTGTTTGCACTTGCGCAATGATACCAACATCAACATAAGTATTAGCTACAGCGGAAGCGATAAACCGATATGAAGCGCTGGCGCTCGCGAGAATGGTAAGTCAGGTTCAGCGCATGAGACCTAACTACGATGAACGTTAACCCATCTTCACGGCTGGATCACAGCAGTGTATATGTAATGCTTATATAATTGAATAGTCAGCACTGCAACCAAAACTGCGTAGAATACTTGATTGCCATGCTGAGTTTTGGGGTTCAATTTTTGCTTGAACCTTACAAATATTCCTTGTAAGCTGTAACCGGTACGAATTTCTTCACTAAATGGTAATGTGACAGACAATAAAGCCGCGACTTTCTTAAGTAGTCACTTTGTTCAGGGCTGTAACAGAGTTTTCTTTTTTGTTGTCTTTGTTGATGCGTTTCTATTTATTGCTTCGCATGTTTTGACACAATTTTGTTGTTTTTTTGGAAGGAGAGCGCCATGCTGCCACGTCAAATTGTTAATTTAATGCGCATAGGCATATGCTCTTGTAGTGCTTGTATTATATGTCCGTTTTCATTGTGTTTTGTATGTTTTCTTACTCGTCAAATGTTCACGTGAAGTGTACCTGTATTGCGTCGCTTTCAGTGAAAACTGTATTCTTACGTGTTTATATGAATAGTTCTGTTGCTGTATTGAACGTATATCGAACTAATGAACATGCATACCCAATGCGCATAGCTGTAAAAGCTTTTGCTAATCTGGCAATTAGCCCTTAGTCATCTTTTTATACAAGAAAGAACCATAACAAAATCAAAATGTGCTTCAGCCCTATGTGATCGAAATTATTACGCACTTTCTCATTCTCACAGCCTCCCAGGCATATTGCAGCTCTCGAAGGAAAACCTCACCAGCTTATAATAATATAACCATGTAATAATATTTCTGTCATATCTGTAATATAAGCAATACACTGTAATTCAATGACTGCTTGTCCCAGAAAAAATGTCGTTACTTTCATTGCACTTATGATTTCTTCCGTTTCAGCGTACTGCTACCCTTTCAGACGAATTAGCATATTAAAATAGAAAGAATATAGGACGGTCGCAACACTCTTTGTACTTCCACGAGCAAATAAAAGTGGAAATTTTTGTGGTTTCTCTCGGCAACCACAACGTTGTTGTGCCATACGTACTGCTTAATAGGTGAGTATGTCATTTGGATTTTCCCACAAACAGATGGAGGGACCTGCTATATATAAATTATATATATATATATATATATATATATATATATATATATATATATATATATATATATATATATATATATATAGTGTAGCAAGCGTTAAATCGCCAGGGTCGTAGCAGAGTTTAAGTTGCGTGACGTAAACTGTTTCGCGACTCGACAACGTAGTTTACGGGAGATGTCTGCTCCAGTATGCGGTAAGGATCGTGGTACCGTGACAAAATCTTGGTGGAAAGTGCGGGAGTTGTCGACGGGACCCAAAGCCAAACCAGCTTTCCCGGGGAGTAAGGGGCATCAGACGCGGAGGTGTCATGATGGAATTTTCGGCACGACTGATCTTGCGTGCTATACGAGCGAGCCTGTTTACGGCATTCTTCTGCGTAAGCAGCAGCTTGAGAGATGAGTTTCCCCTCAGAAACGTCCGGTTGGTACGGCAGAATGGTGTCCATGGAACAATAAGGTTCACATCCATACAGGAGAAAGAAAGTATAGAAGTTAGTGGTAGTTTGAGACGCGGAGTTATAAGCGTAGGTGGCAAAAGGGAGTACGCGGTTCCAGTTTGTGTGGTCTTCCGACATGTACATCGCCAGCATGTCGGCGAGTGTACGATTGAAGTTTCCGTCATGCCGTTAGTCTCATGTTGGTATGCGGAAACGGTGTGGTGTTCAATGCGGCATTCTTTAAGCAGAACCTCGATTACGTTTGAGAGGAAGATGCTGCCACGGTCACTAAGGAATTCACGTGGGGCCTCATGGCGCAGAATGAGTTGACGAAGAAGGAACCCCGCGAAGTCTCGTGGTGGCGGCTGGTGGCGCACATGTTTCTGCGTACCGCGTGAAGTGGTCGATGGGGACTATATTCCAGCGGTTGCCATCAATAGTGGTCGAAAGCGGACCAAAGAGATCAACTCCGACGTGGTCGAATGGTCGGGTAGGGCAGGGCAATGGCTGTAGAGGACCAGCGGTGCTGTGAGTACAAACCTTGCGACGTTAGCTCGCAGTGCACGACTGAACGTACCGGCGAACGTATCGATACATGCCTCACCAGTAGTACCTTAGGTGAAGACGCGAGCACGTCTTGAACGAGCCAGCGTGACTGCACTGAACGTCGTCGTGGAAAGAACTGCTAATGTCCGCACACAAATGACGGGGGATCACGAGAAGCCACCTGCGGTCGTCGGTCAGGTAGCTGCGACAATACAGCAAACCTTCACGAAGTGCGAAGTGTTGGACTTGACGACGTAGGATGCTTGAGGTGGAGTTTGGGGCCTGTTGAGCAAAATGTCAAGCAGGGAGGCAATCCAGAGATCTTTGTGCTGTTCTTCCGGCATGTCGATGATGGTCAGATATGATCAATAACAAGTGGAAGCTAGTGAGCCAGCAGAGTCGGAATGCAGTGGCGATCTAGATAGGGCGTCAGCGCCTGAGTATTTTCGTCTAAAGCGATAAATCACACGTATATCATATTCCTGTAATCGTAAAGCCCAGCGAGTCTGGCGTCCAGTCAGGTCTTTCAAGGACGACAGCCAGCATAGCACGTTGTGGTTGGTAATGACATCAATAAGACGTCCATAGAGGTAGGTGCGAAATTTACCGATTGCCTAAACAGTTTCCAAACACTTTTTTTTCTGTGACGGAGTAATTTCACTCCACCTTTGTGAGGGTACGACTGGCATATGTTACAACGTACTCGCCAAAGTCTGGTTTTCGCTGAGCGAGTACCGCTCCAATGCTGACACCGCTAGCGTTCATGTGTATTTCTGCTGGCACGTCGGGATCATAGTGGCGCAGAATTGGAGGAGACGTGAGGAGTTGGCGAAGCGTCGTAAATGACTAATCGCAATAGTTATTTCAAGCTAAGAGGTCATTGCTGACGGCGAGAAGCTGTGTCAAGGGGGATATAATGGAGCAAAATTGCCGATGAGGCGCCAAAAATATGAGCACAGCCCAATAAAGCTTCGGAATTCTTTTAGAGTGCTGGGCTTGGAATATTCGGACACCTCTTGAAGTTTGGCAAGATCTAGCGAAATTCCTTCGTTGTAGACGACGTGGCCTAGGATGGTAAGCTGACGGGCGCCAAAATGACATTTCTTTGACAACTGCAGGCCGGCGTTATTGAGGCACTCGAGATTTTGTTCAAGGCGAGCGATATGAGATGGGAAATCTGAAGAAAAAAAAACACTTTTTTCATCTAAGTAGCACCAACGGGTGTGCCATTAGAGGCCTTTGAAAATGGTGTCCATCATCATTTCGAAGGTAGCAGGTGCTCTGCAAGGGCCGAAAGGCATTATGTTAAATTCGTATGAACCATCAGGGGTGACGAACGCAGTTTTCGGATGGTCGGCTTCAGCCATTGGCCTTTGCCAGTAGCCTGAGCACAGATCCAGTGATGAGAAATATTCGACTTCTTGAAGGCAGTCCAGGGCGCCGTCGATGCGTGGTAGGGGATAAACATCCTTTCACGTATTCTTGTCTAGATGGCGATAGTCAACGCAAAATTTTATCGAACAGTCTTTTTTCCTCACCAACACGGCAGCAGAGGCCCAGGGACTGTTCGATTCCCGAATCACGCCACGTTTTCGACGTTGTCGCTAATAACGTGGCCTTCGGCCTGCGATACTCGAAATGGACGTTGTCACAGGGGAGCAGAATGGCTGGTGTCAATACGATGAATCACTGCAGACGTGTGCCCCAATAATTGCTGGCCAACGTCGAAAGAGGCACAATAGCGTTCAAGCAGTTTTACAGCCTTTGTGTGCTGCACTGGCGTAAGCGCGTTATCGATGATACGCAGGAGAATAAGGAGTTTTAAAATACCGTTTGCAAGCGCTGCGGGAGTTGCGGGCGTAGTGGGCGCCATATGAGTTTTAGAATAGCGTTTGCGCTACTGCGATCCGCAACGCACGATTGCAGCGACACCGTAGCCTCGAAACCAGCGCTTTCGGACCACATGCGGGCACGACCTACTGTTTTCCTGACCTGCCCAGCTGGCGGCGGTCTACGCAGATGCCTGCGCCAGCTCGGATTCCGAACTTCGCCGCCTAGGGAGCACTCGAGTTACTCCAGCTGAGCACCGGCGAATGCATGGGAATGCATGAGTTGCCGCCGGTTAGAGAAAAGCTTCATCACGCATTGAGTAAATGTGGCGGCTATCTTGAATCATTTTATTTCATATGACTTTGAGAATCTTCTTTTGCATTTTGGTTGACGTTTTTTTGCTTTGTTTTTCAAATAGAATCACAAACCAGGTACAAACACATGTATCAGCGTGCAAAACAAGAAAGAATGACGACGTAGACAGGTTGTAAGAAGCGCTGGCCACCAAATGTTTATTTAACTCATGATACCAGCTATACGTGTATACAATGGTAGACTTTTTGCCGTTGTATTACACTCATCTGGCTTGCATTTACTGTCTGGAAAGGAAGGGCAAGGACGATGACACTTGCCAGTGTCTGCGGCATCCGCCGCACATAGAAAAGAACCCAATACAGACAATTTTGCACATAAATACATTCGTCTAAAATGGCAAGTGTAGATCACAGGCACATGAATAATCAATGATAGACACTCTTCAACTATTTTGAAACGAAACAGCACCTAAAATCACTTATTTAACGCTAATTCTTCACTTAATGATTGTGTTTCAAAACCTAGTTGCATAACTACATGTAGTGACATGGTTTTTATATGTGCACTCATGTTGTCTTTCCTTTTTTTTCTTTTGCTAATAAACAGTTGTGAGTATAGCGCGTCGTTGCTTACTTTTCTGAGGTTGTCGGTTTATTGTTATTTTTTGCGCTAATATGCGTCTCAGTCTGTCATGCACCACCAACCAACCCAGCAACTCACTCCTTTAGAGAAGCGTAGTCTTTTACAGCACGAAAATCACCTCGACCTATTTTTCATGGACCTCGGTCACTGAAAACTCATGAAAAGTCACATCAGAAGTCTTCCCTTGCCTTGATTCGCAGAAAGCCATGTAGCACACCATAATCGTGATGGTTAATTTGCACCAAGAAACCTTGCTTCGCTGGTGTACAAACTGCACCGACCTGCACGCTTTTGTCGCAGCTCGGCACGAGCAGACGGTAGCGAAAGATCGTCATTATAACTATAGGTTTATTGAAAAAGAGGTTTTTATTCATTTTAGTCGTCCAGAGTGTATGCACGCGTAAAGATTGCTGCTTTTCCCCCAGCGTCACGTGAGCAAACAAAAAAATAGCGCGGCGACCCATGTTTTGGCAGCCAGCAACCGGTGCGGATGAGGTAAGTTGCAGTGCGACAGGGCGCATAGCGGCAGGCACCAATAACAGCAAGGGTGTGCTGGCGCTTCGCTCCCTGGGCAGGTCAGTAAAATACAAAAGGTCGTGTATGCGGGCTGCCATCACCACCAGTAGCCTCGAAACCAGAGCTTACGAGCCACATGCGGGCCGCCATTACCGCACGCAATTTTGGATTTTTTTGCGTGTGGTCCACGAACGCGATCGCCGACTTGCGTACGACGCATGCACAGTGGTAGCGACCACAGCGCAAGGGTTCACGGTGCGCTATTCTAAATCTCGCTAATGTCTTGGACAAGGGAGGTGGTAGCCGCGGTGGAAGTGGCGGCATTTGTCGCCAACGGCGTCTTATCGCACGTTGCATTCAAAGGGAAGATGGTGTCAAAACTGTCTAAATGCCCAACACATTCGCCGCGTAACAGAGTTCACGAGCAAGGGAAGGAATTGCACACGTAGACCACACCGGCACCATTAACGAGGGTAACGACGGCAAATGGGAGTATGAGGCTCCGTCAATGTGCACAGTCTTCAGATGGCGTACACAGGGCGGTCAAATCACACAGTGAGAGGAAACGGACACCGAGGTAGCAGAGAACGTAGATATAATAGCGTCAACAACCGATTTAGGCACCGAGCTCGGGACATCGATGACTGTGGTATACTGAAAGGGGACAAAGCGAGTCGAGCTCCAGCGAAGTCGACGACCGCACCATCTGTGGAAAAGAAGTACCATCCGAGGATCACGTCGTGGGATGCATGTGGTAGGACAACGAATTCCACGATGTAGAATGCATCATTGAAAACAAAACGTGCCGTGCACGCCGCCACAGGCTTAACGTGATTCGAGCTCGCCGTCCGTAATGAAAGATCAGAAACTGGTGTCGTCACTTCCTGCAGTTTGCGGCACAAAAGGACACTTAAAACAGAAACGGCAGCTCCTGTGTCGACAAGAGCGTTCGTCGCGACAACATCAATAATAACCGCGATCTCGTTCGGAAGGAAAAGATGAGGCCTTGAAATTTTCCAAGAGGGCGCAGTTTGTGCCTCAGGAACTGCGGCACTTAGTTTTTCTCTTGCGTGGAGTTGATACGGTGGAGCATAGGAGAAATAGAGTGGTGCCGGGGAGGAGGAGATCCACGTGAGGGGGAACTTGCACGGCGCGAATAAGCGCCCGATTAGTCGGCGGAAACAGATTACGCTGACTGCTGTGGCATGTAGTCGAGGTTGGGTATGTAATCATTGGCATAAATACTGCGCTGACGACGACAGCGACGCTTAACATGGCCAGGAATGCCGCAGGCGTAACAGATGGGCCTGTTGTCAAGAGTGCGCCAAGGGTTGTGAGGTGGTCCGGGAGGCGAGAGGAGTCGCGGGAGAACAGGGTGTATTGGGTGGACAGGGCGTGGTGGCGAGTAGAAACTTGTGACTGGGGTGAATGGTGTTGGCGTCGATCGGGCATAGGAACGGGTAACGGCCTCAACATAGGTGAGAGGCGCTGCAGGCTGCGTTGGTGGTACAGGAGGTGGAACCACGTCAGCACCTTGAGCCTGAATGACACGATGGAGCGAGTGATCCAGGGCCTTAGGACTCTCGGTGACAGACGTGACAATATAGAGCTGACGAGCTACTTTCTCAAGGATGTATTGCTTAATTTGCGGCAGTAAGGTTGAATATTCAGCGCCAGTGCTCTTAGCTTCTAAGGATGAGAGCTCCACTGTGGGAATTCCGGCACGATGGGTAGAAAGGTGCTCTTTGCGCAGCTGGTAAAAGCTTCGGCACAGTTCAATGACTTGCGCTACTGTCTGAGGGCACTTGGCTACCAGCATATGAAATGCATCGTCATCTATGCCTTTTAGTATGTGCCTTATTTTGTCAGACTCCGCCATATATAGATGCATTCACGCGCTTACACAGATCAATCACGTCCTCAATATTACTTGTAAACGTCTCACCGTTCCTTTGGGCTCTGGCACAGAGGATGTTCGGCGCGAAGCTTGCGCAATTCAGGCCGACCGAAGAAGGAAGTGATGATTTGCTTGAATGCCGACCAGGTTGTGAACTCGGCTTCATGGTTGTAGCAACATAGTTTCGCCACATCGGTCAGATAGAAGCTAACGCGCGTTAACTTAGCCGGGCCATTCCATTTTGGGACTGTTAACACACTCAAACTCTACCAGCCAGTCTTCGACGTCAAGTTGATCGGTGCTGCTGAACATCGGAGGGTCATGTTGACGAAGCGTCCAAGCACACATGACCGTTGGTGGTGCTTGGGGAGGAGCAGCGCCCTCGCCCATTTCGGGGGCAGATGGTAAAGTCCGGTTGCAGAGCTCAAGGACGAAGAGGAGAACGACCCAGCAGCGCTCCAGCAAATGTAACAAGCGTGTTCTTTGGAGGAGTTTCCACAAGAAACCCACCAGGGCAAGCAAGGCAGCAGCAGCACAGAAAACAGGAGGCCGAGAGCGCGACACACGAACGTCATCATCTTTTCTCTCACTGACACAGAGCTAGCGCCGATGTGCATCGGTACAATATATATATATATATATATATATATATATATATATATATATATATATATATATATATATATATATATATATATATATGTGTGTGTGTGTGTGTGTGTGTGTGTGTGTGTGTGTGTGTATGTATGTATATGTGGGTGTGTGTGTGTGTGTGTGTGTGTTACGGGGAGTGAAATATACACGATTAATATACTGGCGAGCAAATGCGTACAACGCTGCTGCAGTCCGAGCACGTTCCCCTTCAGCACTTCGTCATCGTCATCCTCAGGCATCTACTTAGCCCGTGACATTATCCGTCGGCGGCAGAAGCATCGTCCCGGTGCGATCAATTCTCGGGGCGTGAGTAGTATGTTATAAGCCGTGAAACGTGCACTATATCGGTTGAGACTGAAGCTGGTACTGACGTGGTATGGAGTGGAGCTATCTCATGGGTCACGCTGGCGACCTTGCGTATGACGTGGTAGGGGCCAACGTAACGGCACATCAGTTTTTCGCAGAGACCAACACGACGGCATGGTAACCACAGCAAGACGAGCGACCCCGGTGAGTACTGTACGTCGCGGTGCCAGACATCGTGAGCATTTTTTTGGTTAAGCTGCGAGCCACATAAACGATTCCGGGCGACTTGGTTGGCGATGTCAGCTCGGGCCAGGGCATCACGAGCATCAGCCGTTGATGAGGGGGCGTCAGATTGGAGCATGGTGTCCATGGGCAAAGGCGGGTCATAACCGAACAATAGGTAAAAAGGTGAAAATTCAGCTTTATCATGACGTGAACTGTTGTATGCGAAGGTAACGAAAGGCAAGTGGAAGTCCCAAACTTTGTGGTCCTTGGAGACGTACATCAACAACATATTCGTCAGGGTACGGTTGAGGCGTTCCGTGAGGCTGTTCGTTTGTGGGTGGTACGCTGTAGTGAACTTGTGGTGGGTAGAGCAGGATCACAAGAGCTCGTCGACTTTAGATATAAAACAGCAGCCGCGGTCGGCGATCAACTGACGAGGAGCACCATGACGCAGAACGATGTCATGAAGGAAACCGGCTGCATCAGTAGCGCACCTGGTGAGGAGGGCGCGTGTAACAGCATACCGCGTTGCGTAGTCGGTAGCAATAGCAATTCACTTATTACCGGTGGCCGACACGGGAAAAGGTCCTAAAAGATCGAGGCCGACTCGAGAAAATGGCTCATCTGGTACTTCAATGGGCTGGAGGGTACCAGCAGGTCCCAGAGCAGGTGTCTTGCGGCGCTGGCAGAGGTCGCATGCCTCAACGTACTGTCGCACAGAACGGTAGAGGCCAGGCCAAAGGAATCGGTTACCAACGTGGTCATACGTGCGTGACACCCCTAGGTTTCCAGTGGAGGGGGCATCATGGAGCTCGGCCAAAACGTCTGAGCGAGGATGCGCAGGAACAACGAGTCCCACCATCTGGGCACACCATCTGGGCAGGCATTGTAGCTGTGCAAGATGTCGTTGTGAAGAACGAACAGTTGTAAGGAGTGGTCAGGGTGGGGAGAGTGCAGACCATTAATAATAGCACGCATAATGGGTCGCAGTGTTCTGCAGCAGCTATGTCGGTGAAGTCGATAATTGAAAGAACAAGGGCTTCTCGTCCATCTTCCATCATGTCAGGGGAATCGACTGGGTAACGGGACAAGTAGTCGGCATCCTTGTTAAGTTGTCTGGATTTATAGGATACGGAAAAAGTGTACTTTTGTAAGCGCAGCGCCCCGCGACCAAGGCGTCCCGTAGGGTCCTTGAGTGAGGAGAGCCAGCAAAGCGCATGGTAATCCGTAATAAATGAGAATGGTCGGCCATACAGGTACGGTCGGAATTTCGCAATGGCCCAGACGAGAGCTGAGTACTCGCGTTCACTGATCGAATAATTTTGTTCCGAGCGCGACAACAGTCGGCTTGCGTACGGCATGACGTGGTGCATTCCTTGTTGCCGCTGCGCCAGCACTGCGCCTATGCCATGGCCACTGGCGTCAGTACAATGCTCCGTGGCGGCAGATGGGTCGAAGTGTGCTAGTACTGGTGGATTGGTGGAAATGTCGACGAGCGCCGAGAAGGATTGCTGTTGGCCCCAGGTGAATGCGACATCCGTTTTGAGGCGGCAGGTTAGAGGACGGGCTACCTCAGCAAACTTCTCGACAAAACGACGGAAATCGGAGCACAGTCCCAGAAAACTTCGGACGTCCTTGGCTGAGCGGGGTGTGGAGAAGTCGCGAACTGCTCGGACTTTCGCAGGGTCTGGTTGAACGCCAGCAGCGTCAACAAGATGGCCGAGTACGCAGATTTGGCGTTGCCCAAAGCGACATGTGGACGAGTTAAGTTGCAAGTTGGCACGTTGATTATTTTGTGGGGTTTAACGTCCCAAAACCACTATTTGATTATGAGAGACGCCATAGTGGAGGGCTCCGAAAATTTTGACCACCTGGGGTTCTTAAACGTGCACCCAAATCTGAGCACATGGACCTACAACCTTTCCGTCTCCATTGGAAATGCAGCCGCCACAGCCTGGATTTGATCCCGCGACCTGCGGGTCAGCAGCCGAGTACCTTAGCCACTAGACCACCGTGGTGGGGCGCAAGTTGGCACGTCATAAAACATCAAGCACTGTGGACAGACGGGTAAGATGGTCGTCGAAAAAGTCGAAAAAACAATAACGTCGTCAAGATAGCAGAGGCAAATGGCCCACTTCATGCCTCCAAGGAGAGAGTCCATCATGCGCTCAAACGTCACAGGGGCATTGCATAATCCAAAAGGCATCATCTTGAACTGATAAAGTCCATCAGGAGTCACGAAGGCTGTCTTCTCTCTGTCTTTGTCGTCCACAGCAATCTGCCAGTAGCTTGAGCGGAGGACTATTGCAGAGAAATATTTGGCACCGTGTCAGCAATCGAGTGTATCATCTATGCGCGGTAGGGGATAGACATCTTTCTTGGTAATATGGTAGAGATGGCGGTAATTAACAGAGAATCTCCAGCTATTGTCCTTCTTTTTAACAAGTACAACAGGTGAGCACAAGGGAATAGATGAGGATTCGATTATGCCCTTATGAAACATTTTATCGACTTCTCGCTGTATAATAGCACGCTCCGGGGCTGACACGCGATAGGGTCGTCGGCGAATGGGTCGAGCGTCACCGGTGTCAATGAGATGGGTTAGCACGGATGTCTGGCCCAAACTACGGTCACCGAAGTCAAAGATGTCCTGATAAGAAGCAAGCATACGCAGAGAGCAGAGAGTTGTTCCGAGGTGAGCTTGTCAGATAGGATTGGCTTGAAAAATTCGGAACAGGAACGTGACGAGAGCGACGTTGATGAAAAATTGGGTGGCAAATCGGTGGTTAGGGCGAAAACTGCGTGGTCGACCAGTGGTGTCAGATGCACAAGTGACATGCCCCGAGGAATAACTTGTGCTGAGAAGCCAAAATTGAGGACGGGAAATGAAGTTCGGTTGTCCTTAACGGTAGCCACCGTGTTGGGGAGTGCAACATTACGAGTCATGGCTACGTTAGAAATTGGGGCAGCAATATAATCACCATCGGGTTCTGGAGGATATGGCGAGAGTTGAACTTGGACTGCGGCTTGCGGCGGAAGTCTGAGGAAATCGACAGAGTGTAAACGAGATGGGCTGGTAGAGACGGTCTCTGCGAAGGATTATGGTTCGAGCCGAAGAAGAACTTTGGAACAGTCAACGAGCACAGCGTGTGAAGTCAGAAAGTCGAGTCCAAGGATGAGGTCATGAGGGCGATTTTCCAGTACAGCAAACAGAACTGAAGTTTGATGCTCAGAAATCGTTAATCGCGCAGTGCACATTCCAAGCACAGCAGGAGTACTCGCATCCGCTGTACGAACGGTAGGTGATATCGCAGGCGTCAGAACTATTTGGTGGCGGTGGCGGAGGTCTGAGCTCATCACAGATATTTGTGCACCGGTATCAATAAGAGCAGTTACAGGTAAACCATCAACAAGAATTGTAAGAAGGTTGCACCGCTGGTCGGGAGTAATCAGAGGATTTGCAGTCCGAGTTGTGTATGCAGCGTCACCTCCGGGGGCTGCACCCGACTAGTTTTCCGAGTGACGGTAGTAGAGAGACCGAGAACAGCATGGTTTGGGCGAGCGGGACTGACGACGCTCGGGCGATGGCCAGTGGCTGGTCCGACGTTCTGGATTATGCTCTGCACCTGTCTAAGCACGGTAGGTCGGGGCATAAGGTGCACGTTCGGAGCGAGGTCGCCAAGCATAGAAGCTCGGTCGAGGTGATCAGGTCCAACAGCTGCGGCAATGGCGAGCGATGTGTCCTATCCGGTGGCACGTGAAACATATTGGCCGATCATCGTGAATGTGCCATTAAGCTGGGTTTCGTCGTGGCGAGAACGTGCGGTTTGGAGTGGCAGCCGCAACGACTGGAGCCGAGCTGGAAGTAGCCGGGGCATTTTGATGAGGTGGTGAAATGCCCATATTCGCGATCTCTTGGCGAACCACGGTCTGTATCATTGAAACAGCATTGAGGTTGTGTGCTGGCGCGCTGACGCTAAACATAGGGGGTCTCATAGCCTCGAGTTCCCGATGGACTATTCTGGTGACGTTTACTGGCGCTGGTGGTTGATGTAGTCTGGGCAAATCTTCACGAGAGGACGCAGCCGCCGTGTTGGGAAGGCGGTCAAATCGGTGAACTATGCGCCTACATTTCACCTGTTCGAAGCGACAACATGCTTCGATGACCAACTCCACCGTCGAGCAGTCCTTGCACAGAAGAAAATTGAAGGCGGCATCGGCAATTCCTTTCAGGATGTGTCCGACTTTGTCCTCGTCGAGCATGTCCTTGTCGACCTTGCGGCACAAAGCCAACACGTCCTGGAATTACGCGATGTACGGCTCTCTGGATGTCTGGGCACGAGTAGCAAGCTCTTTCTTTGCGGCCACTTGACGTCCAATGGGTTTCCCAAATAGATAGCGCAATTTCTGCTTACAGACGTCCCAGCTGGTCAACTCTTCTTGATGTGTCTCGTACCAGTGTTTTGCCGTGCCATGCAAGTAGATGAAGTTCGCCAACATAAGCGTCGGATCCCAATGATTGCTGCTGCTGACGTGCTCATATATAACCAGCCAGTCATCGACGTCTATGCCACTTGTGCCAATGAATGGGCCTGAGTCACGAGGTTGCACCACAACGATCAGTTGCGGGGCTGACGGATTTTGTTGACATTGAGTAGCCTGGTCAGTCATTGTGGTAGCTTCAATGCGCCGTCCGCTGCGAAATCCAGCTCCTGGGGCTGTGTAGCGAGTTGTACAGCGCCCCTTCCACCAATGACGTGAAGGGGAATAAAGTATACACGATGAATATACCGGCGAGCAAATACGTACAACGCTGCTGCAGTCTGAGCACGTTCTTCCTCAGCACTTCGTCGTCGTCATCCTCAGGCATCTACTTAGCCTGTGACAATATATATATATATATATATATATATATATATATATATATATATATATATATATATATATAAGAATAAAGGAGCACACTTACGAAAATTTGATAATTGTTTACTCTACGTTTCGGCCGTGGCATGGCCTTCGTCAGGATTGATATATATATATATATATATATATATATATATATATATATATATATATATATATATATATATATATATATATATATATATATATATATATATATATATATATATATATATATATATCTCGGAAAGGAGCCGCGGTTCGAGATAGGTAATAGTACACTTGAAGCTGTAAAAAACTATGTCTACTTAGGGCAGGTAATAACCGCTGAGCCGAACCACGAGATTGAAGTAACTAGAAGAATAAGAATGGGGTGGAGCACATTCGGCAAGCACTCTCAAGTTATGACAGGTAGATTGCCACTATCCCTCAAAAGGAAGCTATATAACAGCTGTATCTGGCTGGTACTTAGCTACGGAGCAGAAACCTGGAGACTTACAAAGAGGGTTCAGCTTAAATTGAGGACGACGCAGCGAGCAATGCAAAGAAAAATGGTAGGTGTGACCTTAAGAGACAAGAAGAGCGCAGAGTGGATTAGGGGACAAACGGGGGTTAAGGATATTATAGCTGAAATAAAAAAATAGGAAAAGGACATGGGCCGGGCATGTAGCGCGTAGACAGGATAACCGCTGGTCATTAAGGGTAACTAACTGGATTCCCAGAGAAGGGAAGCGGCTTAGGTGGAGACAGAAGGTTAGGTGGGCAGATGAGATTATGAAGTATGCGGGTATAAATTGGCAGCAGCAGCACAGAACCGGGTTAACTGGCGGAACATGGGAGAGGCCTTTGTCCTGCAGTGGACGTAGTCAGGCTGATGATATATATGTATATATATATATATATATATATATATATATATATATATGTGTGTGTATATGTATATGTATATATATATATATAGTCAACTAGATCCTCCGTGGGTGGTCACAACCAACGAACGTGGTTTATTTCCACGTTTCGGCCTAGAGTCTGGCCTTTATCAGGATTAAAGGTACAGTTTGTTGGTGCTCTGGTTTTATACAATCTCAAATCAGAAGGAAAGAGGGAAAAAGACTGAAAAAAGAGAAAAAAGAAACGAAAAAGAAAAAAGAAAAGAAAGAAGAAAAAAAGAATATACGGTGGACTCCCCCCGGGCGACCCCTTCCACTCTTCCTTCCACTTCCACCTCTATCTCTCTCCCCTTTCTCCCTTTCACCTGTCTGGTGTTCGCAGTCTGTGTATGCTTCCTTTCACTAACGCATTCTTCCCGACCAGACGGCGCCTCCTGGCTCTGGCGGTTCGGTGTAGGGTAAAAGGAGCTTTATATATATATATATATATATATATATATATATATACATATATTCATTTCTTTATTATCTTTCTCACTCTCTTTACTCGATCTTTCGCCCGCACCGTTAATTACATCTCACGCCGCACAAATCGGTGCAGGCTTCCGGGAGCCAAGCAGAAGAAGATAGAAACTAAAGATGAAAAAGAAGACGAAGTTGGTACGATTAGGTTTAAAATTAACATAACTTTATAAAAGGAACACATGACGACCTTCAGACCTAACACTTTGGCCGCAAAGGGTGAAAAAGTGTGGTGTATGTACTTTAGTAGTAGAATGGTTTGAGACGTACTAATGTAAAAGAAGGTAGCTTTGGGACATAACCGACAACTGTTAACCTTCCTTGCCTGCCATCACCGGGGTGCCTGAATTATCTATGAGAAAACCGGGGCTAATTTCCTGTTATGTTGACAACATTACTTGACGTGTAGAGACTGCAGTTTGGCTCTTCTCGAACGATTATTCGTTGTAATGTTGAGTGCAGAGCGTTAACAACAAATCTCTGGGACATGGACTTAAATATAGTTACCAGTTTATTTGCCCTGTACTACATTGAAACGACGTTTGGCAAATTAGTCTGCATGAGCGTTCAACACAATCACCATAGCGAAAAATTTAACGAATTGGAGATACAGAAGCATGACGACCACTGAAGGTAAAATGTAAGGGTGTTACGTTAACACGTATTTCAAGCGAGAATTGTCAATTTACCTAATGGGGATAAATACGGAAAGTTTGTGGTATGCTGCTTCGTAGGTTATAAAAGCATCTGCTGATATAATCCTTAAGTTTTACACCATCATTATTCGAGTCATCACGATGATTCGAGGCGCTTCACAAGTGACAATGAAATGAAAATAGATTATACGCTTTTTTATACAATGTACGCTTTTTTAATCTAAAATGTTATTGTGCCAACTTGCCCACTCGGTGGTCTTGCAACAGAGTGCTCTGCAAAAAAGTAAATGACGTCCAGTGCGTCATCTCCCACATCTCTGACGTGAAAGGTAATGGCTGCAGTAAAAATTCAGCAGATTCCACGTACCTTGAGGAACGACGTTATGCGAAACATGTAGAGGGAAGACGACCTTGTTATTTTTGTTTTAATAGGTTACACGTTATGAAATACCGGCAAATATCTGTACAATTGTCGCACGCACAGACATGTGTTGAAGAGTTGCAGATGCTTATATAACGAGTTATTTGCTCTTACGCAACGATGCCAACTGAAAGATGCGTATTAGCAACACCAGAAGCTGATATGAAGTGCTGATGCTCACGACGATGCTTGCCCTGGACACTGCTACACAAATCAACTTAAGCGCATGGCAACTAACCATGATTGACGTTAACCCGACGTGACGGCTGTATCAAAGGAATACATATGTAATGTTTATAAAATTGGGTAGGCAGCACTGCAACCACTATTGACGCTTCACGCAGATTAGCGTCTACTTGAAAAGTAGTTCTGAGAAGTGGCATAGCTCCGTGGTAAAATGCTCAAGCGGAATCTAGAGTTAGGTGTGTTGGTGGATCTTAATCGTGCAATATTTTACAGCTCAACAGGTAATTTCCACCAATGTGTTTTGGAAGGGCAATAATTTTGTCCAGAAATCTGGCATCTGCATTGAATCACCTGCAGCACCTGTAATTAGCGATATCTTTCTTGGTTTTGTAGACAGGATGCAGCAAAAGCATTTGAATGGGTTAGCGTCACTCGTTGTTCGATATGTCTAGGACTTCTTAGTTGTACTGGACACTAACATTTGTTCTGTACTGGTTGTTGATATTATTATGAATATTTTTAATAAACATAAGATGGGCCTGCATTTCACTTAGGAGCTGCCAAAAAATGATGCGTTACAGTTCCTTGACTTCAGACTGGTTTTCGTTAAGGATCACATTTGTTGGCAATACCAACCTAGATCCTTTAGGCCGATTTCGAATTTTCATTCTGGCCATTCAAATACCGTAAAGAGAAGCATTGCGTCAACTGTGATTGGTGCCGCTCTTCAAAAGTCATGCAAACACCTTATGTCGCAAGCTTTTGATACACAGATTACCCGCCTTGAAAATTCCGGCTTTCCGAATGACGTGATTTGCTTCCTATCGGAAAAACTTATATCAAAGGTCAAGAAGTTTATCGCCGTGACTCTAGTGCCCCAGAGGTTAGCAAGAAAAAGAGGCATGCAGTTATTGAATACACACACAGAACCGCGCATGGTTTGAAAAACATTTGGGCTCGTTATGGCGTGAACGTGTTGTTCCAAGCACGCAATAAAGTGGGTAATGTGTGTGCCTTGGTGGATAGAGCGTAGTGTTAGTAGCCAGGGAAAGGGAAAAAAATGTGTCTTCAACCATGTACACAAATATGTGTCTTGTGCTACTGGCGTAGTTTATGCCTTTCCACTATCTTGCGGCTGCGAGTAGGTAGGCCATACTGGCCGTTGCGTTAACGTGCGCTTACGAGAAAATGAGCTAACACTGTCAGGTCCTGCAATCACGTCTAATTTGGCAGCACATTGTAGATCATGCGGATGTGTGCCCTACTTGCAAAAAGCTTTCATCAAATCTAGACATGTGGATCAGTGCACGCGTGAGATAGCCGTAGCTTTTTTTTTCAATAAATCCAATAACAAGTGCACAAGTCATCCATCTATCACTCTTCGAGACGAAATATATAACTTCCCGTCGGACAAGACATAAAGCGTGTTGTGTTGTAACACATGTGTCCATGCGCACAGCTTTGATGACTCATTGTGTACTATATATGTCCTTTATTTTTTCAAATAAAGTTCGTTTGAGAGTTCAGCGCTGTGTCCCTTCTCTGTCCGTATCTAACACGTTGCGCTGTAAAAGATTCCACGAAGGTAAAATGCTCTATTGCCACGCAGAATGCTTGGGTTCGATTTCCAGCTAGGATACTGACAATCATTTTTTTTTTTCATTTGTTGGGTCGAGGCTTAACGCTCACGCATTAAAATCAGCTGTGTGTGTTCTCGTCGTTGCTGGGTGTAGTAAGTGTCAAACGCCTGTCGCACATACCCGCATACCAGTGGTATGCCCCCCCACAGTGGTATAGTGGCTAATGTACTCGGCTGCTGACCCGCAGGTCGCGAGATCAAATCCCGGCTGTGGCGGCTGCATTTGGATGGAGGCGAAAATTAAGTAGGCCCGTGTGATCAGATTTGGGTGCATGTTAAAGAACCCCAGGTGGTCGAAATTTCAGGAGCCCTCCACTACGGCGTCTCTCATAATTATATGACGGATTTGGACGTTAAACCCCACATTTCAGATCAATACCAGTGGCACACACCCGCCCGTTGGTATGTGCCACTGCCTGGCGGGAAGTGTTTGACGACGTACATGACGGAATTGTGACATTAGTTATGTCTTGATGAGCACGTCAAATTTGTCACACCATCTTGCCCTCCCATACTCATTCCAGCTTACGCCAAGTTAAGGGGGTGATCACGAGAGTACCCAGACGTAAGCGGCTAGATAGATAGATACATATATATATGTAAAAGTGCTTTTACGCAAGCTTCATCTTCGCAAACCTGGCATTTTCTGTGTATAAGCTTCTGTTTGAAGTGAGCGCTTGTCTGTGTAACTCTATCTTTCGTTTCTCGTCATTTACCCGCTTTTAATATCATTATGATGTGATGACTAATGAGTCTCTTAACATATAATTCGCATTATCGACCATTATGTCAATTTTTATAAACAGCAATCGCTCGCATATTAAGGGTTCTACCTAACGCTTTGAAATAACAGTTATCAGAGGTTGCGATCCAGCAAAGATATTTTTATTCAAAAAAAAGTCTGAAGCAAAAAATTTTGATCGAGAGCTCATCATGAACGTGCTTCTGTAAGAGGTAAGTGAACAGCCTTGCGTGAATAACTGACTTCTCTACTAACTTATGGGGCCATATCAGCGCTAGTACATTAAAGTATATGAGGGTAGACATGAGTATAAACGTCAGCCGGCATAAGGCTGATAGCAACACTGAAGTTGAAATATTAGTTGAATACACGATAGGCTAGCAAGAAATGTGGGCTCAGAATCCGTCAACAATTGCTATCTGCAGTCGAAATCAGCCTCGCCAAATGTTTCTTCAACCAAACACACTCGGACGTGGACTCACTAAAATTTTTCTCAGCATAACTCACTCTCAGACCCAGACTCGCCAACCAATAAGTCACACGGACTTGCTCGGTCTCATGGCTTACTCTCAGTCTGAGCGAGTACGATTGACTTTACTTGTGGGTTCGTTTGTCGATTAGCAGTGGAAATTGCTCACAAACGGCTGACAATCAGCAATATCTAGATTACGTCAAGTAGGGCGACGGGTCATTGAGCGCTGCAGGGAAAGCTCATCTTAGCATCGCCTCCGCGTGATTATTGGTCGCAAAGGCCTCCTCTAGAGATGCCAGCGCTGCCATCGTTTTGACGTCACAGATAGAATAGCAGTTGTAGAATACGGCAGTTTTGCTTTCCCGACACCACTTGCATCGTCTCTCAAGGCCGTGCCAGTTCTTGGCCAAAATTTTACGATGCAAATTAGACACGAGAATGCCACTAGGGGCATCAATTCCTGGTTTTCTTGCACGTATGGTCAGGTGTTACCGCTTCTTTAAGCACTCAGCTTCAAAATAAAGGGAAGCAGGCACGGCGTCCACAGCAAAAGAGCCGAAAATGCGGTGTTCTAGTACACAACACAACGCATCATTCTAGAGTGACGTCATCAGATAGGTGGCGCCATGGTATGTCCTCGAGGCCAATACACCTGCTACAGTGCAATGGCTTTCAGCGAGCAGCGTGATGATTGCATCCTCGTCGATGCTTTTCATAATATATCTCATCTTATCAGACTTAGGCATCGTCGCCCTGGCTTTCTCGCCAACGCAATCATGCCCAAAAATTGAGATTGAAACCTTGTTTGGTTTGCACGACAGTGGAGTAGTTTAACAATGAGGCACCCAGGTGTATTTGAAATTCTCGCGCGAAAAGACACAACAGAGGTTTGATTTCGGACAAAAATTCCATAAAAACTTGTAGTACAGCGTAATGCAAGACTGAAATGGCAGTCAGGTCACCCAGAATGCGCTTTGCTCGATGGCTGGTTTCTCGTTGTGCGTCAAGTTCTACATAAAATTTTCAGGCGCTTGGCCTCTATGTCCCGACGTGGCAGCATTGACCATCAGTCTTGAACTGATCCTCAGGGCCTTAATAAAGTTATTCATACCATACCGTACAATTACTGACCATAACAATCCACAGCGTCTGCAAAGTGCCTGTTACGTCTTACAGCCACGAGAAGATGCCACGCTTCTGCGCTGAGTGATTCATAATGGCGTAGTGCGTGCTTTTTTTTACCATGAAAATTATTATCATTTATGGCGTAGTGGGCACGTCTCAAGACTGCTATGTGAGCATAGCAGTCTGGTCGTTCGCGGATAAGTTTTTGGTCTTTTTTTTCGCCATTGTGCGAATTTTCAGCTGTTAATAGACCCTTTCATTATTTAAAAACGCAGGCTCTTGGTGAGAACCAGTTTTATCCATCGATGTGCCTTCATAACACTGGTGGAAAACAAGAGCTTTAGAAAATAGCTCACTTATTTTCTATAGTTTCCTTTTCTTCTTTGTCAAAACATATTCAAATAAATGTTGTTTGAGCTACACTAAAATTATGAAGCCATTCTCTTGTAGTTTTCTTTAACCTCAAGAAAGAACTGTAAGGCGTGCTTTCAGTTTCAACTTGAGAAGCCGGTAAATAAGGTGGCCGGAAGTTTGTTGGGGTACAACGCTTGCAATCTTGAAACCATCTATAGGCATTTGTCATGTCATGACTTTGTTCTGGTGTCCGTGTTTTCACGCCCTGTATTTTCAAAATTATTACGTATCAACTACATCAGCAGTCGTTTGTTTTAAGGCTTGCAATGTTAGTGAGCAATTAGGATTTTTATAGCAGCGACGTATTCTCCCGCTGTTTCACCTCAACGCCGAGCATTGCGGCTGAACTGTTTTTTATCGTGGACTGCGTGATTTAAGTGTTCTGAAAACAAGGTTATTGAAAAGTGACATTTATTGTTTATCGACCCGGCGTTACCTGCACCCAAAGGGTCAGCAGTTGTAGTGGTGGCAGAACCAGCCGGCAGGTAAGCTAGCTTCAGTGCAGAGAAAATGCGCTGGCGCTCGGAGGATGCCAAGACAGGCGAACACGCTCGCTTTTACTCATTCGACCGGTAGCTTTGAAGCTCTATAAGTCATTATATACGTCCTAAAGACCTCCATCCACTGTTCCCGTAAGCAAGCCGTTTGGCCAGGTAAAGGCGATAAAAGTTCTTGGTGCCAATTGCTAACTCGGAACTGTTCCAATGGCGATGCAGCAGGCATCACCGCGAATCTTGCTTTAGCATTGGTGGAAATATGTTCGTCAATACATTCTATTTGGTTCACACAAGAATGATTCATTCGATTCTTGAGCATACCTTCTTGATGTATCTACGCTACCATCATCACCCTCATTGTTATAAAACACTGTGTGACAGCTGACAATAGCGCTAGCCTATTATAGCCCAGGAAATCGTTTGAAGTGATGTGCAAGGAATGCGTGATGCCTTTAAAAAGTACATTGCCAAGGTTTTATCCACTAATGATGAATCACCAACTGGAGACTTAGCATAGGCGTTTTTAAAACGTTGCTGTGAATAGGTCACTAATTTCAACGACATTGCGTGAAACAGTTGGTTTCACGGAAATTCTGAGGCCGGCATCGGCAATGTCGGTTGTGAGTGACAATTCAGCGTTATCTATAAACTAAAAATACAAGATACCATCAAAAGAGCAGAAGAACAACATCTGTTATCCCTGATGCCTATCCAGTCAATTTGATTGACTTCTGACGTCTTTTGCATTTTTCAGTAGGCTGACGTGGTGCTGAAATCATTTGTTGCGGATGCGACTAAGCGCCCACCTATCTGTAGGATTTACGAACGTGCTATAAAACAGATGGAGCTGGCTGCTCGGCATCCGAATTTTCCTTTTCTTCTTTTACTGATAGTGAACTTACCATCGGCTGTCTATCCAGGTGTAAGTAAACAATATCCAAGTTTTCATGACGTGCTCTTCAAAATATTAACGCCATGCATGCAGCCGAAAACGTAAGTGCTGTTTAGCAGAGCGTTTATACTTATATTAGCCCTTCTTTTGTTACACGCCACACTGTCGGCTAATATGGCATCTTAAACATTTTGTGTTGACCATATTTTAGCACTAATCTTGTTTGTGTTGTCGGGACAAATAACTGTGAAGTTTTGTCCGTCATAGCGGTGCTCCCACGAATCCACGTCGTACTATTAGTAATGCAGTTGGGCTGCAAAAGTAACCTCAATTGAATTAAAACTGATTCTTAAAACTTTTCAAAGTATCTTTTAAGCCTATTCTGCAATCAACCTTTTTGTAGCCACGTCGACAGTTGATATGGTCCCATATCATTCGGAGTAGCTCAAACAAGAGAACCACACTCTAAAAAAAGAGCGAGTAAAAAGGGTGTCTTTTTGTCCCACAACAATAATCGTCATCTATATTGCATTCCATCCTTGCGCTATCGCCCCGCGCCCGGTACATTCCTGTCACGATCGACATGCCCATTATCAGGGTTACATTGCATTCTCAATAGGAAAGTGGCCAGCGCCGAGTTTTCAAGAAAGGAAGCGCACGCAAGCCTGATGACGATTATTGCTGTGGGGCAAAAAGACACACTTTTTACTCAATATTTTTTAGAGTGCACAAGAAGACGTTTACGACACTTACACGCAACTGAAAAGTTTATATTAGAAGAAGCAGAAAAAGAAACGTCCGAAAATTGACCCAAACGAACTGCGCCATCTTCTTTTTAAGGCAATGTTGCCCACATGCACAAATGCAAAAAAGGCAAACGCAGAAAGAAAAAACAACGATCAGTGAAGAGTTTTAACACCGTATATTCAGCAACCAGGTGTGACAGCAAAAAAACACAAAAGCCAAAGAGAATCCATCTACCCGCCTCTAAAAATCTGATTTCGGTTCATCACAACAGCACTAAATGAGAGCTGACGCAACCTTTTCCAGCTTTCTTAAGGAACAGTGCTGCTGTAGATGTTCGTCAGGAAGTTCAAACTGTTGGAAGTTCAAAACTATCTTCTCTGATGATCTTTATGATATGTACAACGAGTCTTTGGTGCGTAAATTTCCAATAAAATTTAAAACATTGTCTAAATTACCAAATATACGCTTGCTTGAGTCATTCAAGTTTTGCCGGCGTGTCTGGTTTAACTTGATCAAATGTATAGACATATTGACGCTACCTTAGACCGCAAGCAAACCCCCGATAACTGCAAGAACAATTCTCTATCCTATCCTACAAGGGTCGAACAATGTAGAGAGATAGTAGTTCTATATACCCTTCAATAATATTCTCTTTTTTGTCGCGGAAACAAACTTCGCCGTTATCCTCGCAGATACAATTCTTAACAATTTCTAAAGAACATTTATGGGGACAGGAATGAAAGAATAGCTTTGATATCTAAACTGAAATTATAGCATGCACCTGGATTCTTAACCTTAATGAACTGAACAACTGCTTCAGAATCGTGAGCTACGGGTCGGCACTGTTATTCGCCGATAGTTGCTTCTGAAGATAGCCAGAAACTTGATATTGCCATGTTCCTCGTTCAGACACTATGGCTCTGAAAGGCATAAGATTTGAAAGTAAAGATTTCCCAATGATGACCTCCTGCCCTTTTCAATTCTTTAGCAGTTGGGGTAGGTTAAGCACATCAAGAAGCTCAGTGGCATTCGCCTTAAGCTTTTTTTTGTAAGGAAGGACACGTGAAAAATTTTCTGTAGCGCTTCAGATGGCTTTTCTCCGAGGAGACTTTTGACTATCAAAAGAAAAGAAAATTTTGTCCAAAGTCAAGATTCATGCTGGCGAGAAGCGAAAAAACTAAAAGGGATAGTATCCATACTTGGTTGCGAGGCTTACAAGAAGAACGGCCAAGAACCCCAGCACACTCCTCGATGCACCCGGAAATTTAGTCTTCAGGAACTGACCGAGAAACCATCCTAGCAATACATGCTAATTCAACACACTAGATGATGCGTCAAAGCAGAACTTTGGACCCAATAACAGTAGCTATGTGTAATTGTCCATTACCGTGGACAATTACACAAAGCTACTTTGTGTACTCTTTCGTTACCGCGCAAAAATGGCTATTTTTATATGTGAGCAAATAATAGCAGTGAAGTATGACTGATCAAAACGTTCTTACTCATCTACGCAGTAGTTCTGAACCTTGGCTTCTACATTTACAGTTTGACGGAGAGATTTTACCATACTTGTATTCCGGTTACCAGCAGCTGGTAAGTAGAAATATTTTGCGTTTTTACAATTGGAGGCATAATACAGTGAAAGTACAATATATAGATGTCACTAGTTTGGTAAGTTACATTAAGTTTACGCTGGTTAGTCTAGTAATTACTTTTAATTGGGGATTACAACTGTTAAGTTAACCACTACAACATACCAACGTACTGGTTTTCACACAAAAAGAACCACATAATTTAGAATTACCCTCTAAAACGAAGCGAAATGTTTCAACTGAGACATTTTCGACATAGCGTTGCATAACGCAACCATCATACAATTGTGATACCTGAAGCTCTATTTGAAGGTGGAGGTAGATTCACAAGGCGATGAGTAAGCGAGCTGAACGAAACCAGGGAAGGCTTAATAAAGAAATGAGCAGAAGTGACACAATAGAAGCAATGGGACAAAATGCCTACCTCCCGACGAAAATTTGAATTTGCTGGGGTTAATTTGCTGGGTTTGAATTTGCTGGGTTTGCTTCAGATGTTTCAAGATGGGACATGCAAAAGGAGTATGTACCAGCAATGTCGTGTGCCCGCGGTGTGCCGAACCTCATTCAGAAGACACCTGCCACGTAACTGCGTTCAAATGCTCCTACTGCCACGGCGCTCATAAAGCGTCGTCTAAAGATTGCCCACGAGTGCGAAATGAACGCGCGGTACTGAAACGCATGGTGCGCGAATATTCAACGCACAGAGAAGCCGCTGCTACTGTCAGGCGACGCCGGCATCACCGCAGAGGATCATCACGAAACGTGGCATCTGCCGATAGAGACACGTCATCGCAAGCGAGAAGAACTGGCCCCCCATCATCAATCTCTGCGAAGACAGATACACCGAAAACAGAATAAGGGTCAAGACTCCGACCTCGTGAATAGTGGCCATCACTTCCATGAACACAGCCTGTTTCAGACGTGCATCGACTCCCGCCAACCTCGATGCCATCACGAACCGCTTATGAAAAGACAACTGAGGATCGCCAGGTCATTACATGTTGCAGACCCTTAAGAGCGCAATGCGCATGCTCTTAAGCAACATGCACACCCCGTCAGCGCAGAGCGCACTCTAGGTGCTGGACACTTTGAGTCCGGTGCTTGCAGCTCTAAGGTAAAACGATGGCCCACATCGTGTTATCGTTTCGAGAGGAAGTCAAGAACGCATCTGTCCCTCAGTGGAATGCCAGAAGACTTAGGGCGCGGATGTCCGAGTTCCAGCAATATGTATTCGCGAACCAGTTCTCCATAATTGTAATTTGTGAACCGAACCTGTCAGCTCACATAAGACTCTATGGATATGAGTGCTTTATGTCTTTTACCCACGGAGAGCGCCGCAAGGTCGTTGTGTTCATACGGCGCGACCTAACTTTTGTTCATCACCCTGTACCCCCTGACGAAGAAAACCAGTACGTTTGCCTAACACTAAAAAACAAGAAGACCACATTCACCATCATTGGAGACTACTTACCTCCATCAAGTCGCCTAGACCGTGAGCGCTTGCGCGCAATTTGAAATCAACTCTCCAGCCATGGGTGATAAGTGGCGACTTCAATGCCCACCACTACTTATGGGGAGAGAAAGAGAAATAATTAAAAGGAAGAGACAGGAAGGTTAACCTAGACGAACTGGTTTGCTACCCTGTACGGGGGTGGGGAAAAGGGTCGGAAAGAGGATAGGTATAAAATAAATTAGGAAAAAAAAACCACATGCATACACATTCAGGGAGTTCCGATCACAGTCGTTTGGACAGGCCTGTTGAACGCAAGAAGCGCAGGAGCGCCTTCACAGCTTTCTTTTGCGACATAAAGTCCTGTCGGCAGCGCAGGAGTCTTTCTTCCGAAAGAGGCTGATTGTCCAGTTCATCTAGTGCACTGCAGAGTGACTGTCTCTGAGAGCAGTATTGTGGGCATTCCCACAGAATGTGCCAAGTTGTTTCATAACTGCCACAATGGTCACATGCAGCAGTGTCAGCCATTCCTATGCGGAACGCGTACGCATTGGTAAATGCGACGCCCAACCATAATCTGCACAGCATAGTAGCGTCTCGTCGGCGTAATTCCGGAGGAATTCGAAGACTGAGGGTTAAGTCTAAAGTACCTAACTGTGCATGAATGAAATGTGACTCGTTCCATTGTGACGCGGTGCACTTGCGAGCAAGCATGCGGAGTTTTCGTGCAGCGTCAGTTCTGGAAAGCGGAATTGATATTTCGTCGCTTTCAGAATGGGCAGAACGGGCAGCTCGATCGGCCCGTTCATTGCCAATTATTTCACTGTGACTTGGAAGCCATTGAAAGGCTATTTCATGTTCTTCCTCAATAAATTTGTGAGTCTTTTCTGCAATCTCAAATACCAGCTGTTCGTACGGGCCGTGGCGTAAAGACGATAAAAGGGATTGCAGTGCCGCCTTTGAGTCAATGAAAATTGTCCATTTTTGTGGCTGTTGATCGCTGATGAATT
Organism: Rhipicephalus microplus; assembly: GCF_013339725.1. Taxonomy (NCBI): domain Eukaryota; kingdom Metazoa; phylum Arthropoda; class Arachnida; order Ixodida; family Ixodidae; genus Rhipicephalus; species Rhipicephalus microplus. The sequence goes on along the minus strand of NC_051168.1, from coordinate 114,220,930 downwards.
CCAATGCGACACGAAGAGCTGTGAGCTCTGCTCCCGTTCATGTCGTGAGGTGGGAGGTCTTGAATTTTCTTGTCGTGTCTTTAATCGGTATAACAAATGATGCCGTTGAACTCTTCTGTAAAACAGAGCCGTCGGTGTATACGTGCATACAGCCTTGATACGTCTCGTATAACAAGAGCAGAGCAAGCTGTCTAAAAGCAGGTGACGACATATCTGCTTTTTTCTTGATGCCAGGTATAGTTAGCCTGATGTTAGCCTGAGTCAGGCACCAGGGATGAGTCGAAGGCCTGGCGGCGGGTGTACTTATGGGGAAGCTCCATGGTCAACACTAGAGGTAAACAGCTAGTGTCTTTCGCTTCTGAATGTGAACTTATCCTCGTAAATGACGGCAGCCCTACTTACCTGCGCGGATCGTCCTATCGCAGTTGCCTGGACCTCACTTTCGTCTCACGCTCGTTCGCCAGCAGAGTGCACTGGTTTTCGGGCTTGGAAACAAGAGGTAGTGACCACATCCCAACATACCTGAGGATTGACGGCTTTCTAAGTCTCAAGTCCTGCAGAGCCGTTCAGTGCACCGATTGGCGAAAATACAAGTTAATCGTGAAAGACTATGCCGGTGCCTCACCCTTCAACCTAGAGGACGCAATAAAGAGTGCCCTACAGTCAACCACGCGTTCGCTTCCGAAGAGATCGTCTCGCACTAATATGGACATTGATCTCGAGAAACTCCGAGCGGCTCGTCGTCGTGCAGAACGACGTTATAGACGCACGAAGTCACTTGATGATCTGAGAGTGGCCAGACGCACACAAAAGAACATACAGCGTCATATGGACAAGTTGGACAAGCAACGATGGGTATCTTTTTGCGAGTCTTTTGATCCCAGAGAGCCTCTGTCACTAATCTGAAGAACTGTCCGAGGTCTTCATACAACCATGACTCAGCGCTACCCATTAAAATCTCTGACACTTCACTTACGCTGCGAAGAGATTGATGTCGCAGATTCTTTCTGTCGAAGGATTGCCTGCGGGGCAAATTCAACTGGGACGAATACGCCCGACTTTTCTGTATCCTCCCCTGATCCCCGAATGGAGATTTCGTTTTCAATGAACAAACTATAAAGGCTGCGCTTGCTTTGTGTAAACGTTCTTCAGCGCAAGGACCTGACGGCATCACTTACCGCGCTCTGTGTCACCTAGGAGATCAAGCTCGGAAGGCACTCTTGCTGCTGTACACCGACTCCTGGCAAACTGGCATGGTTCCACAGGAATGGAGGTCAAGTCGCCTGATTCCACGTCTCAAAGCCAGCGAGTCACCTTTGGACATTTCCTCTTACCACCCGATTGCCCTCGTGAGCTGTGTAGAAAAAGTTATAGAAAGGATAATTTTAACGAGTCTGGAATGGTACTTAGAGTTTTACGAAATATATCTAGATGCTATGTCCGGGTTCAGACGAGGCAGCTCATCAATTGACAATGTAGTTGACTTGATGACTTATGTAGAACACCTGAAGGCCAGCAAACGGTTACCTGCTGCTCTGTTTCTTGACGTTAAAGGGGCATACGACAATGTCACCCACGAAGTCATTCTCAGCGCACTAAAAGGAGTGGGGCTCAGTGGCAGGATATACGCGTGGATTCAAAGCTACCTACAGAATAGATCATTTCACGTGCCGACAGAGAATGGCCCGACATCCGAGTATTACTGCAGCCGAAGAGTCCCGCAAGGTGGAGTGCTAAGTCCGACGCTGTTCAACTTAACACTCATTGGACTAGTTGGCAAGCAACCAAGCAGCCTACGACTTTTCATTTATGCTGATGACATCTGTGTGTGGACATCAAGTGTGACTCAACTTCAACTTCGCGCTCGGCTTCAGAAGGAAGCATCAGTGACATCACACCACCTACGCGAACAAGGGCTCGAAATCGCAAGCGGAAAGTGTGCAGTCGTGGCTTTCACAGAAAACCAATGTCCACTTACGACATATCAATTGTCGGCAGTTGGTGTCATGCAGCCGGAGTCACAGGTTTTTGGGAGTCGTAATCGACCGAAACCTGTCTTGGACACCCCCCGTATACTACGTGATAAAGCGGCTGACCGCCACTTGTCACTTATTAGGTTTCTTGCCGGGAAAAGTTGGAGAATGTCGGTCGAGTCTATGTTACAGCTTTGCCCCACCACGGTGGTCTAGTGGCTAAGGTACTCGGCTGCTGACCCGCTGGTCGCGGGTTCAAATCCCGGCGGCGGCGGCTGTATTTCCGATGGAGGCAGAACTGTTGTAGGCCTGTGTGCTCAGATTTGGGTGCACGTTAAAGAACCTGTGGTCGAAATTTCCGGAGCCCTCCCCTACGGCGTCTCTCATAATCATATGGTGGTTTTGGGACGCTAAACTCCACATAATCAATGTTACAACTGTACAAGGTATCATTTATTGGATTCCTGCGGTATAGCCTACCTGTTATATCTAACACGTGCAAAACGAACCTGCGCACAATCCAAAATATTCAAGTGCAGGCGCTTAGGATATGTCTTGTGTTGCCCCGCTGCGGATCAACAGCTGAAACAATTGTCATTGCATAGGTATACTTGATCATGACGCACATCACCATTGATACGATGCGTACGTACCTCAGGCAACAGCTAGGAATTCTTCCCATCACTTGGCTACTGAGAGGTCCCGCACAAAATTTAGTGAAATTAGAGAGTTTTAGTGCTGGGTACGCATTCTCTTGGGGCCTTGCGGGCTTGGGAGCGCGCTGCGTTGCGTGCCCAACCCATACCCAACCGGAATGCCTTTTAGTTTGCGCCACGGTGGCACGCACGCAAACGCAAGCCGCACGAAGTTCACACGCGCTCGCAGAACCATAGCATCTTGTCCCGTAAGTATTATTTATGTCTTTTTATGATTTAAAATGCTAAATTAAACATACATAGTGATCAGGTATACGCAAAAAAGTGAAAAATACAAGGTTACTTTAACGACAGTGTCGACATCTTGTGACACTTCGTGCAACCGCAGTCTTGAACATGTGAGCTTACGCGTAATGTTTTTGAGGTGAAAATGAATAAAAAGGTTACTCATTTGTAATATTTTCGCTGCGTAGTTTTTGCAGCAGATGCACAATGCACAATGTTTCTGCAATGACTAAGTTGTAGTTGTCTGTTTCACTATAGCTGCGCTAGATGGCGCCACCTATTCAGCTGATCGGGGGCTGGCATATGCCTTTTAGTTTCTATGTTCAAGGCCATTCTAGCTTTGGAAATCTGGCTGAAACCGTGTAATCGCTATAAGTGCTCGCACTTTGGCTTGTTTTAACTCGACGGCTAGAGTATCCGCAGTGCGGATACCGTGAGTTCTTGCGAAGGTGGACCGCGCGGACGCATGGTCCCATCACCCCAGCGATCTTGCGATGCAATGTTTGGGGTATCGCGCATGCGCAATACCGCCGCCCCAGCGTCCTGCGTACGCAAGCCGCTTGGGTACCCAGCACTAAAACTGCCTATTGTCTGTGCACATCGTGCGTCGTTTACGTCAGGTTTGACGCCTGCTGAGAAACTGGTGTATTCTCCGTTGTGCCTGACACTTCCGCAAGTACGTGTTTCAACTCCAGGAAGACAGAAAAAAACAAATTTGCCTTCATCAGCCCTAAAACAATTGAACTTGAACCTTCACGAAATGTACAAAAACCACGTGCACATATACACCAATGGCTCAACCACAGCGCCTGGTTCTGGCGGTGCGGTGGGGATTCCAGCTAGAGGAATTACTCTGCGAATCAAGCTGTCACACGTCACTACGTCTACGGCGGCAGAACTTGTGGCTTTGCGTGGCGCCCTAGAGTACATTAAATCTGAGAGACCGAGTGAATGGGCTGTGTTTTCCGACTTTAAACATGCCCTGCAGAGCATGCAGTCAGTGCTTCGACGAGGTTGCCATGAACAGTTAACTTACGAAGTTGTCAAGCTTCTTCACCACGTCACAGAAATCGGCCACGAGGTCAAGTTTCAGTGGCTACATGGCCATTCTTGGATCAGTGGCAATGATTCTGCAGACAACGCGGCTCGCACATTGCACCAAGAAGAGCACAACCATCCGATGCTTTTGTCAAGGACTGACACTGCAAAGCAACTTCGTCACCTGGCACGTAGTGTGCCTGCAGGAGTGGAACACCCCAAGCATAAGACATACGAGACTTTACCAAATAAACCCTCGACTGGAACTTCGACCTCCATCTGGACTTCGTCGACGTGAAGCCTCGCTTCTTTGTCGCCTTTGGTTGGGGGTTGCCTTCACAAAAGCATATAGAACCCTCATAAGACTGACCGACAATGTTGAATGCGACGTCTGCTGCGCCAAAGAAGACATGGACCATCTGATATGCCATTGCCCTCGATTTGCCTCCAAAAGACAGATGCTTTCGGACGCATTGCGACATTTGGACGATCAGCCACTCTCTATGCAGATGCTACTAAAACACCGTCCTCGCCTTTCGTTGGCTCAGAAAGTAGTCAAAGCTGTCTTGTGCTTTTTGAGGACTACTGGCCTACGTGACAACGTTTAACTTTCGTCTAGTGCCACCGCTGCAAATGCGCCAGCCGATTGACTGACAATCCTCTTTTTTTCTCTCTTTTTCTGTCCTTTTTCCCCTCTCTCTCATCTTTATGCCCCCTTCCCATTTCCCCAGCGTAGGGTAGCAAACCGGGCATGTGTCTGGTTAACCTTCCTGCCTTCTCTCTTGTCGTTCATCTTCCCCCTGCGGGGGTTACAAGCTGCTCAGCAAAAATTAGGTCAGTGACACCAGATGTGAGAACATCTCTCTGAAGGCCTATTTACAGGCGCTCTCCTGAGCCTGTATTTCTGACGCCTCCAAGATTTCTTTTGTCAGCTAGACCCGACAAGCTTTGGCTGGTCCCGATAACGCTTGACAACCGTGCGATGCTCATACTCAAGAATGCATTCACAGATGTCGCAGTGGATGCAAGCGTGGCCAGATATCGCAGAGAAAACTCTTTAAGCGTGTTCCCTATGCGCCCAATAACGCTTGCTCTATTGACTCAGCGTAGCGCTTGGCAGTAAGTGTATACAGGCCGTGTCAGGGAGTGCATACCACGCCCTCACCACATGAAACAAACTTTTTCCTACGCTTCGTTTTACAAGCGCAGGCTTCCCGAGTGGCTGGGTTAACAGCCTTACACGAGCGAGCCAGTTTCTTGGGGGGAAAAGGAGAACGAGATCAATTCAGCCATGTCATACTAACACGCCCAAGCATCCACTTTAGCCTTAAAGCACCTCGTCATCACTGAACTCATGTCGTTTGACGCCTGGAATGAATCTACGCTTCTTCCACGAAATACGTGAGGTGCCTGAAGGAGAATTTCTCCACTATATTCGGCATTTATATAGCGCTTCCTTCCAAAGTAGCTTCAACAAATATTATGGCTCTGTCTTACAACACCTGATGGCCACGCAGGTGGCCTGACTCGATCTTCACTCGGACCCTAAACAATTATAATTTTATTTGCATATTTCTCGATTTCTCAGTTGTTGAGAAGATGATAATTTGTCGCTCAATGAGCAACGCCCAGGGCAACACCGACGTTGACACAAACACCGACGCTGAAATTGTCGCAAAGCAAGCTTTTCAACGTCATCCTTTTGAAACCTATCCCTCGTGTCTCCCGCGGGAAAGCGGCTCTAGTACACGGCTTTATACTCGATTGAACTGAAGTTGAAGGGAATGTTATATCACGGAAACTCCCTCCACTTGAAACTTAATATAGAAGGATTTCACACGTGGCTTTCAGTTGGGATAATGCTAATATGTTTATGCGTGGAGAAGGAGGTCTTAAACGTTTCGAAACAATATTCTCGTAATACCTTAGTTTCAGTACGGCACAGATACAAAGACAAATAGTTCTTTTTTTTCGTTAGGTGTCTCAGAACCAGCCACTACCATCTTACGGAAGACCCTGGCTTGCTATCGGCTAACCACAAGTTGGAGCCAGAAAACCATGCCTGTCTGCTCTCTCACGTGCATTCAGGACTGCATTGGCCTGGTCTTCCAGTTTGGAGCTCGTGATGACCTTCTTGCAGTCATCTTCTTTGTTATATGTTATGTACAAGGAACATAATTTTAAAAAAAGCGAATGGGATGTTATAGGGCTGTCTTTATAGGTTTCATTACATAAGGCAGCACAATACAACAGAAACAGAAACGTAGGGACAAGACACAACAGAATCGCTTTCCACTGAATGGCCGCAGCTGTCGCAATCCAATGAAGTTTAAATGGTAGAGGCCCATGTACTTTGTGGTGTCAGTGCCCGTTTAAAATCCAGATTATCAAAGCTTCACGAGCCCTTCACTATAGTCTCTCACATATTCATATACTGGTTGCGCTGCCTGAACCTCAAATATTACTTATTATTATTATTATTATTATTATTATTATTATTATTATTATTATTATTATTATTATTATTATTATTATTATTATTATTATTATTATTATTTACAACTCTTCACCCAACGCTGTATTTGCTGTCAACCGTGCCTTATAACGATAGACGGATGATTGGTAAGAAAGCTCGGCATATAATGAAGAAATTGATGAAACTTGGACATTTCATCACTGCAATGAATGTGTATCTTGTTATTTCAAAACGCAGAATGTAGAACGTTCTTTGTTTATTGGGCAATGCAAAATATAGCATCCTTCTAGAATGCTCTTTCACTTTGTCAATTTCACGTGCTTTTTTCAATTGAAAGGATCATTCTTGCTTGTGCTTTATTTATGCAGCTCGCACTTTTAAAAATTGCGACGCAGCCGAATCTGTGGCAGTGAATATTAAGGTATTGTAAGACACTTTTTTTTTACTTTGAAGTGATGTCTTCGAAAATCTGGGAGATTCACCCGCAGGTTCAACTTAGGTATACATGGTCACGCGATGAAAGGCAATAAATACGCAATACCGACTCTGCAAGTCATGAATTGTTCGAATATGCTATATGTATGAAGGTCCGGTCTTGAAAGCTTCATAGGGCCGAGGCTTTGGTTTTTTTTTTAGATTTCGTGTAACGTGGACATGCATTTGACTAACTGTGTGTGTTTTTGCTTTCTCTGTTTCTATTCGCTGGTGAAGCCTCAAGAACGGTATTCAAAGTTGGCGCCCATTTTGTGTCACTTGTTTCTGTGAACGTCTGGGATCATGATCTAACTATCCGCAAAGGCTCCCTCTTGCTCTCACGTTAAAACATCATTCAATATCTCAATGTAGGGGCTTGGCGACCGATGTGCTTCCACAAGTCAGTGTGGAAACCAATTTTGCTGTGTGGCCACGGGCTACGGCCATCCTACTTGTCGATATCTAGCCAGATTGGGCCAACGGTGCAGCAGGAGACGTTTCGGTAACATTTACCGTCGTTTCTGCCCATGCAGCAACTCTGGTAAATTTTACTTTTGACAAATATTCCTAGCGAAATTCACCACCTCGATAAAAGTGAACTTCTATCATTTCCTCTAAGTTTATGTGGTCTAACATTTTCAAATTGTGGTTCAAGTGTTAGTTCACGAAGAGGAAGTTCAAGTGCTCGTCATATGATAGTCTGATACTCTCAAGAATATTACAAAGGAACGTTGCCCCTCCGCGAAAAAGGGTAATGTCGACATTCCATCGTCCGATGCGCAGTGTTCATGGACCCACAAATGTGAAAGACTGGGACTATTATCAAGACAACAACTTAGAGAGAATGTTCACACTGATTCTAGTCTAAAAATTTTCTATTTTTGTTCCTGGATATTCTTTAGAGTAATACTTCACAAACATAGCAAATTTAGCTGATAGCAAATATTATAATATTATTCCACAATATTATTCAATAGGGAAAAAACTAATTCAGAGCGACTTTTTAGCAAACCAACCAAAGCTATCACTTTTTGTAAGGACATCAAATTGTTAAAGTTCACTTCAAACAGAGTAGCTGTTGAAATGTTGGCACTCGCACAGTAAAGCCGAAGAATCACTGTTTGTTCATGTGCTTCATTGCTGTTAGTCTGCTTCACCATTTGTAATGTTAATGGCACTTTGAAGCATGGTCTTTGCCGTACGCTGCCAAGGTATTACATTCATGTGCACTTTAGTGTTAATGGCTTGCCAGCATTCTGCATTTTATTACGTTGTTGTACCTGTACTTTCAATGTCATTATCCCCCTTCCCTTACACTAATCCCCTACGCGGGGGCTCAAGGTATCCTAAATAAATAAACAATAAATTCGGGAACAATTGCTCTATCACAATGCATTCAGATTGTTAGGAATGCTATAAACTTACATGCTGAAGCTCGCAGAACTCCTCAACGTACTTTCCAGAGAATGTATCAAAGCTGCGTACATCAATGCATGATCTCATGAGAAAAATTCCGTAGAAGATGATTATTCTCTTGATTATGGAATTTTATTTTTTTCCTTTCAGGACATTGCAACAGAAGACGTATTTGTGAATGAACACTGACGTAAAGAATATGACCGTCACAACACACATCTGGTAAAGCATTATACCGAAGAACATCCGATTTGGAACATCTCTTTCAATGTACATGCAACCTCATCACATTCTGTATAATGGCAGGCAGCTCGGAAACTCGTTAGGTATATAGTAGCGGTGCTAGATGCAATGTATCCGAACTGTTCATTGTAATGGTGTCAGAATAATCATGTCAGTACGGCGTTCCACTTTAACGCTAAATACAAGTCTTTTTGAGTACTACTATGAAATAAAGCCGGCGTGGCAATAGGACGTATCAGCGAAGTATTATTGTAGCCGCAGTGCACTGCGCGCTAACCGGCTGGTGGCTCTCATATTGTGACCGACCAGCAAAGTGCATGATAATTGGTGACTATTCTGAAGATGCGGCGGTACAGGTATGGTCGAAAGTTCTGAATAGCAAACTATACCGCGAGGCATTTCATTGATTTCGGCAAGGGTACACTTCCGTTCTGCTTTGGCTTGTGTGTGACATGTATGGGCGGTACTTGGTGGCATCTACAATTTAACTGCTCTAATGCTCACATTAGTGCGTCAGTGTGTGTGTAGCTCGATTGGTGCCTCAGAAACAAAATGGCGTAAAATTGTGGAAGAGGTAAGCAAAACTTTAGCTCACTTAACGCGAAGTCCTAGTCAGAAGTCCATGCGAAAAGTTTTCCCACGTGGACCTCTGAAGTAGTGGATGTGCTAGGCGTGCTAAGTCCTTGTAAAAACAACTAAAATACAAACACAGTCTGAGGCAGCTGCAGAGGTCTTTCACTAATCCCGGTTGCTCGGAGTCATGAACGGCGGCAAGGTTCTGACAGTCTTGACGAGTGCCCGTCTTGTCGACGACAAAAACCAGGACAAGTGTTGCACGCTTGCCGAAAGGAAAACAATATTGCGATTGCAATTATGTAGACACTCTCGGCTCTATTTTGCCGCTGGCGTCCATAATGCAGCAGTCACGCAACTTCGTAGCGACTGTGCTGTCACGCTCAAGTACCAGTTTAGATAGCCATGTAATATTTTTTTCCCACGGTTGGTTCCCAAGAGCAGCATCAACCTGCATATCAACGTGACGTGTCAGACCAATCATGGCAGCGTTGACGCAAATGACCTATAAATATGACGTAGATCACGATTGCTGCCGGCGATAAAGAAATTGTGCGTCGTGTATGAAATCTGCCTTCGAAAGCTTGTGTAACTGTGAAATACAGTAGAGCTCCGAAATTCAGGTACTACACTGCGTATTGTTTTTCCTGCAAGCACTTTATGTCCCTGCTAACGGCCGTTACGGAAATCTCAATTTAAAAAAATGAGATGGTGGTGTCTGAATGTGAACAGTTGGGCCGGTACTGGAGCTTTGCCTTTGTACTGGCACACATTAATTCAAGGGAGCTGTTCGCACGCATGATTGCCCCATTCCTTTTTCTGATCGAAGCAAGCTTGCTAAGCAGTTCTGTTGTATATGCGGAAGAGAGGAGGTAGCAGTTACTAGTCAATCATGGTGTCTGCTATATCCCACGTATCACCTGTGATACACAACATACTTTAATCTAGTGCCCAAACGTACATCTGGCAAACTGGGCGTTGCACAATTGAGCAACATGCACAATGCCTAACTGACCTTGCATACGTTGCTTGCATTTAGGCTCGCCACAGCAAGAAAATGAGAAAGATTTCTATCATTGATACCTCTATTATATTTTTTAAACCTGTTATTTCAATTCATGCATTCATTTTATTGTTAATTATGTGTGTATTTGCATACAAGATGTCTTATTGCGTATGCATTGTTATTTTGCTATGGTATTTATAACTGTCCGACTGTTTATTCGGACTTGGCAAGAACCATTGCAAATCTGAATAATTCAGAGTCCAAAAGATGGACTCTCTAGAAAAAAAAATTGGCAAATTCCACATACAGTGGGAATCGATAATATGCGAAGCGCAAATGTAGAGGGTCAATTGGTCACTTTGAAATTAGCATAACGTTACCAGGCGAAGGTTAGCTATGTCGTACATGACCTCCATGTAACGATTATCATGTTTGGACGCGTCATTTACCTACGTCGTCTATTGATGTCACGTAACACCAAATGTGCTATATGTTGAGCTAGCAAAACGGCCGTGAGCGCGCTATGAGCGTAGCATGTAGTCATGTTGTGCATGACACGCATGTCATAATTATTATATTTTGATGAGTAATTTACATTCGTCGCCCATTCATGTCACGCAATACCAAATTCGGTATGCGTGGAACTAGCGAAACGGCCGTGAGCACGCTATGAGCGTAAAATTTATTTGTGCTTTACATGACACGCATATTGTGATTACCGTGTTAGTACGTATCATATCCCTTTGTCTATTCACGTCCCGTAGTACCAAGTTTGGTGTGTGCGAAGCTAACGAAATGGTGGTGAGCGCTTCATGGAAGGCCCAATGTACTTCGACGCAACGTTGACGCGCGCGCAAACCGGACGCAGCGACATAACGTAAGCAAAACGCAAGCACTATATAGACTGACGCCAGGCTAGACCGGCACGACCAGCATTCGTTGGCGCGGTCCGGTGGCGACCGGCGCGAATTACGACATGATGCAGTTTGCGCCGACGACATTACCCAGGCAGCACCACGTCTTCATGAAGGAGGGACACAGGGCGCGCACGAACGCGCATGCGTCAAAGCGACGCGATGCAGCGCACGCCTGCGAGTATATGGCAGGCAGTTCTGCCCCTGGCGTGGCATCAGCGGCGTGACGTGACGAAATGAACGCTGGCGCACACGCACGCTGGTTCCCGTCAAGTGTATTGGCCCCTTCAATGTGGCATATATTCATGTTCTTACAAGACGCGCATCTTATGATTATCTTTTTGCACCAGTCAAATACCTTCGTCATCCATTGGCGTGACGTAATACAGAATTTGGCAAATGTGAAGCTAGCGAAATGGCCGCGAGCGCATCATGAATTTGGCATGTAGTCATGTTTTACATGACACGCATGTTGTGATTATCACATTTGGATGTGTCATTTCCCTATGTCATTTGTTCGCGTAGCGCAATACCAAGTTTAGTACATGTGAAGCTAGCCAAACGACCGTGAGCGCATCATGAGCGTAGCATGTAGTCATGTTGTTACATGAATCGAATCTCATTCTTATCATGTTTGCACCAGTATCATACCTTCATCTATTCACGTCACGTAATATCAAATATGACATATACGAAGCAAGTGAAACGGCGCGAGTCTATCATGAGAGTGGTATCTACTCATGTCGTTACACAATATGCATCTTATGATTATCATGTTTGCAATGGTCACATACTTTCATAATCGATTCAGTCCCGTGATACGAAATATGATATATGCGAAGCAATAATGACACGGTTGCGAGCACATCATGAGCGTTACATGTAGTCTAGTTGTTACAGTTATCATGTTTGCAGCAGTCGCATACCTTCATGATCCATTCACATCCCGTAATACCAAATATGATATATACGAATCTAGTCAAACGGCCACGAGCTCATCGTGAGCGTGACATGTGGTCACGTTGCTATATGACACGCATCTCATGAATATCAAGTTTGCACTAGTCACATACCTTCATCATCCAATCACATCCCATAATACCAAATATGATATATGTGAAGCTAGTGAAACAGTCGCAAGCACTTCATGAGAGTGGCCTGGAGTCATGTTACATGACACGCCACTCATGATTATCATGTTTGCACTATAGTGGCATACCTTCGTCGTCCATTCACGTCCCGTATTACAAAATATGTATATGCGAGGCTAGTGAAATGGTCGCGAGCCTGTCATGAGCGTGGCATGTAGTCATGTTGTTACTTGACACGCAAATCATGATTATCATGTTTTTACTTGTGACATACCTTCGTCAGCTAGTCACGTCCTGTATACCAAAGGTGATATATGCTAAGCTGGTGGAATGGTCGCGAGCGCATCATGAGCGTGCCATGTAATCATGTTGTTATATGACACCCATCTCATGATTATAACGTTCGCGCTAGTCCCATACCTTCGTCATCAATTCACGTCCTGTAATATCAAATATGGTATATGCGAAGCTAGCAAAATGACCACGAGCACATCATGAACGTGGCATAGAAATCGTGTGGTTACATGACACGCAACTCATGATTATCATGTTCGCACTAGTCACACACTTTCATCATCCATTCACGTACTGTAATATAAAATATATCTATGTGAAGCTAGCAAAACGGCCGTGAGCAAATAATGGGCGTGGCACAGAGTCATGTTGTTACATAGCACGCATCTCATAATTATCATGTTTGCACCAGTCACATACCTTCGTGATTCATTCACGTCCCGTAATATCAAATATGGTATACACCAGACTAGAGTGAGCTCAGTGCTTGCTGCCATATTGAAGAGCGCGTGGCGCCGTCTCTTGCAAGCGCGGCGAAGCCACACTCTCAACTTCCAGGCGAGCTGACGCTCTGCAAATCAAACGCTAAACTTAACAACTTGAGTCCTGCTGTAAGCGTGTTTCGCGCTGCACCTGTGCTACAATTTTATGCTGATTTCATATGAAACGTCGCGGAGACCTTCCTGGAGAGTGCGGAATGTCTGCAGCGCGTGCATTGCAGACTACGGAAGCAGCTTCATCAGGTACGTTCATTTGCGATTGAAAGAAACGCGAACAGCGGAAAGCGTTGCTTTCGACACAGTGGAACTGCGGTGTGCCTTGGCTGTGACAAGGCAGTAATTGTGCTGTAAGCCGGCATCAACATAGCGCTAGAATCTGGTTTTAACTTACTCTTATGCACCGCATGCGTATCAATTACCAGTCCTGCAGGGCACTCGGAACACACACGTGCGGCAAAAGTGCCAGCCAGAACAAGATTTTTAAAACACTACGGTGACGCTCGCCGAAAGCACGTGTAGATTCGCCTAGTGGCAGTCAAGGCATGTCGCAGTTCGACCGAGTCGAAAGTTATGCTGTCCGCGCCCTTCACGCATCGCGATAGTAGGCCGTTGAAATAGGCGCGGTGCGTGCATTCACGCGTGATTCGTCATACGTATATGCTATTATTGACATGCGGCCTACAAAAGAGTACAGCAAGTTTTGTTCCTCGTACTACAGACACTCTGCACGCAAATCGCTGCTGTAAAGTGACACAGATGGAGTCGCGCTTGAATAATCACGATAGGTATACCTACTTGTACACTTCACTGGGCTAGCAGTTTTTACTGCTGATTGTGATTACATTCTGAGGCGGCGGAGCTCCACGTTTTGTCGTTGTGGATGAAAATCTGCGCAACCGAAAAACACCGCACCAGCATGATTCCCGCGATGCGCTGTGAACTTCACAGGCATCCCTCAGCAATTTCTTCATCTTGCCCAGGTTGTTATCGGGCAGTAGTACCCAAATGATATTTTATAAGCGGGCGCAGCGTGAACAGGCGCTTTTTCAAATTTTAAACTCCCAGAGCCACTGCATTGCACGCTATCGAGGTGCGCCTTTGCAGTTGCAAAGTATGGTGTCTCTGAGAGCAAGGGTATACCGCCGAAGGCGCCTGGGTGTGAAATAGGCGTGCTCTCGTCTATAGGCGACGCCAGCTGAACGGCCGCAAGTGCATCATGAGTGTGGCGTATAGCCATGACATTATATGACGCGCATATCACAATTTTCTTGTTAGGGTCTGTCGCTTGTGTTCGCCATGCAGTCATCTGATACCACACAACTTTTGCTGCATGTCATGTAAACGAAAGAACCACAAGAGCAACAAGACCATGAAGTGTAAATTGTGACATTCATGAAAGACATGTCATGATTTTTATGTTGTGACAAGTCGCCTATGCTCGACATACAGTCATGTTCTGCCATGCCAATTTTGGTATCCATACCATTATCGAAAGGACCCGGAGAGCGTAAAAGTCGTAGGCGGCTACATAGATAGATAGATAGCTAGATAGATAGATAGAATAATAAATAAATAGATAGCTAGATAGATAGATAGATAAATAAATAAAAAAATAGCTAGATAGATAGATAGATAAATAAATAAATAGATAGATAGATAAATAGATAGATAGACAAATAAATAAATAAATAAATAAATAGATAAATAGATAGATAAAAAAATAGATAAATAGATAAATACATAGATAAATAAATAGATAAATAGATAAATAGATAGATAAATAATAGATAAATAGATAGATAAATAAATAGATAAATAGAGAAATAGATAGATAGACAAATAAATAAATAGATAGATAAATAAATAAATAGATAGACAAATAAATAAATAGATAAATAAATAAATAGATAGATAGATAGATAGATAGATAGATAAATAGAGAGATAAATAGATAGATAAATAGATAGATAGATAGATAGATAAATAGATAGATAGATAGATAGATAGATAGATAGATAGATAGATAGATAGATAGATAGATAGATAGATAGATAGATAGATAGATAGATAGATAGATAGATAGATAGATAGATAGATAGATAGATAGATAGATAGATAGATAGATAGATAGATAGATAGATAGATAGATAGATAGATAGATAGATAGATAGATAGATAGATAGATAGATAGATAGATAGATAGATAGATAGATAGATAGATAGATAGTCTCTGAAGTTCGCTAAGGAATGCTTCGCATTTAAAATTATATCGAGTCAGCGCCTATAAAACACATATGCGGTGGTTTTAATACCCTGCCAGCGCTATTGAGGCAAAGGTGATGTCAAAGCAGCTGTTACAATTAACAGCAATAATCTTACCAAGATAGTGCTAGGAGAGAAGTACTTTTGGGATAAAAACATGAGCGGGGCACATTAGCTACCACCAATTAAAAAATTTCTGCATAACCATGGAGTAAATGATGATGAGTGGGGTGGAGCGTCCTTCAGTCCACCCGTGCTTCCATCTGTCCGTTCGTTCTTGCTTCCGTCCATCCGTGCGTTTGTCCGTCCGTGCTTCGATCCAAATGTCTGTGCATCCGTCCGTCCCTGCATCCATCCGTGCGTCAAAGCTCATTGACAAAGCTGTCAAAATTGAAGGTTGTTGGCAAAGCAATTAAGAACAAGAAAGTTGGAAGTATTGTCTTACTATAACGTGCAGAAGAATTTGAAACAAAGGTAGATTGAGAACAATAGATCTCGCAGTTTTCTCAACCCCTCTAAATATAAATGTCTAAATCTTTGAGGTGAAACCTGAATGCTTGTGAGAAGATGCATGCTAGACCTTTGTTTCGTGCAAAGTGCAGATCATCTATAAATCCTTGCACATTATGGAATGAAAAAGGAGGACATGTTAAGGGCTCACTTTTCAGCCTTTATCACAATGTTAATCAGAACAAGAACACCACTGAAAGTATTGCGGTGTCATTTCAAGTTATTGTAGTATAATTGTGAAAAAGTAACGTGAATGAAAAGATGGCTTTCTTTTGGCAGGGACCAAACCTGCCAACTTGGAATGTGGCCAATACTTCAATAAGTTGTCCATTAGATCTAACTAACTTAACTAACACGGGTGCACAAGCGCTTAAAATTTCCCTTGTTTTGTTCATTCACCACGAGGGTGTCGTTCTGGCAGACTAGATGCCCTCAAGTAGTATGCGAGGAATTATTAGTTAGCTCTCGGCTTGTAAAAGATTACGTGCTTTACCAATCCAGCAGGCATAAAAGGTGTTCAATACTCACAGTGATGGCTACTAGCAGCGCTAACAACACTCCCAGCATATACACGGGTCATGCATCCATACATATGTTTCGCAGCCTGCACATTCATGTGTGCGCGTATTTTTCCTTGAAAATTTGAGCTTACCGCAATAAGATATTTTTATATGAAAAAGTTCTGTAAAAACAGCATTATAAAGATGTCGCTACACTGTTTTCAAAATGATGGATTTCTGTGTTTAACGTCCGAAAATCACCATATGATTTTGAGGGACGCCATAGTGGAGGGCTCCGGAAATTTCTACCACCTGGGGTTCTCTAACGTGCAGCCAAATCTGAGCACATGGGTCTACAACATTTCCGCCTCTATCGGAAATGCAGCCGCCACAGCCGGGGTTTGATCCCATGACCTCCAGGTCAGCAGCCGAGTACCTTAGCCACTAGACCACCATGGCGGGGCAACCGATTCTAAGGTGTTCGAAGTATTGAGCATCGACACACTGTTTCCAATGGATTCTTCCCTTGTAGGTGAAAGTCGCAAGGTTTTTATATTGTCACGTTCCATTTCTCAAGTTTGTAGGATTGCGCCGCAGAAGACAAGCCACGTTCGAAGCGTGAACTCCCGATTCTCGAGCCAGGTCCTTGCGGTGTCTTCCAGGTAGAAGTACACACGACGGAGATTTTCTTCATTGTCCCAGTGGTTGAGGGCGGCCACGACTCATGGAACGTTGGTGGTTCCCTGGGTTGATGAATGACGATCGCGGGCTGGGACGCTCCGGTTGTCATTGTCGCTGCAGTCGAGGTCACGGCCTTGGTCTTCAGCGCCTTGTCTTGTAGAAGCCCGTACTCCGGTGGGAGACCTTGCTGTCGGCGGCTTGTTCGCTGCTCTTGGTTGGCGTCGGTGTCTTCTCCGCGACGCGAGCTGGGTTCACGGCTTGACGGGGGCGTTCGATACATGAACGAAGTAGCACATCCACCAGATGTCTTGGGGTCGTGACGTGGCCAAAGACAGGATACTTTGTGTTGGGATTTAACAGTTTATCTGGGTGAACCTGTGCCCGGCAAACGCAAAGTCCGATTACAGTAGCAGTCTTACACAGATAGCGTTTAGGAGAATTTTATTTCCGGATATATCTTACACAGCTTATGTGCACACATAAATATGGACAATGGTGAACAATGCGTATGTACAATGCAAGGTGTTATATACAGCGAAAGAACATTTAGTGTATGCAGTGACGTACAATGCAAAAATTGTACAAAAAATACAGGACATTCATGATATCGAGATGATTAAAATTAAATAAACAGTAAGGCTACATGAACAAACAATAAGAGGTCATTCACAGTGAAGCGTGATATTTTGCATTCACATATGAGGACAATTTGCTCTCGTGCTCAAGAACACTATTGCACAAAGGGACAGTTTCTAAAGAAGAAAAGAAAAATACACACTGTAAAGTCACAGTGGTACAAGCTCTAGCCAACCTCCTCAATAAGGGAGGAAAGGCATGGACACTCTGTTGTTTTTTACGATAATAAATCGCGTGGACCACCGTCGGAGGAAAGCATCCTCTCCCAGCATGACTAGTTCTGCGTTAAGATGCATAAGCATTATGTTTCTTAGCCGATGTAGTAGGGGAAACATGGCTCTCTGGGAGCGTCCCCTTAGGCAGGCCAGTCCCCTTCCTTTCCATAAGACGAAGGCTCCGATAGCCATTAGGAGTACGACTAAGTTATCCCTGTGGCTAGATTTCCACTGCATACTTCTTTGGAACATCCTGATAACCATGCGCCAAAATGTGCGCGCTACTATACATTCATGGAAGACATGGTTTAGTGTTTTGACGCTACCGCATTGAAGGCATGTGGTGGAGGGCGCCACGCCCCACGCCGCAAGGCTGTCGGCCATTGGCAAAGCCCCCCATTCCCTGAGCCAGTTTAGGTCACGGACCTCGGAGGGGAGAGACGTGTTTGTAAGAGTCCAGCGTCTTTTCGCCCGGCATTTCCGGCGTTGTTCTTCAGATAGGCTTTTAAACGCTATTAATTCACTCATGTCGGTAGGGGACATTTCCATAGGTTCTTGAGCTAGAAAATCGTTTCGCCATTGTTGCAAAGTTTTATAACCTGTGTGTAATACGCTGTGGCTGCTCATCAGCTGGTCCCATGTCGTTTTCTAAACCAAAAATTCTTCTAGAGGTTCCTAGCAGATACACTACAAGTTGGCTGCCTCGATACGATAAGTTCTCTAAGAGTGCCCAGGTGTTTTTGAGAGCCAACATGCGGCAAATTACACCAACGTTGGGTACACTGAGCCCTCTCCATTCTACTGGTAGGCGCACCAAGGCTCTGGCAAGAGCTTCGGCGTGGCCAACCCAGAAAAAGGAGCCGCACACAGTAGCCACTCTCAGCAAAACCCGTCGAGGTCGTCGGGCAATTCTGGCTCCCTAAAGCAGTGGCGCTGGTATGCTGGATTTAATTAGGTAAGCTCTTTCAGTACAAGGTAGTTGAAACGTTCTGGTGACTTCAATGCGTCTGTCCACTTTGTGTTGGATTTCTTTCCATTTGGTGCGGGCTACCTCACCAGTCGAAAGGAAAGTTACACCTAAGACTTTAACGCCTTGGACGATCTGGACGTCATCAGGGAACTCTTCACTGTGCATCCCAAAGCACAATGCCTTGCTTTTTCCGGGATTAAGATGCGCTCCCGACAGGTAACTATACGTGTGGAATATTCGCAGAAAGGCTCTGTAGCTATCTATGTTCCGAATAAACAGCGAGATGTTATCGGCATATGCCGCTACTTTTACTTCGCCCAAGCCTGAGAGAAGAAAACCGCGTATCGAAGTGCAGTTGTGGATTTGTTTCAATAATGGATCTATGCATAATACAATGAAAATTGCGGAGAGGGGACAGCCTTGTCGAATGCCCCACTTACTGCAATAGGTTCAGATGTATAGCCATTCACTACTAATGACGTTTCTAAGTCTGTGTAGAGTAAGCGGAGGATGTCGGTTAAATGCGCTGGGAAGCCATAACACTCAAGCACTGCGAAGAGGTAGTTCTATTCTACGCGATCAAAAGCTTTTTCTTGATCCACAGAAAAAAAAATGCCAGATATTTGTGTTCTTGTAGCGTACGTGAAAAATCGCGAGTCAGCGCAAGCGAGGAATAGATCGTACGACCTGGGACACAGCATGTTTGTATGTCGCTTACAATTTCCGGTAATATGGTAGTTATGCGGTTTGCAAGGATGGGTGTCAATATGGTATAATCCGAGTTAGGTAGGGAAATGGGCCTCCACGCTTTTGGATCAGATGGCTCTCCCTCGCTTTTAAGTAAGAGTATAACTCTGCTCTCTCGAAACGTATTCGGTCTGATTCCATCAGCAAGAAGCCCATTTAGCATTGTCAAAAGGTGGACTTCTATTGTTTCAAGGAAAGTTTTGTAGAAACTCGACGGTATCCCGTCAGGGCCGGCGGCGGCGGTTGCGTTCATGTGGTGAAGCACAAAGCGTAATTCACCCAGCGTCATTGGGCTGCACAGACCATCGCGGAGCTCCTCCGGTACGCGGGAAATTCCCGCGCAAAACTTGTTAACTATGGTGATGTAGTTCACGTCGCTCGCGTTCTCCGCCCTGGAAAGATTCTAAAAATGTGTTTCAAAGACCCTCATTATGTCTTCTGCTCGTGTAGACTGTTCGCCATTCGGCAACTGAACGAAAGGAACATGCATTTGTTCACCCAAGGAGCCGTTGCGAAAACTTCGAAGAACCGCTGAATCTAAAACCGGTCGTCCGTTGATAAAAGACTGCGCAGCCGTGCGCGAACTAAGACGTAGCAAAAGTTCGTACCGCGCCTTTAACTTATCGGGATAGTCCTGCATTGCGAACGTCAGCGTCTTGCCTCTGCGTACAATGCGCGCTTTTCGTAGCGTGTCGTTTATGTCTGTCGTCAGGCGCGCTTTCCTTTCGCACCTCGCTTTGATAAGCTCGGCACGCCAACTGTGTTTCAATGCGTCCGAGCTGCGGGGTTCAGGCGGCCTATCGCACGCTTGCTCTAGTGCATCGCGCAGTAATTCTATGCTCTCCGGGTCGTGCACGAGTGTGGTGTCCATTTTCCAATGGTTTCAAAATGAAGTGGATTGTTCAAAGAAAAGTTTTACAGACACTCGAAAGTGGTCTATAATGCATGGAACGTCAGGTGGGAAATGTAGGACCTGCAACTAAGCACATGAGTGGCTAGCACTTCTGGAAAATAGTAGCGGTCTAGCCGGGTCATGTTGGGACCCCGTTGCCAGGTTGCAACGAAGTCATTCCCGTGAGTGTCGACCCACGCGTCCCGAGCTTGAAATTGCGGATGAGTTGTCGCAATGCGCTAACTCCGCTATATTTTCTGCTTTGTCTGCGTCCGCGCGCATCTCTGTCGGTGTCCTCAACACAGTTGAAATCTCCAACTAATAAAGTGGAGTAACGTCAAACATGAATGAGTCGAGTGAATTGAAAAAGTCGGCCGTGCCCCCACGTTGAGCTGCGGCATATAGTACGAGCGCCCTTACTCGTCTGCTGTGAAGGTCAAAGTCTACTGCTATTGTGCGGCCGTCAAAACCATAAACAGAGTGCGCTCTTCGACGTAACGCTGGTGTCAAAAAAACATTTCTGACTCCGCACATCTTTGAATCACTCAGCGAAAAAAAGGCCTCGACTCCAAAATGTGAACAAAAGGATTGCACATCAAAAGGGGTTCTAAAATTACATTCCTGTAAGAAAAGGATATTGACATGACGTGACCTTGCGATGTGCATGACTTCTCTCTGCTTATCTCGGCGTCTGAAACCACTGACGTTTAAGAAGAGAAAATAACCGTAGCCAATTTGACAATAGGGGGAGTGCGCGCAAACTTCAGAGAAACCCCTAGCAGGGGTGGGGCGAGCGCTCAACGAGTGAACAAAACTAAAGGGAGAAATGCTCTGACATCGTCAGAGCATTAGCGAGTTTTTGGGGCTTACTACTGTCCGTAGAAACCTCAGAGTCCGTGGTCGGTGGGTGGGCTCGTTCGGTGGCTGAACGGTCTATTTCCATGGTGCTGGCACCGACACTCACACCGGCGGCCGCACCTGTAATCTGGTAAATGGGGTTTGACAGGCTCAGTTTGCGGGTCTGAGCCGAGTACTTGCTGGCGCGGGCGCTCGTCGTTGTCGGTGGCATAACCACTGTTGTGGTCTTGTCTGGGCCGATGATCAGAGCGTCTGCACGTCCCGTCGTTCGGGTGCCGCGTCCCACCGAAGCTCTCGGCGCCTCGGAGCTACTGGTGGTGCCAACTGTGTCAGAGCTGTAGCTCTCGTGGTCTCTGCTAAGAACGGGCACTCGGGCTTCGGCTTTGGATGAGCTGTGTTCTTCATAGGGATCCGCCGAGAAGGCGCTGGTCTCGGACGCGGTGTGAAGGGTTGACGAGGCTTTCTCAGGCAGAGGAGGCAGGTCTTCTGCGTCTTGTGGTTCAGCATGGGCGTCAGTGTCGCTTGTGTCAGTGTCGCTCGCAGGCTGGAGCGCCGGATAATCATGTTGCAATGCGGGCGTGAGGTCGGTGCGCGCTTGTTCTTCGGTTGCCGCTGCTGCAGCCACTGCGAAGGACTTCAGATGTACACAGTCAGCTGTTGCATGACTGCCCGAGCACTTGCAGCACGGTTCTACGCATCCCTCTGTGGCATGTCCAAACACGTTGCAGCGCGTGCAACGGGGCGTGGCACAATCTTTGGCGATGTGGCCAGCAATCCTGCACTTAGCGTACACTTTCTTGACACCCTGGTAGTCACACATGACGTTATAGCCTTGGACTGTCAGAAAGTTCGGTATTTGGCTTTTTATTTTCACTTGCGCCACACGGACACCTGTGCCAACCCCACGGTGGCCCTTGAACACTGGCTCGTGGATATCTTGCACGTTGCCGTAGGCGGAGAAAGCAGTCGCTAGGGCTGCGTCGCTTACCAACAGCGGTACCCGGAAGACTGTGACGTGGACTATTTCAGGACCTACGCTGACTAGTGGAACTGATTCGCCGTTCAAGAGAATGGCGCCCCGGCTCTTCAGCTTGGTGGCTGCATGGACGTTTAAGGCTTTGGTGTCGAACTTTGCAGCTCCCATGTGCTGGAGGGATTTGATACCGGCTGGGCTGGTTACTGCTTCGAGGGCATCTATGATGTCGTCGACGGTGCTCCCCTGTGAAGCGCTGAAGTTAAAGCAATGAGCTTTCGGCGGTGGCACTGCGAAAGCCATCACACTTTCGTCCTGGCTCTGGCTCCCACGGCTTGCGCTGGGGTGCACGGGCGTTCGCTCACGATGAAAGCCTGGACAGAGCCGAGGGGTTGTCCAGGGGTTCTCTTGATGCTCGATAAGATGGGGTCGACGACTGGCAGAGTGCCTGGTCGCGGAAATCCCGGCGCCAGGTAAGCGGCGAACGGAGCGTCGGATACACTACTGACAAGCGGCAATGTGCGTCGGCATTTGTACTCTTTCCATCGAATGTTCTAGCGTTATCGCTGGCGGTGGTGTAGGTTCCAGATCAATCTGTACAGTTCGCAGAGTGGGCGTGCTATTATCGAAATGATCTACTTAAGTCCGAAAGCTTCTCGAAAACTGCACGCACGTTTTGCGCTGAGAATTGTGAAGTTTTTTGGGGCGATAACAAAACTTGAGAAATAGAACGTGGCAATAAGACCCTTGACACCAAATTTGGCAAATCAAAATGTTTAGGTTGTTCGACAGTTCTGCAGTCAGAGGCACTTCAGACTAACTATAGTTGAAGAGTGCCTTCTACTTTATTTTTAAAGCAAGGGTGAGTGCTAATCCGAGTTACCAGCACCACTACACATCACGCGTTTGACGCTAACAGAGGTCGCGTGATGTTTCTTAAGCAAAGTGAGTATGGTCGAGATCGGACAATATGTGTGGGGTGCGCACAATACCTCACCTGGCGCCCTGTGCGCACAATACCTCACACGGGCCTACAACATTTCCGCCTCCATCGGAAATGCAGCCGCCGAAGCCGGGATTCAAACCCGCGACCTGCGGGTCAGCAGCCGAGTACCTTACTCACTAGAACGCCGCGGCGGGGCTTAGCAAAGCGTTGTAAACACTTGCTTTTCGTGCAAGTGTTGCATGGTCAGCGACGCGTGATAAACGCTACAGTTCTTAGAAATATTTATGTATGCTTTTTTCGAGTTAGAGACACACATACAGAATAGTGACGTGTTATGGTGCCTCAGATATGCGCAATAATTGCTTTTTCATTCACAATCACACAAGTTTGAACGCTGAATCTTGAGCGATATTGGTGGGCCTTGCGGATAAGGTCGGCTGATTGGAGTATCGTTTGCCCAATTAGACGCCGTATGCCATATCAATAGGGCGGACAAACACACAAATGTACAGACAGACGAGAGTTTTTGCGTTGGAGGTCCTCAAGAAAGACTATCGCCTTTGAAAGATGCATTTTTGGGAGGTTACGCAACCTACAACATCGCAGAGGGGATTAGTGGCACTTGGAACGCCTTTGTTGAAAACCTTCAGCGTAGAGTCACCCGCTGAATGTCCATGGGGTTGAGTCGAAACGATATAGAAGTTAAAAAATGTCAAACAAAACTTCGGGTTCACGCAAATGTGGGTACAGTAGGCATCATCATCATCATCAGCCTGTCTACGTCCACTGCAGGACAAAGGCCTCTCCCATGTTCTGCCAGTTAACCCGGTCCTGTGCTTGCTGTTGCCAATTTATACCCGCAAACTTCTTAATCTCATCTGCCCACCTAACCTTCTGTCTCCCCCTACCCCGCTTCCCTTCTCTGGGAATCCAGTTGGTGACCCTTAATGACCAGCGGTTATCCTGTCTACGTGCTACATGCCCGGCCCATGTCCATTTCCTCTTCTTTATTGCAGCTATGATATCCTTAACTCCCGTTTGTCCCCTAATCCACTCTGCTCTCTTCTTGTCTCTTAAGGTTACACCTACCATTTTTCTTTCCATTGCTCGCTGCGTCGTCCTCAATTTAAGTTGAACCCTCTTTGTGAGTCTCCAGGTTTCTGCTCCGTAGCTAAGTACCGGCAAGATACAGCTGTTATATACCTTCCTCTTGAGGGACAGTGGCAATCTACTTGTCATAATTTGAGAGTGCCTGCCGAATGTGCTCCACCCCATTCCTATTCTTCTTGTTACTTCAATCTCGTGGTTAGGCTCTGCGGTTATTACCTGCCCTAAGTAGACATAGTCTTTTACATCTTCAAGTGCACTATTACCTATCGCAAAGCGCTGCTCCTTTCCGAGGTTGTTGTACATTACTTTCGTTTTCTGCAGATTAATTTTAAGACCCACCTTTCTGCTCTCCTTGTCTAACTCCGTAATCATGAGTTGCAATTCGTCCCCTGAGTTACTCACCAATGCAATGTCATCGGCGAAGCGCAGGTTACTGAGGTACTCTCCATTAACTCTTATCCCTAACTGTTCCCATTCTAGGCTTCTGAAAACGTCCTGTAAGCACGCAGTGAATAGCATTGGGGAGATTGTGTCCCCCTGCCTTACACCCTTCTTTATTGGTATTCGGTTGCTTTTTTATGAAGCACTATGGTAGCAGTTGATTCCCTGTAGAATTTTTCCAGAATGTTTATATATATTTCATCTACGCCCTGATTCCGCAGTGTCTGCATGACGGCTGATATTTCTACTGAATCAAACGCCTTCTCGTAATCTATGAAGGCTATGTATAGTGGTTGGTTATACTCTGAGCATTTCTCTATTACCTGATTGATAGTATGAATGTGGTCAATTGTTGAGTAGCCTGTTCTAAATCCTGCTTGTTCCTTTGGTTGATTGAATTCTAATGTTTTCTTTACTCTGCTAGCAATTACCTTTGTAAATAGCTTGTATACTACAGAGAGCAAGCTGATTGGTCTGTAATTCTTCAAGTCCTTGTCATCTCCTTTCTTATGTATTAAGATGATGTAAGCGTTCTTCCAAGACTCTGGTACTTTTCCCGTCAGGAGACACCTCGTAAATAGAGTGGCTAGTTTTTCTAACACAATCTGTCCTCCATCTTTCAGCAGATCTGATGTTACTTGATCCTCACCAGCAGCTTTGCCTCTGTGCATGCTCTCCAAAGCTTTTCTGACTTCTTCTATCATTACCGGTGGGGTGTCGTCTGGGTTACTGCTAGTTCTTATAGTATTAAGGTCGTGGTTGTCTCGGCTACTGTACAGATCTCTGTAAAACTCCTCCGCTATTTTAACTATCCTATCCATATTGGTAGTTAATTTGCCTTCTTTGTCCCTTAGTGCATACATCCGCCTTTTGCCTATCCCAAGTTTCCTCTTCACTGCTTTGACGCTTCCTCCGTTTTTCAGAGCGTGCTCAATTCTCTCCATGTTATACCTTCTTACATTGCATACTTTACGTCTATTAATCAGCTTCGAAAGCTCTGCCAGTTCTATTTTGTCTGTTGTACTTGACACTTTCATGATTTGACGCTTCTTAATTAGGTTCTTCGTTTCCTGGGAAAGCTTGCCGGTGTCCTGTCTAGCTACCCTGCCTCCAACTTCCACTGCACACTCCGTGATGATACTCGTCAGATTATCATTCATTGTATCTACGCTAAGGTTGGTTTCCTCGCTAAGAGCAGAATACCTGTTCTGCAGTGACACTCTGAATTCCTGTACTTTCCCTCTCAATGATAGCTCATTGATTTGCTTCTTGCGTATCAGTCTCTGTCGTTCCTTCTTCAAGTCTAGGCGGATTCGAGCCCGTACCATTCTATGGTCACTGCATCTTACCTTGCCAACTACTTCCACATCCTGCACGACTCCTGGGTGTGCAATCATTATAAAGTCTATTTCGTTCTTATTTACGCCATTAGGGCTCCTCCATGTCCACTTGCGGTTTTCTCGTTTTCGGTAGAAGGTATTCAAAATACGCAGATTATTGCGTTTTGCGAATTCTACTAGTAGCTCTCCTCTGCCGTTTCTAGTGCCGATGCCATAATCTCCTACTGCCTGGTCTCCAGCCTGCTTCTTCCCTACCTTTGCATTAAAGTCGCCCATTACTATAGTATACTGTGTTTTCACCTTACTCATTGCCGATTCCACGTCTTCATAGAAGCTTTCAACTGAAGCGTCATCATGGCTTGATGTAGGCGCGTAAGCCTGTACTACCTTCATTTTGTATCTTTTATTCAGTTTAATTACAATGCCTACCACCCTTTCAATAATACTATAGTAATCCTCTATGTTGCCAGCTATGTTTCTGTGAATTAGGAACCCTACTCCCAGTTCTCTTCTGTCTGCCAAGCCCCGATAGCAAATGAAGTGCCCATTCTGTAGCACAGTATAGGCCTCATCTGTCCTCCTAACCTCACTCAGCCCTATTATATCCCATTTAATGCCTTCTAGCTCCTCGAATAATACAGCTAGACTTCCCTCACTAGATAACGTTCTAACGTTAAACGTTGCTAAGTTCAAGTTCCAATGGTGGCCTGTTCGTATCCAGAGATTCCTAGCACCCTCTGCTGCTTTGCAGATCTGACCGCCGCCGTGGTCAGTTGCTCTGCAGCTGGTGGGGACTAAGGGCCGTGAGTTAATTGACGAATGCCTACGGGAGGGGGTGGCCAGATACTGCACCAGGGTGGCCAATCCTTCTCTGGTGAGATCATCGGTGCGTACCGGCTTTACGCCGGTACGATCAGACAGTCAGGCGAGTGGCGAGTGGTAGTAATTATGATAGCGTGCAATGCTTGCAGAATTTTGTGAGATAGTCAAAAACCGGAAATCAAAGAGCTGTTGTCCTACTGACCATGTAATAGATTAACCTAATTACTCGCAATTTGACAGGATGCAAGTCTACAGATAAGGGCTCATTATTTTGTTAAATGTCATACGTATCGCATAGCGTTTCCTTGTTATAGAAGGAGGAAGAAGAGGAAAGGAAGGACAGGGACGGTAACCATTCCTGGTGTTGTGGCATCACGTCACATCACGCGCCATTATCTTGGACTATAGGGTGGAGCCCTTTACAGTGGAGCTCTGTCGCGCTTCACCTGGTGGCTACTTGGCAAAATATGAACCCAGATGAGTCGTAAGCTGCCTCTAGGTCGAGTGCGACAAAACCTGAAAGAAAAAATATTTGAAGGACTTGAACGAAATATAGGTTCAAATGTGAATGACAACTGGATTCGAACCACCGACCTCTCGTGCACGAAACAAAGACGTAGCCTTTCAGCCCTTCAGCCACTGTCAATTTTTTGTCATTTTCACCTTGCTTTAGTTAATATATTACGTCACAAACACAGTAAAATCACTCAAAGTACAATGCACACATGGTTACTCCAGTTAGCCAGCTTTGTGCTGGTATCGTCGGGTTATGATTCGTGTAAATTCGCAAGCGGCTTTACCCTTCGAAACCAATCTGGTGGTTCTGGTGCAGCTTAGTGAATATATGAAAATCCAAACAACACATTCGTGAAATTACGCTCTCGCAGGCCGTGCATCTTTGTCAAAGTGGTAGCCGGAAGTGATGTCTGCACTCCAAAAAAATATCGAATAAAAAGGAGGTCTAGTTGTCCTACAACAATAATCATAATCAGGCTTGCGTGTGCTTCGTTTCTTGAAAACTCGGCGCTGGCCACTTTCCTATCGAGAATGCAGTGTAACCCTGATAAGGGGCATTTAGATCGTGACCGGAATGTACCGGGCGCGGGGCGATAGCGCCAAGACGGAACGCTACATAGATGACAATTATTGTTGTGGGACAAACTCACCCTTTCTACTGAATATTTATTAGAGTGTGGTGAAATTGGCGATGTCGTCTGCATATGCTAAAAGCATAACTTCAACTGTTGTAACTGGAAAGCAACAGTGCTATTCTAGCCGAATATTTTAGTACACAGAGTTTCAATGTAAATGCACAATAACATAGTCCTTAGGGCGCAGCCCTGGCGAACCAAACGCTGGGCGCTATTGGAGGCCCCAGACTGTTATTTACAATCAATATTGTTTTGAAGTTCCGGTACGCCAGAGCAACTCCGTCACAAATAACTGAACCAAAGCTAAGACGATTTAAGACATCAAACAAAATTTTATTATCAACACAATGAAAGGCCTTTTCGAGGTCTAATTTGTAAAATAGCAACACGTTCATCTAAATAGTCGCAACACTTAAGAAGGCAGTGCGCTATGTGGGTATTTTGACAATAGAACAGCCTTTGATGCCACAGGTTTGACTGAGGCTTAACTATATTCCGTATTACAGTCAGCAATCTTTGAGCCAATACCTTCATGTATATTTTGCACTCATCGTTTTAGTCCATTGGTCTATATGCAGATACAGATATCAGTTTAAGTACAGCCGTGGCCACGTCTGTGTAGAGCACGCAAGCAGCCGGTTTTCGCTCTACGAGGCAAAGCGTTGAGGCAGTATCGGGCTCTGATGTGGTCACCCTCACAACCTAGGACACGAGTACTCCTGATACAACACTTCAGAGCCCGAAGCAGTCACAAGGTTACGCACCCGCGGAGCAAAAGCTGGCTGCTCACATGCTCTACACAGACGTGGCCACGGCTGTATGTACATCCTCGGTTTTCGATGTGAAAACAGTGTAAGATAGCTTGTATGATGGCAGCAGAGCGTTTAATTTACATGCCTTAATAAATGTAACTGTCTAGACAGGGCTTAACTTATGTTTTAAAGCTTCATAAAAAGGAGCTGGTTAACCAGTCCAGTCCGGGAGATTTCCCGGCGTTTAACGTGTCAATGGCGTGTTGAACTTCGGCTTCTGTTATTTCATGCTCGAGACAGTTTTTCGTCTTCTAGACGAGGTATAGGAAGCAGAAATTCGTTCTTAAGTTTTTCAAGGTCTACGTCGTGCGACGCGAACAGCTTTCGATAGTTCTCCGCAAAGGCTTGCGATACACCCTCTGTATATGTTGATGAGGAACCACCTCATTATATTTCGCATACATGCTTTTTTTCAGTGGGGTCTTTTCCCAACCCTAACGAACGCTTAGTCAGTGTTTCGCTCACGGCGATGTCCGCTGCCCTTGCCCTCACTAGCAAACCCCGATAACGTAGCTCGTCCAGCTGCTCTATCTTTTGTTTGGTTTTTCTTACGCATTCCATTCAGTTCCCTGGGGCTCGGCATTCTTGCTTTTCATGTTTGTCGAAAAGCGCTTTCAGCTCATTCTCTTTCTTTTTGCGTTCGTCCCGTAAGCACGAAGCCCTATTCATTGCTTTTAATTTTATGGTTTGTTTGCATAACTCCCAGTACTGTCATATATGTAAGTTATTGGTGGGGGCTAATTTTCCAATTCTCTCGCTTACAAACAAATTAAATGTTTTATCCAGCAGTACCTTGTCGTTGAATTTTCACGTTTCCCACAAAAAAGAGTTTCTTCGCTCGGCAACTTCTATAGTGCACTCTACTGAGCAGTTATCAGAGAACGAGACCGGGACACGCGGTAACTAGTACAGGCAGGCAGGCAGGATGTCAGCGGTTACGTAAATGCAGTAATGTCTTGCGTGACTAGCACCTTCGATTCGCGTGTACTTAACCACACTCGCACCCGCAAACATTCTGCGACATCCTCAAGGTCCCATTTCCCGACAACACGTGTCAACACATCAGTGCTCTTGTCCCTAAAGCTGAGTGTGCTAGTCTTGTCGTGCGCACTGAGGACACAATTACGTCCAGCCAATAGCTAATTAGCCGGCCGCACGTGCTCAGGTGCTGGCGCGCCATGACAACAAAGAAGACGCAGCACCGGCTCAGCAGGGCGCTAGAATGTACAGGCTGATCTTGATGATTAACCCGCAACCCGAGGTTTAGCTGCAGTCGCGATGTTGTAAGACGTCCGGCCGGTACTTATCTCAGAGGCCACCATGTTTGTTATTCTGAAACATACTTAATGAAGACAATATTAGCTTCAAGATAATTTTAAACACCCTGTGCTTCTAAAATTAAAATCCACGAAAAGATTCTGACACTTTTATTTCCTGGGTACACTTCTGCACTCTGTAGAACGACAAACGAATGAAAGAAGATGCCTCTGGTTGGAAAATACCACCCAACTTAGTCGACCATCCTTGATGCGATGACTGGTTCTATCGGCAATAAAACGCAGCGCGCTGAGGTGTGGATTTGACTTTCCCATGCTGTTGATGCATTCAAAATGAGGTGTGGCTAGAAATGAAGAAGAACCCGAGAAACTCGGCTGATTCTGCATAGCACCTCAAGACTGTTTTACTGGAAACGAACTTCTGTATGTTTCTCAGTGAAATATAATTCTCACAAAAATAATTACGAGAACATTACAAGGCACAAAGTGTCGTGGGTAATCCTGTTTTCAAAAGGTTTACTCAATTTTGACACAAAATTATGGAGCAGAATTAGACAGATGCTTCGACACCTTTTACAGGTAGCATCTCCAGTAGACACAGAAACTAATCCTATACGTTTTTGTAAGTGTCCTCTAGGTGCTAGCAGTTGTCATCGCGAGACAATTTTTCACGATGAATGAGCTATGATTCCCGGAGTTTTATTTCATTCCAGGATCGTTACCGAGCCAACGTAGTCGTAGTGTTTAGGTCATGTAACTCTTTAGGGCATAACAGCAGTCATAATTTAGGCCCTGACAGCTATGCCCTGCCATTCAGATGTATTCGTCTAGCTCCGTTTTAGAATGCATTGTCACATGGGTTGCTTTAGCAACAGTCTCTTTCTTTTGTCCAATACTCATTGATCTTTTTGTGCCAAGTTCGCCATCTAAGTAGCGTCGCAATCCCTTTGTAAACGATATCGCTTTTGTTATTCCCAGGTGTGTAGTGTTTGGGCCTAGCAAACACGTTTCTCAAGCTGTTGTTCACTGCGCCTCAATAAGGACTTTGCCATATACTCTTGACAGAGACAAACAATTTAACGATACATGTCTTCTCCGATCGAGTGGGTTTTCGCAATGATGCGTTTTCGAAGGCTCGTCCATTCAACGTTGCAACGAGAGGGCATTACTCCAAACGCCCACTGTACCTGTAGTTTGCTGTATTTTACTGTGAATACTTCCCATTTACTTACTCTCTTCACAAGCATATGCATGGGGAGGGGTGGAGGGGCGATCTCATGGCTTTGATATACATGTACACAATCTGCTGAAACTACAACCGATTGTCACGTCACAGAGAAAAGCTGATGTCTAGTGTGCTCCCCCACCTCCCTAGTCAGTTAACGTGAACCCCCCCCCCCCCCCCCCAAAAAAAAATTCTCGCTACCTCCCTGGCGGCAATGAAATATATGGAGACAGAGAGATATAGAAAGCTTTTTAATTGAAAAACAGAGAATTTTGTAGGCATAAGTAAGGCGCCTTCATGCTACCTAGTATAGGGGTAGGGGATTGAGGCCAAAAATAACCCGAAGGAGGAGGCCAGGTACGGCTTTTGAGATAGAACCTAAAGTTCCTGAAACTTCAGTTATTGTTGCAGTGCTGGCTATGAAATTTGAATATTATTACATAGGCACTCCTACTATACAGTCATCCCACCAGGAAAACGTCAACAAAAGTTAGGCACCACCCACTGAAGTTAATTTATGAAGCAGTCTCCAGGGCTACCGATCTCGCAAGTACATTTGGCGCTACATAGCAGCTTACCACTTCTGGTGTTCTCAATATCTATGTACTTGTTGCTAAGGTTACGCATCTACAACGGCTGGGATATATAACTTATGCGACTATTGAACGTATGTCTGTTCGCACAACATTCGTACTTAACTTTGGCGTCATTGTTTGACGTTTTGCTCTGTAACACAATTACAACACCGTCATCTTTCTTCCTCATGCTTCGTGTAACATCAATTTCCTGGGTACTTGACATCTCCTCATTTTTGGGGTCGTTATAGTTCCTTTCAACACTATTGTAAGTTTCCCATTTGCTGTAGAGTCCCTTTAAACACTTCACCTAGTTTCCCCGATCCTTTCCATTCTGCTCCTTTTTGTTTGCGTCATGCTCACAGGAGAGTTGTGAGTGCGACCAAGAAGAAAAGGAGGACGGAACATGGTAACGTATAGCATAAACAGCATGAGCGAGAGAGAAATATAATCAAATGTAAAAAGAAAAAGATTAGAAGGCAAGGAGAAAACCAAACAAATGGAGTAGAAGCAAGCGAGAAACAAGACAAAGGAAATGAATTAAAATAATTCTTGAAATACCTAGAAAGAGAAACATATACATCGATAATATGTATCGGAAATGAAGATTGCAAGAAGTGTACAGTCAGCATTAAACTTTTAGAGATCACTAGATCTTCGAACAAACTTGCGAATTCTTAGCAGTTTGCGTGCATTCGTTCGAACTACACAGTGCATGTTGCTAGCACGTTTCATACCAGAGCGACAATATTCATTTCAGTTGATCCCGAAGCAGCCAGCTTTGTCTTGTATCTCCTGGTCCTCTCCTTGTCCTTAAATTTTGGCGATGACTGTACCTGAATTCTTTTATCTTCACTTTCTCGCTTCAGCGCAAAAGTTAAAAACCCCAATCCCTCTATCCAGTTCTTTTTCTCTTTTTTTATTATGGAACGCATACACGCCAGCCTCCTCCGAAAGCGGTACTTGGACCCCAGAAACACAGACGAGCCAATACCCAGAATATACTCGCAATGTTTGTTCACTACAAAAAGCAATGAAACCACTATCTACCTATTCACAAAAGGCTGAGTAGAGAGCAAGCTGTCACCTGGAGAAACCTACGGCCGGGCATTCTACTTCACGCAATGTACAACACCAACTACGGTAACAACTGTCAATATGGCCCAGACTCTGCAAACACCCTGCACCGCATGTTATGAGCCTATCGAAACTCAATTATGCCACCGATGGGCGAAAAGAGCGTACAAGAAAGTCCATTGTACCAGGGGGGGGGGGGGGTGTTATTGACGAAAATGAACCCTGAGTACCAGCTCTGGCTCGGAAAAAGCTTGGGTGTCGGAGGCTAGCCATATCACTACCTGGAATGAGGAAGTCACCCACCTGCGGGCGAAAACAACACCCACCCGATCACACAACAGAGGTTCATTCTCTATCAATGCCGTAACTCAGCAATTATTCCGCAATCGGAACAATGCCTTGATGTCCGGCGAATATCTCAGCGGGATAGTTTCTTGAGAACAGCAATATAGTACTATTTTTAGAACACACTCCCGTTATGAGATTCTTTTTTATAACAATCCCCCATTCTCTAGGCCATGTAGCACATGCTGCGCTTGCATGCATTGTCACCTCTTCGGTTGCACTGCATGGCCATCGATGAGGTTAGATAATAACCACAAACACAGTCGAAGGGTGTAACTTAGGAAAGAATGTTGTTTTCACCGATCTGTCTTTTGTTCCTGTTCCTTGTTTCTCAACATGTCGTCCTCAGTGTAATTTCTGTCCAAGACCTGTCTCCACACTTACCACGCTGGGGAACCAAGTTCGGTTACCAGCCCTTATCAGTTAAAGAGGAAGAGGTAAGGTTTATTGCAAAACTTCAAGGACCCTATAACACATTATGAGCAGCTGCACAGTTTATGCAATTATTGCCGGCCCCGAAAGATTGTAGATAGCACTACTCTTCAATTTTGTGAATAGTATTGAGTTTTGAAAACGTGTGTCATTGTGCTAGCTGAAGTGTCCCAACTCAACCAGACGCGTCATCTTGCTAGTGTAAGTCGGTGTGTGCGTTTCAATGAAAGTTTACATCCAAAAAAAGCTCCTTGGGCAAGAAAAAATTCTGCCATGTGGCAATGCCGTTTTCTCAATTTCAGGAGGATTAAAGAGGTCAGGATCAACTTGATGATCTCGTACGCGTCTCCAATAGCTAGACAGGCACGCGAATAAGCGTTTCACAAGGTCTACAGGTTCATCTTCCGACCTGTGTAGCATTTGTTACATTTAGTGTGAAATAGCTGCTTCACGAGATGAGTTTTATTCTCATACTATAACCACAGAAGAATTTAAAAGGCGACATCAGACAATGCTTCCCCATTTTTCGACAAAACAAGGCTCTCGGAATGTTCACGTTTGCTTATTGCATCCAAGTATTACCTGGAATTATAAAAAGAGGGTTCAACTTTAAGGGGATGACACAGCGAGCAATAGGTAGGTGTAATAATTAGGAACAAGAAGAGAGCAGAGTGGATCGGGGAACTATTGGGTGTTCAGGATATCATAGTCCAACTCAAGAAGAAGAAATGGTAATGGGCAGGGCACGTAGCACGAAGACAAGACAAGCGATGGTCATTTAGGATCACACATTGGACTCCAAGAGAAGGCAAGGGCGTAGGGGAGAAACAGAAAGCTAGTTGGGCAGATGACACTAGGAAGTTTGAGGGTATAAAGTGGCAGGAAAAAGCACAGGACCGAGTTGACTGGCAGAACATGGGAGAGGCTTTGTTGTGCTGTGGGCGAAGTGAAAATTATGATGATGATTATGATGATGATGATTTTATCTGAGAAGTTCCATTTTAAAAATTCTAAACTCCGCGATACAAGCAGGTAGTTCAAGAAGAACTACGAGTTCCTTTGAGTGTTTATAAAACAAGCAAAGCAACAATATTGGTAATAATTCACACTTTTCACTAATTTTGGGGGCCCGTTCTACGACTGCACTTTTTGGGGCTCATTTTTAAAGAATTTTAAACGTCACACAATCGCGGCTTTAGAGCAGGACAGTCAGGGTCGATTTTATTACCAAGGAAAGTGGTGGCAGTGGTGACCCTGTCACACTAAGTGTCATCGTCTGTTCAAACCTGGTAAAGAAACAAAACTTCATACGCTGAAGGGCGAGTGGTCGCTACATACTCGACACAGGCAAAACCATTTTGCAGTCTTTGATCTTTTATGGCCACTTACAAATGATATTTGTTGAATTGGTATTAGAACTGCATCAGCTGTATTTTACAAATACCTGAATTTCGAATAGTGTAATAAAGCACTTCAACTCAGTTGCTAGAGAACTTCCAATTTACTGTCACCGAACGAGGTTCCTTTTTCTCCTTGATTATAGAGTTTGAGCTACGAAGACATTTGCAATCGTAGGAGCAGATGCTACGAATGGGTCTGTTGTATGGGTCAACGAATGAATAAAATTTGCATGGTTCAGACCCTGAAAAATTGCTTCACAAGTAACAAACGTCAGAAAGTGATGAAGTGTTGGTGCCGTATTAAACAAGGTAAGGACACAGATCTATATTTTTCACTCGTTTTGATGCTTTCAAGGTACATATTGCGCCAAGACAATCGCTCTTTACATCGCATCAACAAAAAAATATTTGGAGCAGTTACCACGCACGTAATGCATCAACGAAAATAATAAACTCAAGCCTCTATGCTAAGCTGTTAGTACAATATTTATAAGTTAATTCTGCAATCGTCAGCATTAATCAGCCATTGTTTACTTATTGCTTTCAGGCTTAGAAATTCTAAGATGCACTTATATTAGCAAAACAGTATCATGGCTTCATTCAGAATTTATAACATCGACAAGCAGCACATACGCAAAGCTCATGCACAAAACTTTCATTTGACGTATTGTTTTGCGCCAGTTCCTGCAGCGGCTGCCCTAGTAATCCTGAAGATTTCCCGTGAGGCTCCAGAAGATGATGACACTGAACGAAAAAAGTTCCCAGCTTTTATTTTTCATGTGATATTTATAGCATTTTGGCTCTCAACCACAACCCAACGTCAGCGCTACGTACGTCCTAGCCAAGTGTTTCCGTCTCTCGTTACTTTGCTCCAATTCGGTTACATTTTAAAGGCTCGTGTTGGCAGAGAAAACGTCTCGATTACTTGGCTACTTTTTGACGATTTTCTACTTCCACCGATCGGGTATAAATTATCCGTATCTTGTGATGTCGCGGCCGCTTTTACGTAAGTATGTGGTTTTAAAACACTGTGGCGAAGACAGGTTTCCTGCGCCGGAAATCAAATTTGCTGTTTTTCCCACGCCGAAGTAAATAATTTTTAATACCTGTCAGAAGTTTGGGGAAAAACATCTGCTTGGAGTCTCAAGCTGCAGATAACCTACTTGATTGATTTGTTGGGTTCAACGTCCCTAAACCTCCATATAATTATGAGAGACACCGTAGTAGAGGGCTCCGGAAATTTCGACCACCTGGGGTTCTTTAACGGGTACCCCAATCTGAGAATACGGGCCAACTTCATTTTCGCCTCCATCGAAAACGCAGCCTCCGCAGACGGGATTTCATCCCGCGACCTGCGGATCGACAGCAGAATACCTTAGCCACTAGACAACCGAGACGGGGCCAGATAACCTACTTCTGAACCTCACTGTTGTAGAGCCGAAAGATGGGCAAGGTAGAGCTCATTCATTCTCGGGCAGCACACATAAGCTATGAACGGGGAAGGTAACATAAAAATTGTTGCTCTAAAAACCGAACGTTTATTGAAAGTAAATATAAAAAGTATATAAGTAAACAAGCGACTGAATACAAATAATAACACACACGCACCTATGAGGAATCTCTGAACACAATCTCTTGTTGAGACAGCAAGACTGATAGGTAACTTAGGCAGTGGTGCTCCTTCGTAGCAATGCGGCATGTCTCAGCGACCTCCCATGCCCTGCCAGTACAATGCTGCGTCACTATGAAGGCTCTCGTAAACGAAGACTCACGGCCACACTCGCGTGACTAGCTGGCAAAGTTAATTGACACTCTTCCTTCAAAGAACTCACATGCACTCTGAAGCTAATTATGTATCAGCAAGTGTACCAATATGAATTCTGCCGTGCGATCAAGTCATTCCATATATCACTCCAGAAGAACAGATGGTTTACTTAGCACGCTTAACAGAGCCAGCATGGTCACTGTAATTGATAGTGATGGTAACGGAATGCAGTCCGATAAATTCCCAGCATCTCTCAATGCTCGGCATTCGTCGACATTGAAAATGGGTTAACTAACGAACTGGCTGCGTTTAAAATTAGGCACCAACTACGGCTCCGCAATATTACCTGCTAGTTCTTTGTCATCTCACATAAAACGATGGCGAATGCAAGTAGACTTCACGCTTCAAACAGAGCGACTACCTTTCGAGAGTGCCGATGCAGGAAGGAAGTGTTCTCGCACAAGGGCTTGCGGCCTTAATTTTAACAATGAATGTTTAAGTGACCCGAAATGGCTTTCGTGACATTATGGCGAATCGTTTTAGCCTATTATTATTACATTGCCACTATGACCAAGAAAGTTTATTTACAAAAGCGTGTAATGACGTATACGCTGTGAGCATATTTGCCGTATGATTTCCATGAATAATTTGACAAGCGTCTCGGGTCATTTGGGGGTGAAGCGTCTCGCGTATTTGTTGAAATCGCAGCTGGAAGCCCTTGTTCGAAAAAAACACCTGCTTGAGGCTCATGGTAAAAAGACAAAAGAAACTGTGGAGGCCCACGAGCAAGTGAAATTGGAACACAATGCCTTAGGCAATCTTCCGTATGGTTATCTGAAAAGGAGTTCAGGTAACTAACTTTCTCGTGGTAACTTAGGTTTTGCTATGTCATGATAGTACTTTGCACTAGCTTGTGTGTGTCAAATTTTCTTGTCTGTATTCCCTGAACTTTGTCCTACATGGCAGTCTATTAGCTTCAAACTAGATGATCCGTCATGGTTTTTCAAAAAGAGCACACAAGATCACCATGACCTGTTCTTTTCGGCAAGAATCCACAAACCAGATTGTCCTTTCTCTGTGATGGTGTCAGAAAACGCAAGCTCGCAAAAGCATGTAGCATTGTTTTTAACCAAGAACTTGAAGCTTTTGCCAATTTAAGGCCAGTCTTATTAATCAATTCCGAACATCTAACACAATTTTCGAAAGACAAACATTACGGCAACCTTGTTACCTTCTCTATTGATCGCAAAGGTCTACACAAGTAGTATCCCGGAGAAGGACGGCTTGTCAAGCTAACTGCATAGACAAATTACCAGTAGTCATATTTCAAAACCCTTCCAGTTTGACATGTAACGAATATCTGGGGTTTTTTGGTTTTATCTAAACTCTGTTTACGTTGCAAAGGATGACACTGTTCCTAAAAAATAGCATCTGTATAGGGTCATGAATCGCTTTCTGCTTGATTGACTCCTACCTAGCCATTAATACCAAGGCTTTTTATGAACACCTCAAAAATAATTCTTACGTTGTGCACGTATTTACACTTCTGAATTATTTTTACTTCATTTAACAAAGAATCATCTAGTTTCGTCTTTTATATCTCTCACATCATAACCAAATTCACTGAACACCTTTCCCCTTTCTTATAGATGTATGAAGTTTCCAAGGGCAACTTCAATAGGTTTTTAGACTTTGGACTCCACTTTCCACCACAGAAACATTGCTGCAGTTATAAGCCAAGGAGTCAAAAACCTATTCAACCATTCTTCTTCGCTCATTCAGAGCTGTTTAAACGTGCCATAGCACAATCCTACTTTAATAACTTCCTTACGAAGGTCTTTACCACAAGGTCGAATCTAGTTTTCAGGATCACGTCAAACACATCATAAAGTCAGCATAGCCTTTTGGTTTGCTCGGCTCAGCCAGAGAGGGCTTTATTGATAGCTAAAAAATGACCTCGGGCCACCAACATCTCTGTTACAGCAAAGAAGATTGCCGTAATGTCCTACAGACATCGGATATTCTCAGAAGAATTGCGGGGAAGTTAGGGATGTGCGTGGTTATTATTGTTTCCGAGGGTGTACAGAAGTTATGTCAAATAGATTAATAGAGCGCAATTGTAATGGCTTGTCACATCAATCGTCGAACACTTCTTGTAACGCGTGCTCACAACATTATCTGAGCTATTTCCTTTTCTTGTAAAACAACCTATGCTGGTTACCAGCAGATGAGACCAGCAGATCTGCCGGTCTGATGAGAGACTGAGACGGTATCATTAATATGTCAGGGAAGCCATCTCGCGTCACTTGGACATTTATTGCCGAGATTGTGGCGGCAAGCCCTTGCTCAAGAACACGCCCATCCTGTTCAAGGAGCGCAGTAAGACAACGAAGAAATGTGAAGGCCTGTGAGATTGCGAGATTTAAGAAATGTGCCCTGAGGCAGCATTTTGTACCGCCTTCTCAAAATTTTCAATATCTTGTTTGGTCGTGGTGCCCATTTCGCTTCGCTAACTCATAGATAGATAGATAGATAGATAGATAGATAGATAGATAGATAGATAGATAGATAGATAGATAGATAGATAGATAGATAGATAGATAGATAGATAGATAGATAGATAGATAGATAGATAGATAGATAGATAGATAGATAGATAGATAGATAGATAGATAGATAGATAGATAGATAGATAGATAGATAGATAGATAGATAGATAGATAGATAGATAGATAGATAGATAGATAGATAGATAGATAGATAGATAGATAGATAGATAGATAGATAGATAGATAGATAGATAGATAGATAGATAGATAGATAGATAGATAGATAGATAGATAGATAGATAGATAGATAGATAGATAGATAGATAGATAGATAGATAGATAGATAGATAGATAGATAGATAGATAGATAGATAGATAGATAGATAGATAGATAGATAGATAGATAGATAGATAGATAGATAGATAGATAGATAGATAGATAGATAGATAGATAGATAGATAGATAGATAGATAGATAGATAGATAGATGTGTGTAAGCGTGTGTTTTTAGAGAGTTGGGACACGTCATGATGATTGATGCATGCCCGCTCCATAATCATGAGTCTTATTTGATTGAAATAATGAACAGTACCGTACGCACAACACTGCCACATGTACAACTTTTTATGGCGTTTTGAACGCCCTCTAATGAATAAAAATAATCGTGTTCTTTTTTTTTCAGCAATAAAAAGCCTAGAGAAACAACTGAAACGAAGGAGGCGCAGGAACCTGATACCTATAGTTACCGAAGTAGTTTGACCACTGATTTATTCAATGTGTGAGTGAAAGCGATCCCTGGGTGCGTTTTTATTTCAATATTTGTGGTGTGAAACGGATGATACCTATTTTCATTTGTGTTACGGCACCACTTTTGAGGACGGCGACCAATCGAAAAGTGGCTCCGA
The DNA here is from genome assembly GCF_013339725.1 of Rhipicephalus microplus. Lineage (NCBI taxonomy): Eukaryota > Metazoa > Arthropoda > Arachnida > Ixodida > Ixodidae > Rhipicephalus > Rhipicephalus microplus. The sequence goes on along the minus strand of NC_051168.1, from coordinate 114,180,575 downwards.
CTATAGCAACCTCTTCTTATAACCTTTTTTGTTTGTTGATGCTCTTGCATTCAGACAAGAGAGATTTCGGATAGGCGAGAATAGTGTGAATAAAATGTAAATGCCATATATTTGACTACTTGGCAAGAAACAGCAATAAACGGGAGATGGAAGGTGAGTCAGATAGGACGACATGTTTTATTGCTATGTCTGTAGTGCATCGTCCAGTTTGTCTCACCTTGTCCATAATATTGCACTTTTTTACCGCGTACACCTTACCATTTGGTCAACGCTTCTATTCTTCTCTAACATTTATTATTAAGCCGACATCAATGCTCGCATTTCAACACCTTAATTCCAGCCACTAGCCAACTTATGCAAATTATATCAAAGCACCACATGCCATGCCCCTTCAAACTACTTTTCTCTCATATATTCAAATTACTGGAGAACAAATTATGATGTAACTGAGGTGAGAGTATCATTGTATTTTCACATTATCCACTTGCAATTTTCGCACGTATTGTTCTTCCACGAAGAATAAGAATGGAGGGTAGCACATTCGGCAAACATTTCGAAATCAAGGCTGGTATAGTACTACTACCCTTAAAGCAATGGTATGTAACAGCTGTGTCTTGCCGGTGCATACCTACGAAGCAGAAGTGAAAGCTTACAAAAAGGGTTACAAAATGGGTTGAGGACAACACGGCGAGCTATGCAAAGCAGAATGTTCGCTGTAACCGCAAGGGAGAAGAAGAGAGCACAGTGTATCAAAGAAAAAACGGGTGTTACAGTGGCGTAGCAAAAAGGAGGGGGGATTCAAACTTCTCCCGAAACTTTTCATGCGACCCCCCCCCCCCCGAATTACTCACCTTTTTTTCGCTTCGCTTTGACATGATTTAGAAACTAAAATGTCATTCCTTGGCGCTTTCACACTAAATAATGTCTACACACGGGAAACGATGTCACGATGTTTGTCAATGCTTGGGCACCCTGAAGTATTGGGCAGGAATCTCAGCCGTGAGCGCCTTAAGTTGACCCGGCGACAAGATCATTGCTGCAGCTGTGGTAATACGTGTACCCAATGGAACTGATCTCACCATAGTCAATCACTACGACAGTTTTCACTAGGCAGAGATTGGTTTTAATGGTAAAAGCCAGACACAATTCCAAGGTCCGATAGGCCATGTTCAAGCATGTTACAGTACACGTGCAATGATATACTAAAGCCAGAAAATAACATTTCAATTGAACCTTTCCCGGTTCTTCTAACATGTAAACACATACGCACAAACACACACACATACATACACCCACACAAACACAAACGCGCGACAGAATATGTGGCTCATCCACCAAGCATCACTTCTATGTTAGTGTACAATATGTTGGTACATACCTTTCCTACGCCCTAAAAGCTAAAGGCACTGCGGCGAGTATAATACGAAGGTGCAACACAGGCAAACGTGAAGATCCATCACAAACTTGGGAACAACTACTAACATACTCATCAGGTAACTTCGGTTGATAAATAAAAAGATGGTGGTCATAAACCTGATTGACTGTTTGATATGTGCGGTTAAACGCCCTAAAACCACAATATGGTTATGATAAACGCCGTTGATTGCCGATTGATTGATTAATATGTGGGGGTTATCATCCCAAAACCACCATATGATTTTGAGAGACACTGTAGTGAAGGCCTCTGTTAATTTCGATTACCTGGGGTTCTTTAACGTGCATCCGAATCTCTGCACATGGGCCTACAGCATTTTCGCCTCCATCGAAAATGCAGCCGCCGCAGCCGGGATTAGATCCCGCGACCTGTTGGTCATAAACCTAAGGATGCGTAATAAGAAGTGTAGTGTGGGCAGTTGTGGTGAGCTCAAGCTTTATTTTTTAACCGTGTTTTAAAAATGACTAGAACAAGTAACATAATGCTAAAAAATAATCGACAAGCTCAATGTATATGTGTGTGTGTGTGTGTGTGTGTGTGTGTGTGCGTGTGTGTGTGTGTGTGTGTGTGTGTGTGTGTGTGTGTGTGTGTGTGTGTGTGTGTGTGTGTGTGTGTGTGTGTGTGTGTGTGTGTGTGTGTGTGTGTGTGTGTGTGTGTGTGTGTGTGTGTGTGTGTGTGTGTGTGTGTGTGTGTGTGTGTGTGTGTGTGTGTGTGTGTGTGTGTGTGCTTCCACTCTCGTGATAGCGGCGGCGGCGATTAATAAACTCAAGTGACTGTAAACATTGGATACACAAATATACACAATAACAGAAGCATTAGCGACGGTATCAGACAAGCTTAATTGACCACACTGCGTGCCATGGGTTAAGGCTAATAATGCTTTCAGGGCACACAAGAAAGCCTGCCTGTACTCTCGTTTATGCCTGATGACACTGTGTTGAAATTGTAGATGAGGTGCGATTCGCGGATTTCCCGATCGTGGTGAGAATGAAAGCCCGATTCAAGTAGAGTGACCCTAATTTTTTTTGAACGAGTGCCCCGGTAAGCGAATATGTTTTGAGAGCGGGAGGTTAGGTTGCGTATTGGTATGCGATTTATGGTTGTTGAAGCGCATTTGGAACGATGTTTCTGTATGGCCATTATACTCTTCTTGGCAGACAGCGCACACGAGCATGTATGTGACGTTAGAGCTATCGCAATCAAAGGAGCCGCGAATATTAAGGGTGAAATTAGACGACGTACTGACGGCTTCCTGGGCGGTTTGCATACGTAGGCAACCCTTGTAGCGTGGTATGTTGCAAGGTGCACAGCCAGATGTTGTGGGTTCGTTTAATTTTGACGATGTTAGCATATCGCGGAAATTCTTAGAGTGCCGGTAAACTACGCGAGGTGATTCAGGAAAGATATTTTTCAGATGCTCACTTTGGGTAAGAATGCTGTGGTGGCGTTTGAGTATAGAAAGAACTTTGATGCCGAGTGCCTGCGCGTTGTTCAGGCAATCTGTTTGCGCTAAGAATTTCGGCTCTATTAAATTGGTCTGCTCGGTCTATAGCATCATCGACCAAGTCCGCTGGATACCATAGTTTAATGAGCGAACTCTTAAGTTGCTCGCTGTTAGATAGGAAGTCTTCGCGATCGGAACACAATCGCTTAAAACGGTGAGTCTGACTATAAGGTATACCTGTCTTACAATATCGCACATGACGGCTCTGAAAATGGAGAAGCTGGTTTCCATCAGTAGGTTTTCGGTATAATCTTGTGAGCAATTTTCCTTCGGAAAACGCGACGGTGACATCCAGAAAGTTAACAGAATTTGTCGAATAGCTGTGCGAAAGCTTTATTGACGGATGAAAATTATTAAATCCATCTATAAATTTTAGGAGCGTGTCCTCCCCATGTGTCCAAATTAAGAATATATAATCTATAAACCATCAATAAAACAAACGCTATAGGTCGGTGCTGTACAGATAATTATTCTCTAGAATGATCATGAAAATGTCAGCATAAGTAGGGCCTATTCGGGTTCCCATTGGTGTACCGTTGATCTGAACCTAATGACAATTATTAAATTCAAAGTTATTGAGTTCAAGTATAAGATTCAATAGCAATTAAAGGGCTTCTTTATGGATTGGTTTATCGAGGCAAGAATCCTTGTATGCATTAAGCACTGCAGCAATTCTATCGGCATGCGGTATGTTAGTATAGAGTGAACCGACATCTAGTGTTAAAATACTGCATATTGGGGAATGTTAAGACTTAATAAGTCTTGAAGAAAACTACTGGTTTCCTTGACGAATGCTTGAAATGTCTCGGGAATATGTTTAATAACGGAATCAACATAGCGCGACGAGTTCTCGGTTGTAGAACTATCCAAGAACCCTGACATTGTCATCAAACCTGTCATTAAGGGAGGGGCAATCGTCATTCTTGATAAGAAGTATTATATAGCGGAAACTACCCGACAACTCTCCGACGACAGCTTTTATAGAGCCCACCCAACCAACCCAACAGATAGTTTCAAGTCCATCTTGCAAGATAAACTAATGACTCTACGGAGAGAAAAAAAAAACTAGAGGAAATAATTGTTCGGTCAACTATTCCGCTCAGCCCTGTAGCCGGCAGATTTAACATACTCCTAAGATTCATAAACAAGGTGATCTAAGCCGCGCAATCATCTCCGGTATAAACACTACAACTGAGAGCTTTTCGCGTTATGTTGATTCCGTTATTAAACATATTCCTGAGACATATCCATTATTCGTCAATGACACCAATAATTTTCTTCAAGACATATTAAGTCTTAACATTACCCAAAGTGCAATACTTGTAACACTATATGTCGCTTCAGTCTATACTACCATACCGCATGCCGATGGAATTGGTGCCGTGCTTAATGCATACGGGGATTATTGCCTCGATAAACCAATCCATAAACAAGCCCTACAATTGCCAATGAAGCTTATCCTTGAACTCAATAACTTTGCATTTAATAATTGTCATTACGTTCAGATCAGTGGCACATCAATGGGAACCCGAATAGGCCCTGCTTATGCTGACATTTTTACTGGCATTCTAGAGAATAATTATCTGTCCAGCACTGAACTACAGCCTTTGTTTTATAGACGGTTATAGATGATATATTCTTCATTTGGACGCATGGGGAGGACGCGCTCTCAAAATTTATAGATGGATTGAATAATTTCCATCCGTCAATCAAGCGTTCGCACAGCTATTCGACAAATTGTGTTAACTTTCTGGATGTCACCACTGCGCTTTCCGAAGGAAAATTGCTCACAAAATTATACCGCACACCTACTGATAGAAACCAGCTTCTTCATTTTCAGAGCAGTCATGTGCGACATTGTAAGACGGGTATACCTTATAGTCAGACTCACCGTTTTAAGCGACTGTGTTCCGATCGCGAAGACTTCCTATCTAACTGCGAGCAACTTAAAAGCGCTCTCATTAAACGACGGTATCCAGCGGACTTGGCCGATGACGCTATAGACCGAGCAGACCAATTGAATAGAGCCGACATTCTTAGCGCAAACAGTTTGCCTGAACAACGTGTTGGCACTAATCTCGTAATAACTTACTCGACATCAGTGCCAAAGGTTCTTTATATACTCAAACGCCACCACAACATCCTTACCCAAAGTGAGCATCTGAAAAATATCTTTCCTGAACCTCCTCGCGTAGTTTACCGGCGCTCTAAGAATCTCCGCAATATGCTAACATCGTCAAAATTAAACGAACCCACAACATCTGGCTGTGCACCTTGCAACATACCATGCTGCAAGGTTTGCGTATACATATGCAAATCACTCAGGAAGCCGTTAGTACGTCGTCTAATTTCACCCTTAAAATTCGCGGCCCCTTTAATTTCGATAGCTCTAACGTCATATACATGCTCGAGTGCACCGTCAGCCAAGAACAGTACATTGGCCATACAAAAAAAACGTTCTGAATACGCTTCAACAACCATAAATCGCATACCAATACGCAACCTAACTTCCCGCTCTCAAAACATATTCGCTTACCAGGGCACTCGTTCGAAAACATTAGGGTCACTCTACTTGAATCGGGCTTTCATTCTCACCACGATCGGGAAATCCGCGAATCGTACCTCATCTACAAATTCAACACCGTGTCATCAGGCATAAACAAGAGTACAAGCACGCTTTCTAGTGTGCCCACCAAGCATTATCAGCCTTAACCCATGGCACGTAGCGTGGTCAATTAAGCTTGTTGGATACCGTTTCTAATGCTTCTGTTATTGTGTATATTTTTGTATACAATGTTTACAGTCACTTGAGTTTAATAAGCGCCGCCGCTATCACGAATGTGGATGCAAGACTGTAAATGAACGCGCACGCGCAATAAAAGCATCAACTACTCATCTTATTTATATCACAATGACTGAGCTGTGTATATGACGCGCAATCTGACTCTAACATCAAGCAGTTTTTTTTTAATTTTTTGATATCCATGCTTTCATTGTTGCTTTATCATTATCTATCTCCGGTTCTTACAGCGTTATGCTGTGAGCACGAAGAAGCGATTTCTGGTCTTTGGTGTTCTACATTATATATATATATATATATATATATATATATATATATATATATATATATATATATATATATATATATATATATATATATATATATATATATATATATATATATATATACCCTATCGGAAAAAAAAGGAATGGTGGGCATGGTGGAAACCACCACCCACCATTATAGTGGATTAATGTAGTGGGTGAATGGTGGGAAACACCCACCATGGCGCATGGTGGGTATGGTGGGTGCTGCAGTGCCGGCAACACTTGAACGCAAAATGACGTCAGAATCACCGTGACGAGCTGCCACAAAAAATAAAAAAGAATTCTATAAAAACGGTATAAAAAAAAACACCCGTCCCGTAAAAAAAAAAAAACAAAGCGCCACGGAGGATCGAACGTGCAACCTGCGGATTCCCATTCGAAGACGCTAACCACTGCGCCACACCACATGACGGTGGTTGCATGTTAAATACTTAGTTGGCGTATAAACTTAAGGTTCAACTTAAGTTATGTTTGTCGTGTACACAACATAGACAAGATCTACACCTGCTACTAAAAATTGCACATTTATTAAACACAAGCAACTGCGCCCTGTAACGATTGCCACTATGTTATTGGCACTAGTGCTATTTTTTTTACAATTCACAACTTAAAGGAAAAAAAAAAACCAAGTGGACTGGGGAGCAGCAACAGTTTACCGGCGGGGTCTGCCAAGTTTAATATCCGTTTCGCGCTCGTTCTAAAGGGCGACATCTGCTCACGCTTATGACGCTTCTAGGCTCATTTCATAGATACGCCCGCCTAATTTATTTGAGTGAGTATTGGGATGCTGTTCGCGCAATGTTGAGGGCGGTCGCGCCAGCGCAATGCTGTTGCTCTTTCGCTAAAGCAACAACTACATAACGGCTTGGCCAAAACGAATGCAGTGTACCGGAAACATTACGCTATCATAATGGTTCACCAAGCACACGAATTGCCACGTCTGAGTTCTCGTACAAAAGCTAGAGAAGTGCCGGCGAGTGCGACCGGCGGCTGTCGGTGAGAAGACACTAAATTACGTTCTCTAGGAGTGCTTTAATCGCGTCGCATCGATGTTTGTTGCTTCTTGAGCGAACAGCATACAAAATGAAAAATGCTTCATTTAGGTTAATTGATGCCATATGGCTGCGCTGTATTGTCATACTTAATCATCGTAATCGTGTATTCTGAAACCCGGAAGCACGGATAACACAATTGTACGGGCTCGGTCAGTAGGCCTAACCTTTGGTGGAAATCATGATGGTAGAACATGTAGTGTACAGATCCCAGCTTGGTACACTATATAAGTTGCCCGCCATTATAAGCCCACCCATCATCTGCTTACTGCTTCCCAGCATTATCGCGATGGTGGGCAGAGCTTCTCAGCTTGGTACACCATGTGGCCCACCATAACAAGCAGCACCCATCCTCTGCTTAGTGCTTCCAGCATTATCGCAATGGTGGGAAGAGTTTCTCATCTTGGTACACCATGTAGCCCACCATAATAAGCACCACCCACCATATGCTTAGGGCTTCCCAGCATTATTGCAATGGTGGGCAGAGTGTCCCATTATTGCCCACTATCTAGCCTCTGCTTTCCACCATCATTTCCACTTAACCCATCATCTGTACACCATACCACCCAGTATGTCCCGGCATAACCACCATATTTTCCACTACGTCCCACCATAGCCATCATAATTTCCACCATGCCCACTATGATTTCCACCATGCCCACTATTATTTCCACTACGCCCACCATGTTTTCCAGTATCCACCATGGCAATTTTTCCAATAGGGTATATATATATATATATATATATATATATATATATATATATATAAATATATATATACATATATATATATATATATATACGTTTTTTCGTGATATCTAACTGTACCGTCATGAACACTTCACGCTATGAATTGTCTAATCGCTGATATACGTCGCCGATCTTTATTATCCCATGTGAATCATATTTATAAGCAATCGCGTAGACATATGCTTGTTACTTTGACAAAGGCTGGTCCACCAGTCGAAACGTCAGTAAGAATATACCGTGCAAAGCCAACGTGCGTCGTACTCTATTTTCCTAAAAGATATATATATATATATATATATATATATATATATATATATATATATATATATATTTATATATATATATATATATATATATATAATAATGAGATCGAACAGACAGTAATGCCAACGAATGTGCAGGGGAAGTTATTAGAACCAATGGAATGTAAATAAGAAGAAAGAAGAAAGAAAAGTGGATGAAAAGATAACCGGCCGTGAGCAGGAATCGAACCTACGACCTTCGAATAACGCGTTCGATGCTCTAATCACTGAGCTATCACAGCGGCCTTCCCTCTATCCACTTTTTTGGGGTTTATATGTGATTTTAGAAGTAGGAGTGACAGCCAGCGCCATCTATAAGCCAAACAACGAGTGTGAAAACACTCTTATTCGCATGTTTGGCGTCACGTAGCACGTGAACTTATTATGAGCGGGCAGCTGATTAATTGTCCCTCTTATAAAACCTAAACACACCAATTCTGCCAGTACGAGACCCTCGTTCAATGAAAATAAGGGAAAGAAGTGTATACCTAAGGGCTCGTTTTTCCGTGTTTTAACACAATATTAATGAGATCTAACAGACAGTAATGCCAAGGAATGTACAGGGGAAGTTATTAGAACCAATGGAATGTAAATAAGAAGAAAGAAGAAAGAAAAGTGGATGAAAAAATAACCGGCCGTGAGCAGGAATCGAACCTACGACCTTCGAATAACGCGTTCGAGGCTCTAACCACTGAGCTATCACAGCGGCCTTCCTTCCAACCACTTTTTTTGGATTTATATGTGAATTTAGAAGTAGGAGTGACAGTCAGCGCCATCTATAAGCCAAACAACGAGTGTGAAAACACTCTTATTCGCATGTTTGGCGTCACGTAGCACGTGAACTTATTATGAGCGGGCAGCTTATTAATTGTCCCTCTTATAAAACCTAAACACACCAAGTCTGCCAGTACGAGACCCTCGTTCAATGAAAATAAGGGAAAGAAGTGTATACCTAAGGGCCCAATTTTCCGTGTTTTAACACAATATTAATGAGATCTAACAGACAGTAATGCCAAGGAATGTACAGGAGAAGTGATTAGAACCAATGGAATGTAAATAAGAAGAAAGAAAAGTGGATGAAAAAATTCCTGCTCACGGCTGGTTATTTTTTCATCCACTTTTCTTTCTTCTTATTTACATTCCATTGGTTCTAATCACTTCTCCTGTACATTCCTTGGCATTACTGTCTGTTAGATCTGATATATATATATATATATATATATATATATATATATATATATATATATATTGAAATACAACGGTGCAGCTGGCGCTTTATTCGAGCAACAGCAAGATGGCGCCGATGATCAAGAGGAATGGGCCGATGACTGATGATGGTTATTGATAGATGAGGAAGATGACGTACAATGAATTCTCACACAAATTTCCCCCGTCGACGGAAGCGGCCAGCCTGGCCGCGAATTACGCTGTGGAACGCATACAATAGGGCTTGAGACGCGAAACGTGCACAATCTCTGTTTCGCGGCAGCGTTGGACAGTGGGGACATGAACAGGTGTGACATGGTAGTTCACCGGTGAGGTCTGTTCGATAACTTTGTATTGGCCAAGATAGCGTGACTCAAACTTTTCGCATAAGTCAGGCGTTCACGCAGGAGTCCACAGAAGTACATTGTCGCCAGGGCGGTAGAGAACGACGCGGTGAGTGGCATCGTAACGACGTTTGCGATCTTCTTGGCTAGCTTCGGTGTTTACACGGGCAAGACGACGGCATCGAGCAACGCGGGACAGAAACTGGTCGCAAACGAATGGTGAAGAGTTGACGGGGCCAGAGAAGAATTAAACGTCGAGTGGTGATGTCGGTTGGCGTCCGTATACTAGGAAAAATGGAGAATAGCCTGTGGCTCGTTGAAGTGACGTCAAAGGGAAGTATGGCATCCCAATTGCGATGGTCCGGTCGGATATACATGGACAGCATGTCACACAGCGTGCGATGAAATCTTTCCGTTAAGCCATTGGTTTGCGGGTGATAGCTAGATGTTGTTTTATAAACTGTTTTTGATGCTCTAAGAACTTCACTGAGCGTGCTTGAAAGAAATGCCTTTCCCCGGTCACTCAAAAGAACACGAGGGGCTCCATGACGTAGATAAATAGCATTCAAGAAGAAAGTTGCTACTTCCGAAGCACTTCCTGAAGTGATTGAGGCCGTCTCAGCGTACCGGGTCAAGTGATCAACCGCGGTGACGATCCACCTCTTGCCGTCTGATGTAGTTGGGAGGGGCCCGAAGAGGTCAATTCCGACGACAGAGAACGGCTCTGATGGATAAGGAAATGGTTGTAGGGTCCCGGCTGGAGCATTAGTGGGCCGCTTGCGGTGTTGGCAAAGTGCGCATGAGGCAATATATTTAGCTACTGTCGTGGAAAGACCTGGCCAGAAGAATCGACTGCGGATGCGCTCGTATGTTTTGTAGTAACCCAAGTGTCCTGACGTCGGGTCGTCGTGGGAAGCGCGCAGAACTTCAGTGCGTTGCGCGCGTGGTACGACGGGAACCCATCGGTGGCCTTCCGGGTGGAAAATGTATCAATATAGCACATCGTCCTCTAACTTGAATAGTCGGAGTTGTTTCCGAAGCCTGGCATTAGGGGAAGACGAAGCACCGGTAAGCCGACCAATGATGTCAGTGCAATAAGAATCGGCTCGCTGGTGAGTAGTAAGTACTGACGGCCGGGTGGATGAAGGTAGGGAAGAAATGGATGATATCGACGAGGCGTCCTCCGTACAGCCAATTTGACAAGGGGATGTGACGTGCGCCGAAAACTGCGGCAAAGGGCATCGTGACAAAGCGTCGGCATCTTGGTGTTGTCTTCCAGTCTTGTAGATGACGTCAAAGTCATAGGATTGTAATCGGAGAATCCAGCGGCCAAGTCGTCCCGACAAGTTTTTGATTGTGGACAACCAGCAAAGAGCATGGTGGTCTGTCACAACAGTAAAAAGTCGACCATGTAGGTACGGACGAAATTTTTGGATAGACCATACAACAGCCAAGCACTCTTGTTCGGTTATCGAGTACCTCTTCTCTGCAGAGGTCAGAGTGCGGCTTGCATACGCGACAACTTTCTCGCGAAAGGTATGGTCGCGCTGGAGGAGTACGGCGCCGATTCCTTGTCCACTCGCGTCAGTGTGTAATATCGTAGGTGCCTTGTCATCGAAATAACAAAGCACCGGTGGGAATGTCAGTGCCTGCTTGAGTTCTTGAAATGAGGCTTCGCATTGATCATACCAATCGAAGGAACCGGTACTAGCAAGGAGCTTGTGGAGAGGAGCGGCAATAGTGGCAAAGTTGCGAATGAAGCGGCGAAAGTACGATGCGAGTCCAAGGAAACTGCATAGTTCTTTAGAACGAAAGGGTCGCGGAAAGTTGAGGACTGCGGAAATTTTGTCCGGATCGGGCTGGATGCCATCTTTACTAATGAGATGTCCTAGAACTTTTATAGCTGTGTTGGCAAAACGGCACTTCCTTGTGTTTAGTTGAAGTCCAGCGTTGGAGAGACATGTGAGCACTTGATCTAAGCGTTGCAGATGATCATCGAAAGTGGAAGAAAACACGACGATATCATCAAGGTAGCATAGACAAGTTTTCCACTTGAAGCCACGAAGAACAGTGTCAATCATCCTTTCAAATGTGGCGGGGGCATTACATAGACCGAATGGCATTACGTTAAACTCGTAAAGACCGTCCGGCGTAGAAAAGGCGGTCTTTTCTTTGTCTGCTTCGTCCATTGACATTTCCCAATACCCGGACTGAAGGTCAACCGTGGAGAAGTATTGGGCGCCTTGCAATGAGTCAAGTGCATCATCTATACGGGGCATCGGATATACATCCTTTCGGGTAATCTTGTTGAGCGCGCGGTAATCAACACAAAATCGTATCGATCCATCCTTCTTTTGTACCAACACAACGGGTGATGACCAAGAACTGGTAGAGGGTCGTATGATGTTTCTGTTTAGCATATCGGTCACGTTCTCGTCGGTGATTTTGCGCTCGGCCAAGGAGACTCGGTAGGGACGGCGGCGTACAACAGTCTGACTTTCAGTGTCGATGCGATGATGCGCAACTGTTGTCTGTCCTAGTGCCGAAGCATTGGCGTCGAAGGAGGCCTGGTGTTTCGTTAGCAAATTCAGTAACGCCTCACGCTGAGAAGCAGAAAGGTCAGGATTTATCCCGGGAGCAAAGGAGGAGGAAGTAATAGACTGGGCCTGTTGCAGCTGAGCTGTCAAGGCGTCAAGAGAGACCAAAGATACCGGCTGGGTATCCACATAACATGACACTGCAGAACCTTGGAGTAAGAGGACGGGCTCTGGGGTAGGGTTCAGGTCAAGGATTATCGCAGCACTGTCTTTGAACCGCACCAGGCTGGAGGGGACTACAACGCCGCGAGCTAGACAGCTGCTGGAAGGGGTGATAAGGACGTCACCATTGGCAATATTCGGAGAAGTGATGGTGATGAGTTGCTCCTGACCCGGGAGCAGTATGGATTCGAAAGCTGTGAAGAAACGCAATGGTTTTTTGTCGACGTGTTCGCTGCAGTGATCGGTCTCGGTCATTTCGACTACACGTTGACGGCATGAAATTAATGCAGATGCTGATGAGAGAAAGTCCCAACCTAAAATTAGTTCATGAGCACATGAAATTAAGACAGCGAAGGTGATGTGGTGACGAATACCATCAATGAAGACACGCGCTGTACATTGGGCCGATGGTCTAATTATTGCTCCATTGGCGCCAATCAAAGATGATCCAAGGTAGGGTGTCTTCACTTTCCGCAATCGAGAACACAAGTCGGCACACATAACTGAAATAGTTGCTCCCGTGTCCACCAAAGCCAACACCCGCACACCTTGCACAGTTACCAATAACATGTTTGACGGTCGTTCAGGAGGACTTGGGTCATTTCGCCGCGATGCAGTTTTCCCTCCAAAAACTGCACTGTTTAGTTTTCCGATTGCTGGGCAGCCAGGTGAGAGACAGGTCGAAGGGGTGAAACAGAGTGTCGGCGTGGCGAAGAGGAGCGTGGTCGGGAGGCACGTGTATTGTTGGTCGTGTTGGAAATGCGCATAGGAGACGGGGGTCGGTGTCGGTGATTGGCAGGACAGTCACCATAACGGTATTAACCTCGAGCACATGTGTCGTCTCGTTCAAAATCGGCATAACCACGACGTTCATCTTGCTGCCGACGACGACAGACCCGGGAAATGTGTCCTTGAGTTCCACAGTAGTAGCAAATAGGCCGTGGGGCCCGCCAGGAAGAATGGTAGGTAGGGTTCGGTGGACGGGCGACTAGAGGTGCGAGATGTTCGTGATCAGGTAGAGGTGGTGGTACTTGAGACGGCGAGGGTTGCATTGCAGCGATCTGTGCCTACGAAGCGGGTTGGGGGCATGGTGGAGCACGGTGGGCGCTTTGAAACGCTGACATTTCTTCCCTAATAATGCCACGCAGATCGCTAGAGGTGGGTTGAGCAGTAACGTTGTTAGAAGTAGGTAAAGTGTAGGCTTGCAACTCCTCACGAATTATGGCTCGAATGATATATCGGAGCTCCATACTGTTTGCCAGGGGGTTCTCGGAGAAGTCGGGTCACAGGCGGATTGACTGCAAGGTATCAAGCCGCTGGCATACCGAGACGACGTTGGAAACCGTCGAAGGGTTGTGTGCGACGAGGGCGTTGAAAGCGGTAGGTCTGATACCCTTCAGAAGGTGCCGGACACGATCACCTCCTGGCATGGTGTCGTCGATACGGCGGCAAAGTGCAAGCACATCCTCAATATAGGAAGTGTAGGACTCACCGCAATGTTGAACGCGTTTTGCCAGTTTCTTGCGAGCAACTTCTGAACGGACGGTCGGTGTGCCGAAAATGCGTCGGAGCTGGTCTTTGAAGGAGGACCAATCGCGAAAGTCGCTCTCATGATTCAGGAACCACGTCTTGGCAACCTGAGAGACGTAAAACTGGACGCGTGCTAATTTAGATGCCTCGTTCCAGTTGTTGTAGACACCTACGCGGTCATAGTTGTCAAGCCAGTCTTCGACATCTTCGCCAGGCAGACCGGAGAAGATGGGAGCCTCCCGAGGGGGGTTGTTGACCGGGCTAGGGTTGGCAGCTGGTGGTTGCGCCGGCGGGTGGTTCGGTTGGGCTTGCTTTTGCGCCATGGTGCTCAGCTGGCGTAAGCGACGTCCCGAACGGAGCTCCAGGAGCTGGCTTTGGATGGAGAGAGGTCGAAGAGATCGGGAAGCACCTTCCACCACTTGAAATACAACGGTGCAGCTGACGCTTTATTCAAGCAACAGCAAGATGACGCCGATGATCAAGAGGAATGGGCCGATGACTGATGATGGTTATTGATAGATGAGGAAGATGACGTACAATAAATTTTCACAATATATATATATATATAGAGAGAGAGAGAGAGAGAGAGAGAGATAATGAAATATAACAGACAGTATTGCTCACGGCTGGTTATTTTTTCACCCACTTTTCGTTCTTATTTACATTCCATTGGTTCAATAACTTCCTTTGTACATTCCTTGGCATTACACACTAAACGAAAATGACCTGAAGTAACCTGAAAAACTAGGCAAACCATTTGTCTTCTAGCGCACTACCTCTCCTGGGTTTTTTTTTACCACCTACTATCGAGGTAAAAATTTACTCTCGTGATAACTGAGTTTTTTAACGTAGGGAGTGTAGTAATTATTTACACCAGTGAGGTGTTGAGCGAGTATAGAGAGAGTAAATTTTTACTGCCTTCACAAGGTTTTTGAGGTGATTTCCGGGAGTTTTTTCTGGTGGTAAAAAATAAGAATTGGCGGTTGCATTCGCCCAGAGTCGACTAATTTATTAAATAGCAGAATTGAACGAATTTATTAAACGGCAGAATTGGTTACACATAGATTTACATACAGACAAACCCGCACACACAACAAATGCAGAATAATACACCACTCGAACAGGCTGCACGCATTGCTCAACTACACTTTGACAATCCGGTATATATAGGCACGACTTTTTGACCGGCTCTGTAGAACCGGTAGGCCGGCTATTTTTTTGCATTGATTAACAACAACGGTTGAGGCTGAAAGCGTAAACTTAAAGTGGGCTGCAGGGAACTAAATGTCACAGCGAACTTTTATTATAAATCTACCCAATCTCACCTTTTTGAGTATCCAATAATTACTTGGCACACCGGGCTCATGGCCCCACGCGTGTTAGCACTGCTGATCCACAAGTCCATAAAATATACATAAGTACGCACAAACCATGGTGGCTCAATGATTTTCACTGAGCGACGTTGCACAAACACAGTAGCAACACATATTCATCATAACGGGCGTAGAGGAGCGGTGCACGCCTGCACACAAGCTTCTTATCGACGGCGTACTAGGCCTTTTCGAGGAGCATGACTATCCGATGAAACACAGCTGGCGATCACAGAACACATATCCTGTGCGAATTTCGTCGTCATTTCAGACACAAATGAACACGTGACCGCTATCTTACGGGGACGGGGTGATGTATGCATACTTCCAACGAACAACGAAAGACCACCGTCCGGGTTTTCTTCGTGCTCACCGGCAGCTGCTTGCTGGTTCTGTCTGCCTCGTATCGGCTTCGCGCTACATGTTTGAGAACAGTTGGTGCATGAGGTGGGCAATTCGGGCAGCACTTTACTCACGCAGACATCGCCTACCGTGGAACAAAGTATATGCGATGCTTCTTTCACCTGCCCCGGCGACACACTCCCACCCATGGTCACTGGCGGCCGCGGCTGGGTGCCGACGACAGAGTGAATCATTTCGCTTATCGCTTCTCCAGTAGGCAAGCACGGACGATGACACCTGATTGATTTTGTTACTACTGGCAGATATTCGCGATTCGCCTCGGAAGCGAGATATCCATGACGTGCAGGTTCGGAGGCGCTCGGAAGCGCACTGTCGCTTGACGATGTAGGAAACACGTGAGATCCATCAGCCCAACGAGACACACAGATACCGAGCTTCTTGCACCGTTTGTCTCCAAGGCCACTGCCGAGCAAAAGCCAACAATTTGCGTAAATATGCAGGACAATTTTCCACAGCAGGTTTTCCTTCTTTTTTTTTTCTTCTTTTGAGATCCCCCTGTCTTTTTTTTCTTTTTCGTTCACAGAATGCTGTTCTCACTTGTTGTGCTTATGCTGCCCCCAGTTCCAGGGAAAGTGCGCTGACTCGAGGTCAGTCCTGAGGCACGTCGATGCCAAAAAAAAAAAAAAGATCTGTGGTCCTCGCGTACCTTTATGATTCACTGAGAGCGTCACGTTGGGGGTATGGGGCAAAAGCCACCGAAGCAGCTGCACCTTGAAGTCACGTGGTAATAAACTCTGAAACGCAGGTTAAAAATCACGTGATAGAAAACTCGCTACGTTGTAAAACTGGATTTTGACATCCTTTTACTACTTGCCTGAGAGGTGGTGGTAAAACTATGTCATGTACCATCTTTTACTCCTACACGAGGTAGTAATTTTAAACGCAAGAGAGTTTTCAGAGGTCACGAGCCGCAAAAACCCCAAACTCGGATAGTTTTTGCTTACAGAGTACTATCTGTTATATTCTGTTATATCTCATTAATACTTCTTTCCCTCATATATATATATATATATATATATATATATATATATATATAAGGAAAGCAGTGTATACCTAAGGGCTTGTTTTTCCGTGTTTCTGACACAATATTATTGAGATCAAACAGATATAATGCCAAGAAAATATAGGGAAGTTTTTAGACCAAATTATGTAAATGTGAACAAAGAAAAGTGGGTGAAAATATAACTTACCCTGGGCAGGAACCGAACCTGCGACCTTCGAATAATGCGTTAGATGCTATACTGAGCTAACACGGCGGCTATCTCAAGCCACTTTATTGGGTATATGTGTGAATTTACACGTGGAATTGTCAGGCAGCGCCACCAGCAGCCATGATGGCGACTGTGGCACGCTCTTTATCAGCCCGTTTGGCGTCAGGTAGCACGTGACCTTATTAGGAGCTGGCAGCTGACCAATAATCCCTCGTATACAACCTAACGGCACCAATTCTGCCAGTACGCGACCCTCGTTAATGTGAGGCGAAGCAGTGTATACTTAAGGGGGATCGTTTTTTCATGTATTTCATACAATACTAATGAGATGTAACAGGCAATATTGCCAAGGAAAGTATAGAGGAAGTTACTAGATATTATTGTATTGTCAATGTGAAGAAACAAAAGTGGCTTTTCTTTAAGATAACTTGCCACGGCAGAAACCGATATATATATATATATATATATATATATATATATATATATATATATATATATATATATATATATATATATATATATTTATATATATATATATTTATATATATATATATATATATATATATATATATATATATATATATATATATATATATATATATATATATATATATATATATATATATATATATATATTGTAAGACAGTAGCAGCATTGGAGTCTCTCGACGGCGTTTATTAGGCCGAATCGAGTGATCAACCCTTCGAACGAAGACGACGTTTTTGTTGATAATGATTATATACAGATGAAGAAGATGAAGGTCAAACGTTGTCAATATTGTGCTTACGCTAATTTCCGCCTCGCGCGGAAGCGGCCAATTAGGCCGCTGTTTATGACGGTGGTGTACGGCGCAAAAATGGTTTTAAGCGTGACACGTGAACAACCTACATACCACGAAAACGGCCATTGGAAGGCATGACAACAGAGGTTACTCGATAGTTTACAGGAGACTTCTGCTCGAATATAGCGTAGGGGCCAAGGAAACGTGAGTGAAACTTATCACACAGGCCGGGAACCCACGTTGGGGTCCACAACAGTATTTCGTCTCCAGTATTGAAGTGAACAATGCGGTAGACGTCATCGTAGCGAGTCTTCCGCTCTTGTTGGCTTACCTGTGTATTGAGGTGGGCGCGTCGGCGACAATCGGCCAGGCGAGAGATTAAGTGCTCCCTCGATGACGATGACGAGTTCACAGGGACGTCAAAAAAGGAGATGTCGAGCGAAGATGTTGGTTGACAGCCATAGACGAGAAAGAATGGGGAATAGCCTTTGGTGCGCTGCGTAGCAGTATTGTACGCAAAAGTCACGAATGGCAGGATGGTATCACAGTTGGTGTGGTCGGCGTTGATATACATAGATATCATGTTGGTCAAAGTTCGATGAAACCGCTCTGTGAGGCCGTTAGTCTGGGGACGGTAGCCGGATGTCGTCTTATGAATCGTATTACATGCGTGGAGGACTTGTTCGAGTAGTTTCAAGAGAAACGCCTTGCTTCGGCGATCGCTCAATAAGATGCGTGGTGCACCATGTCTTAGAAAGATTGCCTCCAAAAAAATGTGGCAATGTCCTCTGCTGATCCTGAAGGAAGTGCAGCTGTTTCGACGTACCTTGTTAAGTGGTCAACTGCTGCGACAATCCAGCGCTTGCCACTAGCTGATATTGGTAGCGGTCCGTAGAGATCAATGCCAATGACATCGAAGGGAGCGTCAGGACACGGAAGAGGTTGTAGAAGACCGGCCGGGGAGGAAGTGGGTCGCTTGCGGCGTTGGCATAGCGAGCATGAAGCAACATATCGCGCTACACAGTTGGAAAGGCCAGGCCAGGCAAAACGGCTGCGGACGCGTTCATAGGTTTTTTGAAAACCGAGATGACCAGCCTTAGGGTCATCGTGAAACGCCTCTAAAATATGCACCCTTAGGGAACGAGGAGCAACAGGAACCCTGCGCTGTCCTTCGGGGTGGAAGACAAAGCGGTAAAGGATTGAGTTTTGGGTCTTGAAGTCCCGCAGCTGTTGATGGGCGCGGGCGTTGGGAGGACGAGAGGAGCCTTGAAAGCGCTGCATTATATAGCGACAGTAAGTGTCGCTGCGTTAGTGGGATGCAAACGTCTCGTTGCCGAAGGTAGAAAGAAAATCGACAGCGGCGAGTGAATGAACTGACGGAGACACTTTGATGGGTTCATTCACAGTTGGCGCCAAGCCAGAAGTGCCTGTTGAGGATTGTAAAGGACAGCGGCTAAGGGCATCGGCATCGTTGTGTTTTTTGCCGGCTTTGTAGATAACGTCAAACTCGTATTCTTGGAGACGAAGTATCCAGCGACCAAGACGTCCAGACAAATTCATCAACGTCAACAGCCAGCCCAAAGCGTGGTGGTCAGTAACGACGGTAAAGTGGCAGCCGTGAAGATATGGTCGAAACTTCTGAATGGCCCAGACAACGGCGAGACACTCCTGCTCGATGATGGTGTAGTTTTTCTCTGCTGCTGTGAGGGTGCGACTTGCGTATGCGATCACACGTTCGTCATAACGCTCTGTTCGTTGCAGAAGTACAGCGCCAAGTCCGTGTCCGCTGGCATCAGTATGGAGGAGAGTGGGTGTGGCGTTATCGACATGACGCAGCAATGGTGGCGCAGCAATGGTGGCGAAGTCTCGTATAAAGTCGCGGAAGTACGACGCAAGGCCAAGAAAGATTCGGAACTTTTTCGCGCGTTGAGGCACCGGGAAGTGAAGAACGGCGGTAATCTTGTCGGGATCAGCCCGGATTCCATCTTTGCTGACGAGATGTCCGAGTACTTTAATACTTCTGCTAGCAAAGTGGCTTTTCTTGGTGTTGAGCTGAAGGCCAGCAACTTCGAGACACGTCAGAACTTCATCTAGACGCTGCAAGTGCTGTTCGAATGTTGAAGAAAATATGACGATGTCGTCAAGGTAACATAAGCATGTTTTCCACTCAAGGCCCCGCAACACAGTGTCTACCAGTCGTTCAAACGTTGCTGGCGCATTGCAGAGGCCGAAAGGCATGACGTTAAATTCGTAAAGTCCGTCGGGTGTGGCAAAGGCAGTTTTTTCTTTGTCATCCTCGTGCATTGGAATTTGCCTATAACCGGAGCGCAGGTCAAGGCTCGAAAAATATTCCGCTCCTTGTAAGGAATCTAAGGCATTATCAATGCGAGGCAAGGGGTATACGTCTTTTCTGGTTACTTTGTTTAATGCGCGGTCGTCAACGCAGAATCGCAGAGAACCGTCTTTTTTTCTTACGAGAACGACAGGTGACGACCAAGGGCGTGAGAAGGGGCGGATGATGTTTTGCCTGAGCATATCAGCAACGTGCTTGTCGATGATTTCGCGTTCGCTGGAAGAAACACGGTATGGTCGACGATGGACAATAGAAGTTCCGTCGGTTTGTATGCGATGAGCCACCGCAGAAGTCTGGCTTAGAGCAGTGGAATGTACGTCGGAAGAAAATTTATGCTTAGACAACAACGCCAGTAGTTCGTCTGTTTGCGGAGGAGTTAGATCCGTGCTGATGGCATTGACGAAAGCCGTAGTAGGTGGAGCATCTGTTGGTATTGAACGTGATTCCACCAGACTGGTATCCGAAGCCACTACAGAGATAGGTTGTGTGTCCACGCTGGAAACTACAACAGTGCCCATGGTCAGCAGAATCGGCTCATTGGTGATATTCAGTACTGCGAGAAATGCGGTGCCGTTAGAGAAGTGGACAAGACTCGATGAAAGTGCAATTCCTCTGGATAGACAACGAGCTGATGGACTGACTAGGGCGTCACTGTGGTCAATGGCGTCAGACATAACCGTGATAACGTGCTCGTGGTTAGGTGGCACAAGGAAGTCATTGGCTGTTCCTAGCCAGTCACGTGATAATTTTGGGGAAATATCATCCGTCTCTCGCATATGTATGAGTCGTTGTTGACAAGAGCTGGAAGCAGCAGCATCAGAAAGAAAGTCCCATCCTACATTAAGCATAAAAGTACAAGAAGCCAGCACGGCAAACTGAATATGATGCCGGATCCCATCAATGAAAACTCTAACGGTGCAGTGTGCTGATGGCCGTTTCTGCGAGTCATTTGCGCTACGTAAGAGAGTGCCATTATAAGGTGTGGTAACCTCACGTAGACGAGTACACAAATGCGCATGAATAACAGAAATAGCAGCCCCCGTGTCCACCAATGCCTGAACTGGTACCCTTTCCGCATACACTAATAACATTGGCTGGGCCCTCTGGAGGTCTTGCTGTTTCTTCGAGCGATGCAGCTTTCCCTCCAAAAACTGCACCAGCTTGTTTTCCGAGTGGTAGTCAGAAGTAGGTACAGCCGGTCTCAGGGGAGATGTTGAGCGTCGTAGAGGTGAAGGGGACCGGCGGCGTCCGGGATAGCAGGGGCGAGTTGCGGCGAGAGGAGAAGTTGGAGAGAAGGAACGTGTCGTAGGGCGTTGCTGGTACTGGTTCGGGGATGGCTCCAAATTCCTTTCGTAAACATCGTAGCCACGGCATTCGTCCTGTTGGCGCTTGCGGCAAAATCGTGAAATATGGCCCCGAATGCAACAATAGTAACATATTGGGCGAGTTGAGCGCCAGGGGGCGTAGTGTGCTGGAGCTGTGACAGGCACTTGTACTGACGCTGGGACAGGCGAGTTTGGTGCAAATGCTGCTACGTTGGACTGCGCAGGAACAGAATGCGCGTGCTGAACCAAGGCAGGTGGCATGGCAGCGGCTTGCGCATACGTCATGGGTGGTGTTGGTGGCGCCGTAATTTTCGATGGGAGAGCGCCAGCCATGAATGAGAGCACCTCTTTGATGATGTCACGCAGACCAGCAGATTGAGAGTGAGGCCGAGGGGCGGGTGCACATGACAACCCTTGCGCTTGAAGTTCCTCGCGAATCAGAGTGTGCATCAGCGCGCGCCAATCCGCATCCGAGGAAGGCCGGCTGTCACTGGCGTCTGGGTATTCTGGGTGCAATCGAATGGCTTGGAGTTCATCAAGATGCTGACATGTCGTGATGACGTCCTCAACGGTGGTGGTATTTTAACAGCCAGAGCGTTAAACGCGACATGGCCTATCCCTTTGATGATGTGGCGAACACGATCAGCTTCTCTCATCGCCGAGTTCACACGTGGTATAGGGCAAGGACGTCTTTAATGTACGAAGTGTACGTCTCCCCGGGAAGTTGGGCACGCCCATCGAGCTTTCGTTTCAACACTTCGGAATGGATGTTCGGTTTTTCAAAAATCCTGCGGACTTGTCGAGCAAAAGTAGGCCAATCCGGGAAGCTGCTCTCGTGGTTAAAAAACCACGTTTTCGCGACATCGGACAGACAGAAGGCGACGTGACGAAGTTTTTGAGGCTCATCCCATTGGTTATATAGACTGGCCATGTCGTATTCTTTTAGCCATACCCCGACGTCGTCGTGTGGAAGACCACAGAAGATCGGTGGGTCGCGCTGCCGGGCGTTGACGATCCACGCAGGAATGGTTTGTTGGACAGGGATGCTGGATGTTCCGGGCAGCAGTTCTTGAGCCATGACAGTGGACGGGGGAAGCAAGCGGCGACCCGAACGAAGCTCCAGGGAAACGTGACGTCGGAAAGGACTTGGGGATCGAAGCAGCCTCCACCACTCTGTAAGACAGTAGCAGCGTTGGAGTCTCGACGGCGTTTATTAGGCCGAATCGCCTGATCAACCCTGCGAACGAAGACGACGTTATTGGTGATGATGATTATATACAGATGAAGAAGATGAAGGTCAAACCTTGTCAATATTGGGCTTACACTATATATATATATATATATATATATATATATATGTATATATATATATATATATATATATATATATATATATATATATATATATAATATGTATATATATATATATTATGTATATATATATATATATATATATATATGGCACAACGGGAGCGTTGTCAACGAGGATAAATATATTTATTTCCCAACAGTTTCGAGAGGAGGGGTCCTCCCTTCGTCAGAGGTTGAGTAACATAAACTCATCCTCTGACCTCTCGGTTAGGACAACTGACATAGACATTCAAACTTCGTTGCTGCCGCGTCCCTTTGTTGGTGTAAGTCCACATCTGATCCTCATCCTGTGCTGGCCAGTTCTCGACGTATGTCGGGCCACTCAAGATTGTCGCCGCAGTGGCGGAAGGGGCCCGGGACGGTGCGCGTAAGGAAAGAGTTTCCCCTTAATGAGTCGGTCGGCTCTTTACCTTTCAACTTCGCCCGTTTCCCCTCAATGGCCATCAAGTGGTAGGCAAGCGTAAACATTTCGTTTGTAAAGTGAGGAAAAATATTGTAAGAAAAAGAAAAAAAATGACAAGAAAGGACACTGTACACATACGAGTCTGTCAGAAAAACAACCATGGTCTCCAGCTATCAATCTTTGTCGCCAATTTCCTCCTGGCTTACTTCTCGGAGGCAGGAGAGTCTTCCGGGGCCCTCGCTGATGCTGGCTACTAATGTTCTAAATTTGAAAATGATATATGCCTCACGCTGTTCGCACTCGCACCTGTTTGAGAAACCGTAATGTAAAAACGTTACGCTGATATTTTCAAAACTGTGGTTTGGCAGGCGCAGATGTCTAGATAAAGTAGCTTCGGCAGTGAAGTGGCGTGGTACCGGTGAATATTGAACCGCCGCCGAAAGGGCGTGTCTGTTTGGCCGATATATTCTTGTCCACAGATGTTGCAATGTAGCATGTATATTACGTTACTGGAGTCAAAATTAAGGCTTTCAGTTATGCAGAATTTAAAATCCGAATAGTTCGCTCTTGATTCATGTGTTGTGACCATCTGTGGGCATACCTTGCAGCGAGCTTTCCCGCAGGGATGACACCCCGATTGAATTTTGGAAGGGTTTGTTTTTGCTCCGACAAGAATTTACTTCAGGTTTTTATCTGGTACACCACGTGAGGTGGCTCCACGAAACTTGAAGTTAATCGTTTGCTTTGCCTGATTATGTTGAAATGGCGGGAAATTATGTTGTTGTTTTGTGGCACTGATGAGGAATAAGTTAGTACAAGGTTCGTTTGGGAAGTCATTTTAGATACTCTGTTTGGCCCCTTAATTATATCAATCCTGTTCACGTTGCGAGCACGTAGTATCGCACCATCAATAAAGTCTTCAGGATAATTTTGCTTCAATGAGAAATGCTTTCGGTGTTCTGCGTGTATGTAAAATTCCTGCATATCAGTGCATATTCTTCGGTACCGGTAGGCCTGAGAATATGGAATACCCGTTTTGCAATGCTTTGGATGGCTGCTGTTGAAATGTAGGTACATTTCACGGTCTGTAGGCTTTTTGTAAAGGTTTGTTGACAAGCGGTTATTTTTGTCCGTGACAGTGACCTCCATGAAGTTAACACTAGTTATGGAAATTTTAGCGTGAAGTTATTTGATGGGTGGAAATTGTTAAAATCCTCTATGAAGCGGGAAAGATTTTCTTATTGTGGTTCCTTATAAAAACATCGTCTAAGTATATTCTGTAGTAGAAAGGTTTCAAGGTGCGTCCCTCAATGAATAGGTTTCCAAGTGAAGCCATGAAGGTGCTCGCAAAGTTTGGGGCCATTTTTGGACCCATTGCAGTACCACGAACCTGAAAAAAGTGCTTGCCATTGATCTCAAAGTGGTTATAATTTAGTACAAGTTCAAGAAGTTCAAACAGTACCTGACCACTTACATCAGTTGATGAGCCAGATTTTACATATTCAGACGCAATAGCCGTTATTCCGTCATGGTGGGGTATGTTGGTGTACACTGAGCAGACATTCATGGTCACCAGAAAACTACCACCTGGGATGTTGAGACTTGAAGTTTCGCAGATGGAAGTGGTTTGTGTCTTTTAGGTAATAGAGAAAATTCGGGGGAATTTCTTTTATTTAGTAATTGACGAATTCTGATATATTTTCTGTTGATGTTTTGTTACTGGTTAATATCGGACGTCCCGGATTGCCTGCCTTGTGTATTTTGGGGAGCAAATAGAATCGACCGGAAACATAATGGGCTGGCAACACTGCTTTTAACATTTTGCCGGTAATTTTCTCGTCCCGGCGGAGATTATATAGGGCTCCTTTTGTCTCACTTTAAAATTCGGGAGTTGGGTCCGTTGGCAGTTTTTTGTAGGATTTTTTGTCTGATATTTGTCGTTCTCCTTCCTTCAAGTAATCCGACGTGTTTAGAATTATTATGCAGCCCCCTTTATCAGTAGGTTTGATGATCATATATCTATATATATATATATATATATATATATATATATATATATATATATATATATATATATATATATATATATATATATATATATATATATATATATATATATATAATGAGATCTAACAGACAGTAATGCCAAGGAATGTAAGGGGAAGTTATTAGAACCAATGGAACGTAAATAAGATAGAAAAGTGGGTGAAAAAATAACCAGCCATGAGCAGAAACGCGTTATTCGAAGGTCGTAGGTTCGTTTCCTGCTCACAGCTGGTTATTTTTTCACCCACTTTTCTTTGTTCTTATTCACGTTCCATTGGTTCTAACAAATTCCCTTTACATTCCTTGGCATTACTGTCTGTTAGATCTCATTATTATTGTGTCAAAACTTGGAAAAACGAGAACTTAGGTATACACTTTCCCTTATATATATATATATATATATATATATATATATATATATATATAAGAAAAGAAGCAGGTACACGTACGAGAAAGCAAGCAGTTAAATTATAGATTTACGTTTCGGCCGTGGCATGGCCTTCGTCAGAGAATGAAAAGTGAACAAGGCATATGCCGCTTTTAAGGGCCACTGATGTCTGAAAAAAAAACGTTAGGAGTTCAAAATGAAACATCGGTGATAATTCATTTTGATCTATCATCTCGTGTAACAAGATAAGTGTTACAACTTAAGGCACATATGAATAGGAAGCCATCACATCAGTGAAACATATAAACCAGTAATACGATGTTGAGGTCGCGAAGGAGACACGAGAGATTAGGGATACATGCGTGGCAAAACATATCGATCGCATCTACTTCGGCACGGCACACATAACAGTACTGAAAGATCACGAAAAAAGTTTTACAAGTCACCATGGTCACTATACAAAGTATAGAACGTGCGACTTTAAAGCAATATGCGGTGATTAAAAAAGAGTGTGGCGCATTAGGAAAAAAAAGAGTGTGTGACGGGAGGGGGGAGGATAGTGTATGAATATGATGAACTTTGTCACCCACAAAGAAAGGTGACACGTCCATTGCTTTCATTTATTCCAGCGTGAAGACTGTTGAATTTATTGATGAGGAAGGATTCGCGAACTTATCGGTCATGATGAGTTTTAAATCGAGACTGTAGTATGGTAGCTTTGATGTTTGCGAAGGGGTGACCTGGCACCTGGACATGTTTTGATAGTGGAAGATGAGGTATGTTAGCAGCGTGGGCTCTGTTGTTGTTCAAGCGTAATCTGAATGACGTTTCGGTGTGACCGATGTATTGCTGGTGCATGTGGAGCACTTAAGCATGTACACAACATTGGCGCTGTCACAGGTGAAGTCTCCGTTGATTCTCATGGTAAAGCTTGGAGCGCTGCTAGTTTCGGAGTGAGAAGTTGTCATGTGTGGCCATACCTTAAAACGGTGTTTATTGTTAGGGTGACAGCCAACATATATCGGTCGGTCGTTTATTTTGGACGAAGTTAAGGCATCACGCAGGTTTCGCGATCGGCGATAAACCACCTTGGGTGGCTCCGCAAAGATGTCTTTTAGGCGGTCACTTTGAATCAAGATGTTGTGGTGTTTCTTCAGAATGTTGGTTACATTCGGAGCTGATGCTGAGTGCTTTAAAATCAGATTTACACTGTTACGTGACAAGCTTGTTGATGGTTTGTTACCCGTGAGCAAATCCTCGCGGTCGATGTTTTCCGTCTTCTTGATGGCGTCGTCAATGATACGTGAGGGGTATCTTTGTCTGGTTAGTGCACCTCGAAGGAACGCACAGTTGCGAATGAGCTCATTGTTTCCGGAGCAGATACATTTAAAACAAATGACCGGACTGTACTGAATGCTGGTTTTGCAGCGTTTTGTGTGACTACTTTGAAAATGAAAGTATTGATGTTTGTCAGTCGGTTTCCTGTAAAGCTTCGTTGTCAGTTTTTGATGGTGCAATGTTACCGTGACATCAAGGAAATTCACACTGATAGCTGAGTATGAAGGCGAATGCGAGATATTTGGATGGGCATTATTGAAATTCTCGATGAAAGAAAGAAGATTGAATTCACCGTGGTGCCATATTAAAAAGATATCATCAATAAAACGTTTGTAGTAGAAAGGCTTCAAGTCACGGCGTGAAAGGAACTCATTTTCTAGGAGGCCCATAACGATATTTGCGTGATTGAGGCCAATCTTAGTGCCCATAGAAGTGCCACTAACCTGGACGTAATGTTGACAATTGAACTCAAAATTGTTTAACTCGAGAATTAACTTAAGAAGCATGGCCAGTGTGGGTAAATCGATTGCTTTATCGAGATCAGACTCGTTGTACGCGCGCACAACAGCCCTGATATCATCAGAGTGCGGAATATTATTCTGATAGTATCAGGGCTGTTGTGATGGTATCAGAGCTGTTGTGGTGGGAATGGGGGGGGGAGTCTCATGACATGAATATACACATACGCAGTCTGCTCCAACGACCTCCAATAGTCACTTCACTGAGGAACGTTGACGCCTGTTTCCCCCCCCTCCAGTTGGGTCAGTGTGAGCCCCTCCCAAAAAAATTTCTGGCTACGTCCCTGGGTGTTAAAGACAACATAGTCGAAATCAAGAAGAACGGACATGGGCTGGGCACGTAGCACCTGGGCAGGAAGACCACTGGTCATGAATGTTAACTGACTGCATTCCCAAAGAAGGCAAACGCATGAGGTAACGACTGAGAGTTAGGTGGGCTGATGAGATTAAAAACCTCGTAGGTATAAAGTGGCAATAGCAAGCACAAGACTGTGTTTGCTGGAGGGACATGAAAGAGGTCTTTGTGCTGCTGTGGACATAGGCTGAAGATGATGATGATGATGATAAACCTTCCACTAAATCTTTTCAGCCTATGTTGTTCTCGTAGGCTATTAAGAGCGCTGTTTATTGATCTGGTTGGAATAGCATTGCATATATTTCACGTTTTGAGGAAGCAACTACACAACGAGACACACAAAACCACATAGGCAAGCAACTAAGTACCTCACTGGGTCATTATAGCGATCTTCTTATGTTCTACTTTCCTGGTCTGGCACTTTATTCATGCCAACGGGTAGCATTAACGCTTCTCATAACAAGTGAGTACCTTCGCCATCATCACTGTAACAATGTCATTCTTTTTGATCATCAAGATTATCATCATTTTGTCTACCATCATGGCATGTCTATCGCATAGCTCTTGCCGCAAGCTTGAGTTGGGAGCCAGGGAATGCGCTCAGAACCCCGAGTAAAATGGACGCTCCGCTTCAGCATTCGCTATCTGAATGGGCCTAGTGCGTTGTAGCTTTGATTAAACAAGTGTCACCGCCCAGGCTGCAGCACTCTACAGTCAGTCGTTGCTGAGAGCGGGCGGGTTGGGGCGAAAGTACAGCAGCTCGAAAGGACTAAGCTGATTCGTGGGTAAACAGGAGCGTAACTATGCCGTTGCTGCGTGTATTGCTATCACAACAGGTACAGAAACACTGCCGGCAAGCTTTCAAATATAATAATATATGAATTTATGTGAAAGCCCCACGAGGACCAACGATGAGAGCGCTAGAGGGTGGTGGTACGACCTCGGTAATAAAAACACGCTCCTCACTTTTATTATAATTTCTTTGTTATTATTGTGCGTAAGTGATAGTTGTGGTCGTAAACTCTCTCTTTTAATAGCCTGGATGGTCTTCGACAAAACATATCGGCAGCGTTTGAGGTACTGACTGAAACTGCAATGTACAGTGTCTACTTCTTAAGCTACGAAAGATTTTCGATAACCTGGTATTCTGCCTGTATGTTCCGACCATTTTTATTGCGTGATATGAGAAAGGCGAAACCTGAGTCATGGACGAAACGTTATAGACGTGGCACTTGCCAGAACCAAGAACCACAGCCTAGGCATGGGCAGTATGTGCTCCATGACTTGTTCAAAAGCGTAGCCAAGGCGGCCATGTGCTTGCGCATTTATTTCAATAGACGACGCGTCAAATGTGCACATATCATCGAACATCCCGAAAGGACGAGCGGGCACAAAAAAGCGAGTGGAACGGAACGAGCCAGGTTTTCTCTTGGTTAGCCCGAAGATCAACTACCACAGAACAGTTGCCATAATCAAAAGAAGCTTTTCGTATAATAAATAAAACTTTTTTTATTTTATGTAAATAATGCATGACCTTGATAAAACTTATATCCTGAAGGCGGACGTCCAAGTCGACGCTGCTCATTGGTGCGACACGCTAGCCAGGGATATTAGAGGGCCACATTGCAGACGGTTTCCTTCTCAACGCCGTAAAGATGTTTCGCGACGTAATAATGACTGCAATGACAAAGACTGGTTTGATTTTGAAAATTCCTGACGCCTTAAGTTACTGCAAATTCATACAAAAAAATGAGCGCTGGCCGTTTACAAATTTATTGAAATGAACGCCCGCAACATGTCACGACGGGTTCGCGCAGACATCTGCTACTGGTGGCTCTGACTGTCCTAACGCCAGAGCCCCCCACACTATGGCTGTGGAGGCCTTTGAAGTGGAGAGAGTGGCGTGGCTACGTCAGCCACTGCCATGTCTTTTTCTCGCTCGCCCCGATAACCAGTATAATTCGTGTAGTGAAGAAGAGAGATATCATGGAAAAAGCCCACCAAACAGCGAATACAAGGAGCTCAAGTAGAGCTTGGCAGCGATAGCAGCCCTTGAACCTATATTGGTTATCTTGTAAGTAAACCTCAATATAATTTGATGGAGTTGTGCAGTAGCCTCCAAAGCAGCAACTGTGCGGCCACACCTTCAGCGTAAGCACCACCCGAAGAGCTCACTACTCAAGCAACCTACCAGACTAGCCACCGCCTGTCCCAGCGGGCAACCCCATCACCTGCAAGTATTCTCTTGCCTTGATGACACTGAGGATCGGCCTCCTATATGTATACATACGAGAGGGCACGTTAACTCAACAATTGGGTTGACCCAGCTCAGCTGCATTCACCAGCCTCTAGTTGACGAATCACGAATCTAATCACGAATCGGATATCAACGGTTCGTCTCTGTTAAAGGTGCCCTTTGAAGGAAATTTTCGGCCGCACCTTAGTACGCTACCTCAGCGCATAACACCTAGTTCTGGAGCATGCTCTCAAATAGGAGAGGGCTTCACCGGTTCAGTTGAGGACGTCATTGTTGTGTACAGGTGTACAATCCCGTTAACGCACAAATCACACAAGATCAAGCAAACTCTTAAAAAATGGTCAATGACCCATTTGAAATTTCATTGGCTGAAAACGCTAATACCTTTGCAGAAGCGAGTTTTTGGCCCAGTTTCGACGAGTCACGCTACCAAAGCACCCTAACGCGAAGCCCCCTGCGACAGGATGACTCAATCGCAGCCTTACTAGATTAATTAGCCTGCTAAGATAAAACAGTTGTCGCTTCCAGGGCCCGCCAACCAACTACCAGTTTTGTCGACAACTACCAATCCAGCCATGACTCAACACCCTGTCCCACCGGTATGACAAGTTATAAATGAAGATGTCTCTCGTGTTTTGCCTTTCATTTGCTCACACCCTATGACGTACAAGCACGTCTTCGCTACCAGAGCACCTCGTCAAACAAAGTGTTCTTCGTCGTTGTCAGCTGTTCACCTTCATCAGTCTTTTTAAGGTGAGCAGTGTTTACGTATTCTCATTCATTGAGTAATGCGAACAGTCATCATAAATGCTGTTCTTGCGTATATAGACGACGTGTGGCACAATTTCCGGATAACTGATCGTTAATCATGCAATTTGATCCCAATTGCCACACGGCGTGCCTTACAGCTCCATAGACCACTCCTGCATTTATGACTGTGTCAATCAGTACGTCAATGACCTTAAGTTCTCACCTTAAGTCAACATTGCAGTCATGGCTACTCCCCACGGAAGGTGTGAAACACAAGCTCCAAGAGGTCGAGTGAATAATATCCACACTGAAGCTCAGGAGAATTCGACAGAAAGAAAACTAATAAATGAGGGACATCAGGCGCACAAGAAGACTCCAAGTGAGACTGTTTATTTAAGTCGCTCCAGCCTACTTCACATTCCCGTCAAAGTAAGACACAAACCGATGATGGCTCTCGTAGACAGTGGTGCATCTGCGTCTATTATAAATGCCATGATGGTGGATGCACGTCGCGTGAGTAGTCAAAGAGTCCTACGGGTACAAAGCTATGATGAAAAAGTAACGTTACATGATCAGTGGGCTTTTGTAAACATCAGGTTCCTGATCAGAAAACAGAGAGCGAAGTGTGGGTGGTAGAGAGGGTGACGTACGACTTTTCGCTATCAAGACGATATATAAAAAAATTAAAGATCAACGTATACTGGGATGATATGGTTCTAGTCATGGCCGTAGAAAAGAACGCGACATATACAGATGCTCTATCAAGGTTGATGGTGCGAAGCAACTAAGAACAATCCAAACAAATTAATGAAGTGAAGATGTGAGAACGCTCTGAATAACTGGTTTTTACTGAAGGTCGGTATCAAGTCCCACTAACACTTGTTTTCACAGTCCTTTATTTGTACCACGATAGCACAGAATCTGGAGGACACGACGGATTTCGGCCCACCTACAACAAATTGGTCAGGAGATTTACATGGCCTCACATGAAGAAAGACGTCAGTCAGTATGTTCGTTCCTGTCATGTGTGTCAAGTACCTAAAGTGAAGTATAAACAGCTTACGGATGCTATGATGCTACCTTACCACTCGAACGCGCCTTTTGAAGTAGTTCACCTGGATTTTGCCGAACTAAATAAGAAACGGGAAGGAGTCGAGAAAATGCAAGCTTTTCTTCTGCTCATAGATGAATACACGAGGATGATCGCGGCACGAGCAGCAAAAGAAGATGCCAATAGCTTAGAAGTGTGGCAGTGGGCCAATAGCGTCATAACCTTCCTCGAAAGAGACATGTTCAGGACTACGCGGTCAATCGTATGCAATAACGGCCCTGCGTTCAAGAGCAAAAAGCTAGCAAGATGGGCTCGGGATCACAATATATCGAACAAGTTCTGTGCTTCAAACCATCGCATAGCAAATGGGCTGGAAAAACGTGCCATATGAGACGTGTAACAGTACACCAAGATGTACGATAGTTTTCCTGGTGGATGGAAATGTTCTTTGGAATCCGCTGTGAAACATCATAATCGATCCTATACAAGTGGCTTGGGGTGCAGTCCACAGTACGCTTCTTCAGGAGAAACCCCTATTCTGCAGGCAGACAGTGTGTTGGGACCCTTGACCCTTGGAAAACATCGAGATCGTCGAGGATAAGCAAGAAAACTTACAGGAGAAGAGATACCGAAAACGAATGAAAAGAATTTTGACAAGAGGCATCGAGCAGACATGCCAGTCATTCAAGTCACCGACCTCGTACTAGTGAGGAAAGGAATAAGAGATGACAGTGCCAAGTTTTACGGTTCTTTCTTTGGAACCAAGACATCCACCCAGAACGGAATTTAGAAGACTGTCTGGTACACTGGTGAACGTGGATCAGTTGAACATGCTTCAATTGGAAATGTCTTCAAATATTACCTTGGGAGGGGTAATCAAAAGAAACCGGGAAGGGTGAAGAAGAATGAGCCTTGGGACCGGAGAAGAAGCACGAGAGCCGGGGCAAGAAAGCGGAGAAGGATGAAGTTAGGAATAATCCAAATTAAGATGGAGGCCAGTTCCATACTAAGGCCATCATGCTGTTCCATTCTTTTAAGTAGGAACACTACATAAGTATAGTGTAACTACAAGAAAACTATTTTGCTTGGGTCAATTTCCAACCACTTTCGACAACCGCGGCGACGTGTGTAGTAACATTTTACTGAGCCTCTAAGTAGGACTGTTAATTCAAGTGCAAGCCACGGGAATCATAGTCTCGCACCTAGTGAGGAAAAATAGTGAGAAAAATGAAGTTTATAATAATAATATATGTAAACAGTAACGAGCGATCAGCCTATCATTAATCTATAAGGGGCTATACTTGGCCTATAGATAAGGTTAGGGAAAGAAGAAGGCGAGTGAAAGGCTGGATATATGCAAGTATTCAAGCAGAGAGTAAGTTGCTTCAGCGCTAAAACACTTCCAAGTTAAAACATCTCTGCTTAGCTTTTCATTTCATTCATCAGGCTTATGTGATTTCCGCTCTTCATTGGCCCTCATGGCGTTAGGGCACTTGAAAACTCCCCATTACTTTCACCTAATCTTATGATTGTTTTCGCCATGTCTTCAATAATATTGCTAAGCATTTCCTTGGGTACTTCGGGCACTTTTGGTATCTCTCTGCGTGTCTATCTATCTATCGATCAATCGATCAATCGATCGATCGATTGATTGATCCATTAACCACCTACGTCTGGGTGCTCTCATGATCACCCCCTTACGGTAGGGTACACGAAAATTAGTCCGGGAGGGTAAGATTGTTTGACGAATACGACGCGCTGGTCATGACTAATGTCTACCATTTGTGGCACATCCCCGGAGGCGGGTATGTGCCACAGGTGGTAGACATTCTATATCAACCCAGGAATGTTGAGAACACACATGGATATTTTTAACGCTTCATCGTTAAGAAAAAGCTGACATAGCCAGCGTTGACCAGATGAAGGGAAAAAATAAATGTCAGAGTGGTAGCAGGAATTGAACTGTAGCATTCTGCGTGGCAATCAAGTATCCTACCACAGAATCACGCCAGGTCACGTACTACTTTGCAAATAGACTCTAATGTTCATAAAGCGTGAGTTATAGTGGCAGTACTGGCCATCCAATTTTATAACCATTGCATATGTTCCCCTACGATACAGCCGTCATGCCAGGTTAGCGTGAGTTGCAGCTAGGCGCCCTTCATTGAGGCTGAATTGTGTATCAGAGTTAAGGGCTACCATATTCGTGAGCCCCAGTGCAAACACCAGCACTTCTGATGAGCTTAGAACTTCTGGTGCTGCTAACACTCACGTTGCTGTTTGCATCATTACGCAACTGCAAACAATTGCTAATATAAGACAGCTGTGGCTGTTTAATGCATTTGCGTGTGTGGATTCGTGGAGTACATATACTTAGCGTCACTTCGTAACGTCTCGCTCTATAAATATATTGAAACACATGCACCTTGCGTGGACTTATTGTTGTGTGCGCGAATGGCGGCCAAGAGTCATCGGAGTCTAGGAATTGAAGCTGACGCTTTGCGGTGAGTGATGCGAACACCACACTACCTTTTTACGATTTGTTTTCCTTTCGCCACTTTCTAAAACTAGAAGCAACTCACTCCTTACCTTCCCTCATTTATCTTACGTTGTTGGGCTAATCATTGATCAAATTACTAGTCCGTATAGCTGACTCCCATCTAAGAACCACTGTCTTCTTCTACGTCTGTATACCAGAGTGTTATTCATTTACTAACCCAAAACGTCAGCAAAATCGCACACAGCCATAAATGCAGCGCGTGTCTATTCTTTAGCAGCTAGAAACTTTTCGCGTTTAATTTCAAAGCACTCCAACCACCCGCGACGTATAAGCTCAACGTAAGAATAACATGGAAGTAGCCGATTAGTCTGAAAACGGAGACGCGCAACTCGCCAGTTTCCAGGAAACATCAAATATAGGAGTGCGACCACTAAATAAAAATCAGCAAAGCCTCGACATTGCGGACGCTTTGCGACCCATAGTGCCAATATCAACCCTGACAGCAAGAAGTTAGGAGAGAACAAACACGGGGAAAGAAGGGTTATTCAAGGCACTAGCCCGACACGAGCTCGCAAGGGTAGAAGATCTAAACTATACAGGGTGCTTTTTTAGTAGGGAAATTAGGTTTTCAGACAACTAGGAAAAAAAAGTGAGGCGTGTCACGAGCAAGGTGAAGTTGGGAGTTTCTAGGGGCTTATAATTTTTCTACATTGCTAGTAAAGTGCAAGAGATAATCTACTTAGAGATAGCGCAGCAGCCAAGCATGCCATGACGAAATTTGGTTCGAATAGAACCATTCCTAATGGTATATCTACTTAAAATGCATGAGCAAAGAATCATTAAAAAGAAGAAAAAGAAGATGTCAGGGGTGCGGCCTCACTGGCGACCATCCGCTGGTAATGCACTCCCTCACTAGAGTACTATTGGCCACCCTGGTGCAGTACCTGGCCACCTTCGGACATTCAAATGCGTATGGGCTAAAACCACACACTATCCGTGTCACTAAACAGAAAAAGGCAGTGATATTCTGGTCAAAAAAGAGGTTACTCTGGAAGAGATCTGCGATGCAATCGAGAATAGAACAGTGTATTGTACACAACAGAGGCCATTATCGTGTTGCATGCAGGCACCCAAGACCTAAACACAGCCAATGCACCAACAGAAAACCTAGGCCAGAGCCTACACGACAGGCTACAAACATGTCTGCAGCGAAAGGACAAACGCAGATTCCTTGTGTATGCGGTCGCAGAACGGACCTCGGAGAACTCATCCCTACAAATCGAGTGCACTAAATGGATCGTGAGAATGAAGGAACTATGTAGAAAACTCCGACCCAGAGCGGAATTCTTCAGCATCAAATGGGTACCCAAAGAAGGGTTTTACAACGATCTCTGCAGTGAAGAGACAGTGGCGGCATTGGGACAGTGACTCGGGCACTGAATGAGCGCTTTTTAGGACCAGCCAATGCTACTTATACAAAGAACGGGAGAAACAGAGGCATAAATGCAGCTACTATGCTTATGAAAGCTTTGGAACAAACCATCGCTCAGATCACATGTGAACATATTCCAGGGAGTCCTTGGCGGAGGCCCAATGAAATGAAGAGCAACTAAACGCCCACATCCCACATTATGAAGAGTGAAAGGGGACAGAGAACTGAAAGGACCAGAAAGAAAACGAAGTAGGAGAACACAAACTAGGAGGAAACTTTAATCTCACCTTCACACAGCTGATAACCAC
Organism: Rhipicephalus microplus; assembly: GCF_013339725.1. NCBI lineage: Eukaryota > Metazoa > Arthropoda > Arachnida > Ixodida > Ixodidae > Rhipicephalus > Rhipicephalus microplus. Next base: position 114,144,405 of record NC_051168.1, on the reverse strand, counting down.
GGTGAAGCAAAGAAAAGGAGACAACGCAGGAACAATGAGGACGATAAGCAACTGTGTTACCTGAACATTAAGAGGGTCAGACGAGAACCGAGATGGTAGGAGCTCTATGAAATCTTGGAAAACGGACACATTGAAACAGCCGGCCTGACTGAGACCCGCCTACATCATGACGAACGATCCTCCCCCCCCCCACACACACACATACTGGGTTCGCATGAAAGGGTCTAAACCGCCAGGGTGGTGACCGAAAAGGAGGGGGCTTGGGCTTCTTGTACCGTTTGGATACGCAGTGGTAGAGAACTCTACAGGGCTGCGTGGAAGATATGTGGATGAAAGTACTACTGGGAAACCTGGCACTGGCAATTCGGCTGGTCTACCTATGAACGGAGGCATATTCCTACAAAAAAAAACGTGGAGACTCTTGGATGCGTGGAAAGGGACATCCAGATCATTGGCCTTCCGATCATCATCATAGGGTATTTTAATGCCCACATCAAGGACCTTGATAGAAAAACGGACCAAATAGGAAGGTATCTCCTGGACTGGGCTGACGAAAAGGGCTAGTGATCCTAGACACCTCCAATAAATGTGTCGGGAAAACTAGGTGGGCAGTATTGGACAAACAAACATGTACAGACTATGACCTGGTCTCTCGAATCCTGTTTCCCCGGTTGGTGGGCATGTCCACTGACACGATGGGTGCCCAAAGTGTGGGAAGTGGCCACAATGGTATATGGATAGAACTAAGCAGCAGCTATCAACAAAGAACAGGGGTGCAAAGAAAAGAAAGGCACCATGCACTGCCAGAGTGGGCCATAGACAAACTGGTGGAAATACTGGAGAACTCTGTGGAACAGGTAGACATGGATGAGTACAACATTTTCGAATAATGGGTGGCAGACAACATAAATTCTTTCACAAGGACATTGAACTCTGCCACAGAGACAAAAAACACCACTGCAAATCATGGTGGACAAAGTGGTCTCGGAGGCTTCTTTCAAGCGCAAGCAAGCGGGCCGCCCACACCGTATGGCACTAAAGCATGAGTCCATAGGGAATTATATTCTACAGGTGTGGGAAGCCTACAGGGTGGCCAAAATACACATGGCCAGCGTAGTACAAAAGGAAATGTGGGCAATAAATGTACGCGTCCCGTAGAACATCAAAAAGGCAAGGAAAAGCTCTACCAAAAAGTTCTGGCAGTACATACGCACCCAGCAACCTTTAGTATCCCAGACCCAGGCAAGCCTACAACACCCAGAGCTGGGCAGGCACTCTCTGAAGAAGAATGTCTCCGAGTGGTGGAAAAACACTTCAGTGCCAAGTTCCATTCTGTGGCAAGCGCAGCAGAAACCACAGACCCGGAGACCAGGAAGTCACTCAGCCCATGTGACACAAGAATGCCTGGAGAGCTTGAACGATTTATCAGACATTTGTCTGGAAGCACAGCTGCAGGGCTGGACAAAATACCTGCACTGTTTTTCAAGAAAATGGGCTCAACTGTTCGGCAACTACCCTTCGCTGTCATCAACCGGGTGCTTTTGAGTGGCGAGATACCGAAAAGCTGGAACTGCTCGCGCATCCGGCTCATCCTGAAAAGGACAACAATAAATGCTACCAAGAAAGCTATCGGCCAAGTGCAGTCATCTCTGTATTATACAGGTTCTTCTTATGTACTCTGCGACAACACATCATGTCCTGTGCAGACGAAGTCCTAGAGGAACTGCAAAATAGCTCCGGGCCAGCACAATGCCTGGAAGACACTTTGTGTGTTGTGACAAAAGCCGTTGAGCTTGCGGCAAGAGAAAAAAAACCCCTAGTGATGGCCTTTCTCGATCTATCACGCACATACGACTCAGTGGAGCAGAGACTTTTCTGGGAGGTGTTGAGGAAGCAAAGCCTGCCTAGTAACCTACAACAAATTCTGGTCATTATACACAGACAATAAGGCTGTAATTCACTGGCACGGCAATGTGACACAACCCATAAAAAAGTTTTTGGAAAACTGTGACATAGATGTCCCTTTTCCTCTGTGCTATTCATGCTCCTGGTAGTTAACATGGAGAGGAAACTCACAGAGAGCGGTACAAGTTTCAACCTTACCTACTGGGATCAGGGAGTCATCTGCACACGTCACCTGCCAGCCCTATTCTATGCTGACGACATTGTGCTACTGGCAGACAGCACAAAGAACCTGCAGAATGTGCTAGATATATGTTCACAGGAGGCACAGGCCATCGGTCTGCACTTCAACCCCGCAAACTCGGAATGCATAGTTATGGCGAGCCAAGAGAATCCCATGCAATACACTGAAAGCAGACTCATGCTCCAGGGAAACCCTACAGAGTGGACAAACACCTATACATACATGGGAGCCACATTGTCAGCTGCACCTCAATACACGCATCACTGCGAGAGTGAACTTAAACCCAGAGCAACAAGGAAGCGTGTCATTTTAAACCCCAAGGCACTTTGGACATTCAATAAATTGGAAGTCACCAGAGAGCTCTGGAAGTCAGTAGCGGTCTCGACCTTGACTTTTGCAAACATTTTGCTCTGCTTGTCATGTGGAACACGTCAGTCTCTCGAATTCCGTCAAAGAGAGGCAATCAGGGCAGCACTGGGAGTCCACAGCGGCGTACCAAATGAAGTGATGCAGAGCGAGGTGGGCTGGTCTTCCTTTGAGGATCGGGAAGCAATGTCGAAACTCGCCCATGAGTGCCGGCTGAACCAACAAAACGCCTGGCGGAGCGGCACGAGATCACACCTTGCCGACTTACAGAGAAACCTCAGCGGGACAGGAGGACCAAGCTAAGGGAAGCCGTGCAAAAAGCCGAAAATGTCAGCTGACAGACGACGGCAGCACAAAAGCACGCTTACAGTAAAGCAAAACAAGCGATCTAGAAAGAACAGCTGTACGAAAACTCAACGGGAAGCAGTCTGCTATGTGAAGCCAGGTGCGGTATGTTGCGAACCCGACTGCTGCGGGCGACGTACACACCCAATCTCGACACGACATGCCCCCTTCACACCCTGGAGGAGGAAGAAAGCATCGAGAACATCGTGCTTCGCTGCCCAGCATTGAAACCACGGGGCTCCGCCGCTTCATCTGCAGCCGCTACGCTACCGGAACAACAGCAGAAACTTCTGGCAATGGCGCTGGCCTTCCGGGAGTCACAAGAGCAACTGCAGGGGGAAGCGGTGGAAGCAACGACGCGTCGATGAGAACTGTATCGGACACGTGGCGCAATATATACGTATGAACTGTGTAGAGATGTACCTGATACGCACGCATTCAGCGCATATAACCAGCTGACGTTCAATAAACTGGGTTCTTTTTCACACCGGCTACCAGGCGTATCATGTCATCGATACATGGTGTCAGAAGTGCCGCGCACCCATCGCCGCACACGTAGGCGCCCACGGCGCGCTGAGCAGTCGGGATGGAATGTTTTCGACCGCCGGATGCCGTACGCTTCACAGGAGACATAGGCAAGAGCTGGCCACTGTTGAAATTGAAGCTCTTCTTGGCGGCTACAGAACCTTCCGGACAAGCGCTACCAGAGCAGACAAAGACCGCGTTGCTGCTGACAACAGTAGGCGAAGAAGCCATAGAGGTATTTAATACCTTTGTTTTTTTTGAAAGGCGAAAGCAACACCGATCACGCTATGGTAGTCAAAAAGCTTGACGAGTACTGTGAGAGCCAGAGCAATGAGACATATGAACGCTACTTGTTCAGAAAACGAATACAAGAGCAGGGGAACCTTTTGAGCACTTCGTGCGAGGCGTGAAGACACAAGGTCGTCTGTGTAGCTTTGAAAACTTGCGTGACTCCATGATCCGCGATCAAATTGTTTTTAGAATACAAAACGAGAAACTACGAGAGAAGCTGCTAAGGAGCTCAAATCTCACGCTACAAAAAGCAGAACAGACTTTCGAGGCGGCAGGAGCAACAGCAGCCCAGCAAGAAGCGTGGCTACGGGACCATCAAGTGGATCCAATTCGGAACTTCCCAGCGCCAGGAAGGCAGCACCAAGAAGTGAGACAAGGAAACAGCAACGCCAGAAAGCCACCAGACTACAGATGTCCCAGATGCGCGCGAACACACGCGCCAAGAAAGTGTCCTGCGTTCGGGCGTGCTTGTTACAACTGCCAGCAGAAGAACCACTTCGCAATTTGTTGCAAAGTAGGGAGTCAAGTCAACGAGCGCACTGGCAATGAGGAATGCTTTGATGGGCTGAATGTATCCTTGAGAAGCAAGGTCAACGGCCGCGACTGGCTTGTTCGCGCGAACGTTGCTCACGTATCAGTGAGCTTTAAAGTCGATACTGGCTCGCAAGCAAACATCATTCCCTTGAGTTTCGTCACCAAGATGAAGCCAAAACCACTGTTAAAGTCCAACTGCTCAGTTCTACGCTCGTACTGCGGAAATAAAATCTAACACTGCCGCAGCATAACAGACGATGTGACACTGAACGGACACACCGCAGTCCTTCAATTTTTCGTCGTATATAAAGGTCAAGCAATCTTGGGACTGCAAGCATGTGAATGCCTTCAGGTGGTTTCACGCCCAGTGCACAGCGAGGAAAAAAGCACCGCGGAAAGCATAGCGGAGGATTTTCGGCACCTTTTCAGTGGCACGGGATGCGTCAAGCGCCATTACCACATGGTACTCCGCGACGACGCAGTTCCGGTGGTCCAACCAGCACGGCGGATTCCACTAGCCTTGCGAGAACCACTGCGTGAAGAACTGGAGCGTATGGAACGAGGCGGCATCATTGCGAGCGTGACAGAGCCTACGGATTGGAGTCCTCTCGTGATAGTACGTAAAAAGGATGGAAAGCTTCGAGTGTGCATGGATCCGAGGAAGATTAACCAATGCATTAAAAGGGAGCACTATCAAATGCCGACGCGAGAGGACATAGGAACGGAACTAGCCGGTGCAAAAGTGCTCACCCGGCTTGATGATAATGCTGGTTTCCACCAGATACCATTGTATGAAGAAACTTCAAAAATTTGCACGTTTGCAACGCCTTTTGGTTGATACCGCTTCTCGAGGCTACCGTTCGGCATTTCTTCAGCTCCAGAGGTGTTCCAAAAAGCTTTGAATGAGGTGTTTGAAAATCTGCCAGGGGTAAAGGCATACGTTGACGACGTGATAATCTGGGGCTCTTCAGTGAAGGAGCATGATCAACGACTCAAGTCTGCCTTGCAAGCATCAGAACAAGCTTGACTAACTTTTAATGCGAATAGGTGTGCGGTGCGTGTAAAAGAAATAGAATTCCTAGGTGACTAAATTAGTCATGAGGGCACCAGACCCAATCCTAATCAGGTAAAGTGCATGACTCAAATGCCAGAATCAAAGGACAAGCATGTGGTTCAATGGATGTTGGGTGTCGCAAATTACTTCAGCAAGTGCTTGCCATCCTTGGCTCAGAAAACGGTACTGCTCCGGAGTCTATTAAAGCACGACACACATTTTGAATGGACTAATGACCACGCTAAAGAATGGCAGATTTTGTGTGATAGCATGTGTCGCCAGCCCTTGCTATCACTTTTCGATCCAAAAAAGGAAACGAAAGTTTCATGTGATGCGCCGCAAAACGAAGTAGGTGCTGCCTTGTTACAGTGTGAAAGTGGCACGTGGAAGCCTGTGGCAAACGCGTGTAAATTGCTCACCAAATCTCAACAAAGGTATTCGCAAATCGAAAAGGAAGCCATGGCAATAGTGTATGGGTGCGAAAGATTCAACAATTTCACATATGGTTGTAAGATTATCGTGGAAACAGACCACCTCCCACTGATAGCGATATTTCAGAAAGCGATTGGAGACATGCCAACAAGGCTGCAACACTTTTCTTTGTGCCTGCTTCGATACGAGTTGGAAATTACGTATATTCCAGAGAAACACCTCCTGCTGGCCGATATGCTATCCCGGGCGACTGTCAACTGCAACAACAATTTCACAGACGACGACGCGGACGTACACGCCGTGAGTGTGCTTTCATCCCGTATCAGCAACAGGACCCAGCAAAGACTGAACAATGAGACAAGTAAGGACAAATACCTGGCAAGCGTTCTAGAAAGCCTGCGCAAGAACACACGTATTGATGGCCAGCTAAAAGTGTTTAACGGAGAGCTCTCACACGTGCAAGGTGTGTTGTTGAAAGGGTGCAAGATTGCGATTCCTGCTAGCATGAAGCATGAAATACTAGAAGAATCCACCAAGGGCATTTAGGCATCACGAAGTGCAAGTTCAGGGCGCGTGATAGCGTTTTCTGGCCTGGAATGAGTCGAGACATTGAAGACTTTGTACAAAAGTGTTCATTTTGCAGGAAATTCGCCTACAGCCAGCCCCGTGAACCATTGCAGATGCGACCGATACCTGAGCAAGCATGGAGCCGAGTAGGTATAGACCTTTTCCACAACGGCGGGAAAACGTACCTATGCGTTTACGATGCATTTTCGAACTTTCCCGAAGTAGAAATGCTCAAAGATGCATCGGCTGTCACGGTTATCTAAGCGACAAGTGCCATTTTTGCCAGATATGGTATACCAATGGAAGTGTGTCCCGACAATGGGCCACCTTTTTCGAGCAAGTCTTTTACCGCGTTCGCGCGAAAGTATGATTTTCAGCATGTCACTTCTAGCCCTGGTTACCCACAATCGAATGGTCTAGCAGAAAAGGGGACACAAGTAGTGAAACAAATTTTAAAGAAAACTGATGAAGCAAAACACGAATTTTGGCCTGGTTTGCCTGCCTACAGGACAGCACCCCTGGAAGGAAGTGCGGCACCGGCGGAGCTTCTCCAGGGCACGAAACTGAGAACAAGCATACCGGACTTCGGAGGTGATCCATGTCTCCGCATCATCAAGCATCGTCAGACAGACAGCCATAGGCATCCCCTGCCAGCTCTGAAGCGCAGTGATGCGGTGCGTCTAAAGAAGTAACCGTGGGACTCAAAAGTGCGGGTGGTGGAGCACTGCACACAGCCTAGATCTTATAATGTGGTCACAGAAGAGGGGAGGATCCTACGACGTAACAGGAGAGATTTGTTGCGAACCAGAGAACATTTTGTGCGTGATTTTTCAGATGACAGCGAGGACGACAACGAGGACGAGCCACTCGACAGCAATGGAGGTGCATCAACTGGGGCATCAGCGACGAACGCTTCAACACTCCGAAGATCACACAGGTATCGTAGACCACCAAATCGTTTAAGATATGACAGAAACTTTGAACAAGTTCCAGAAGCGTGCTTTTTGGTGCATGCCAATAGCAGTGTACTAACACTTCACTAACAATGTAATAACTTTGCAGAGGCGGTGCGATGTTTTCATGTTCTGTTTTTGTTTTCTGAAAGAAAAAAAGATGTATCGTACCCGTGGCGCAAGATATACGCATAAACTGTGTAGAGACGTACCTGATACGCACGCAATCGGCGCATATAACCAGCTGACGTTCAATAAACCGGGTTCTTCTTCCCCCCGGCTACCAGGCTTATCATGTCTTTGATACAGGAACAACGGCGGTGTGCGAACTGTCTGCAGGATAGAACAGGTCCGGCAGCAAGTACACCAAACCAATAATTACAGGCTTATTGTGCCAGATCCGGATTTCCCGTTTGGTCGCCCGTTACAAAGGGCAGGGCAACAGTATCATCACCATCACAATCGTCATCATCATCAAAACCTCCCATTACTACAGCAATTAGCTTTTGCCCATAAGTCCCCAGCAGCTGCGAAGCAACTGTCAAAGCCGATGGTTAGACCTGTAACGCGGCGGAACGTGCTAAGAATCCATGGGTACTGACAGGCCGTCATTGGAATCTGAACAAGGCTACTTTCAGCACTAGAACGCTATCTAGTGAGGCTAGTCTAGCTGTGCTATTCGAGGAATTAGAGGGTGTCAAATGGGATGTAATAGGACTCAGCGAAGTTAGGAGGACACGTGAGGCTTATCCAGTGCTGAATAAAGGACACGTCCTATGCTACCGTGCTTTAGTTGACAGAAGCGAACTAGAAGTGGGGTTTCTCATACACAAAAATATTGCTGATATTATAGAAGAGTACTATAACATTAGTGATAGGGTGGCAAGTATCATAATTAGGTTCAACAAAAGGTTCAAGAAGAAGGTGGTACAGGCCTACGCGCCTACATCGAGCCGTGATGATCATTTGGTTGAACGCTTTTATGAAGACGTAGATTCCGTCATTAATATATTGAAGACACGGTATACTATGCTTATGGGCGACTTTAATGCCAAAGTTGGCAAGAAACAGGCCGAAGACCATGCAGTGGGGGAATATGGCATTGGCTCTAGAAATGCCAGAGTGGAGTTATTAGTATAGTTCGCAGAACGCAATGATTTAGGGCTTTTGAATACCTTATCTGAAAAATGACTAACCATAAGATGACGTGGCGAAGTTCTAATGGCGAAACTAAAAATGAAGTTAACTTCATTCTTTCTGCACACTCAGACACGGTACAAGATGTAGAAGTAAATGGCAAGATTAGATGCAGTGACCATAGAATCGTAAGAGCTCGTATACAACAATATTTAAAAAGCAAAGACAAAAACTGATACGCAATAAGCCAAATAATGAACTGGCGTTAGGAGGAAATGTACAGAACTATAGAGTTCTGCTTCAGAATTGATTCGAGGCATAAGTAGATAACCGTTAGCGTTGACACAATGAGCGATAATATTACTACTACCATCAAAGCGTGTGCAATTGATGTTGGAGGTTTAGCCACTAGACGGGAAACTGGCAAACTATCTCAAAAGACGAAAAATATAAAGGGAGGACAAACAATGAAAGCCCCAAAAGCAACCGATAAAATGGAGCTATTGGAGCTTCCGAAGTTAATGAATAGCCGTAAAGTACCTGGCATCAGGAGGTATAACATGGAGAGAATAGAGCAGGCTGTAAAAAGCGGCATAACCATAAAAGCTGCGAAGGTATACTTGTGCATAGGCAAAAATCAAATGCATGAATTGAGAAACAAGGAAGCCGTTGTCATAACCAATATGGATAGGACGGTCGAGATGGCGGAGGAGTTCTACAGAGAGCTGTAGAGAAATCGCAAAACCAGGATGGTAATGGGAGAAGCTATAGCAGTTCAAGAGAGTTCAACATCCTACCAATAACAAAAGGGGAAGTAAAGAAAGCCCTAGAAGGACTGCAAAGAGGCAAAGTCACTCGTGAGGATCAAGTAACAACGGACCTCCTAAAAGATAGAGGAGAAATTGTGTTTAAAAAATTAGCCACCTTATATACTAAGTGTCTTTTTACAGGAAGGGTACCATAATCTTCGGAGAACCCCACCATCATCTTAATCTATGAGAAAGGAGACGTCAAGGACTTGAAAATTTACTGGCCAATCAGCTTACTCTCCGTTCTCTACAAACTATTTACAAAAATAATTGCTCATAGAACTAAGACAATATTAGATTTTAATCAGCCAAAGTACCAAGAAGAATTTCGAACTGGCGACTCCGCAACAGTCCATATTGATACTATCAATCAGGCAATAGAGAAATGCGCTGAATACAATCAACCCCTATAGATATTTTTTATAGATCACTAGAAGGCGTTTGACTCAGTCGAGACATCAGCAGTAATGCAGGCACTACGGAATTGGGGCATCGAAGAACTCTACATAAACATACTGAAAGAGATCTACAGAGGATCCACAGCCATCACAGTTCTCTATAAAGAAAGCGAAATAATCCCAATAACGAAGCGTGTAAGGCAGGGAGACCTGATTTTTCCAATGCTATTCACCACGTGTTTACAGGAGGTATTCAGGACCCTAGACTGAGAAGACTTAGGGACAGGAGTTAATGGAGAGTACCTTAGTAACCCGCGATTCGCTTATAACATTGCCTTCATGAGTAACTCAGGGGACGAATTACAGTTCATGATTACTGAACTGCACATGGAAACCAGAAAAATAGGTCTGAAAATTAATATGCACAAAACTAATGTGCAACAATCTCGGCAGAAAACAGCACTTTTTGATAAGTGGAGAGGCGCTGGAAGTTGTTAAGGAATATGTCTACTTAGGGCAGGTAATAACTGCGGAGCCAAACCACCAGATTGAAATAACTAAAAGAATAAAGAATTGGTGGACAACACTTGCCAAGCACCCTCAAACCTTAACTGGTGGATTGGCACTATCCCTCAAGAGGAAGTTATATAACAGTTGCGTCTTACCAGTACTTACCTACGAACCAGAAACCTGAAGGCTTACAAAGAGGGTTCAGCTTGAATTGAGGATGACGCAGCGATCGATAGAGAGAAAAATGATAAGTGTAGTTTTAGGAGACAAGAAGAGAGCATAGTGGGTCAGGAAGCAAACCTGGGTTAAGGATATCTTAGTTGAAATCAAGAAAAAGTCAAGCTTTGCCGCAAAGGCAAAGCAATGAACGCGATAGCAACAATTTGAAAGGTCACGTGCAGAACAAAAACAGATCGAAACGTACCCCGAGTTTCTCGCGCACAAAGTACACACAAAGCGTACTCACAGGTACGGATGCACGCTAATAAGTGTCTCATTTGTTACTTCGCTGAGTCTGAAAAGCGCGCGCTTATCACGAACGGAGACTGCAACGATTGTAGTGACCTATGTGGGCCAGGTAACTACAACAGAATCGTTACACGTAAAACCCGAGGCCACCTAAGGCGTACGATCCTCCCCTCCTTGCTACCGCGAGATAAGGGCGCGCGAGGGAGCGTAGCTCCTCTTCTCTAAGCCGGTCAAAGTAGGCGTAGGAGATTACAGCAGGCGCCGCTGCACAGTGTGGTGACGTGCGCTCATTGCGCCATCTTTCTGGTAATGCCAAAACACAGCAGTGGTAAGTGGTAGGTATAAATATCTTGCCGTTTGAATTGAGAACAACGTTTTCCGGGGTGGCTCAGTGGTTAACGGCATGCTTTCACGACGTACAGGTGCCACGTTCGATTCCACGCGCCGGATTGCCTTCTTGTGTATTTCTTTCTCTTTTGCGTTTTCATATATACAGATACGTATACATATACGGTGCATGACATAGACGCTGACGCCGGCGGCGAAATCTAGCCGAGAGTGTCCATTGAATTGCTGTCGCAATAAAAGACATGAGCATGAACTGGGCAAGTGGCACGTTGGCAGGATAACCGGTGGTTATTAGGGTAACTGACTGGAATCCCAGAAAAGGCAAACGCACGAAGGGGAGACAAAGAGTTAGGTGGGTCGATGTGATTAAAAAGCTTGGGGGTATAATGTGGCAATGAAAAGCGCATGACCGGGTGGATTGGCAGATCATCGAAGAGGCCTTTGCCCTGCAGTGGGCGTAGTCAGGCTGATGATGATGATGACCTCGCATTCGCATGCGTCGCACAAAGTCCATTCCCAAGGTACGCGAGATGTGCCGAATTTTTCAGGGGCGAAGATTCTTACGCCATGGGTCGTATGTCCCGTGTCGTCGTACGTGCCAACTGCACTGCATTGCATGTCAATAAAAATGGCGTCACAGCATATCCACGGAGTGAATAATTAAAAGTGGGCTGAAGCGTCCTTCAGTCCGTCCATGCTTCCATGCATGCGTCTATCCGTCTGTCCATCCGTATGCGCCTCTGCGAGTCCTTCCGTTCATTCATCCATCCGTCCATCCGCTTCGCCAACTCATTCACCTCATCTAAATGCTGCAATTTTTTTTAGTGTTTGGCATTTCGCAAGTAAATATTGATGACATTTTACATTTTAGCTTGTACCTCAATAGTTATACTCCGGGAAATCCATCAAGAAACACTTATTAATAAATCAAATTTGCATCATGTGATGTCACGTACAATTATATTTGTGGTGAGTTTCAATATAATCTTCGTAACGCGTGGATGAGTCTTTACTTCTTGGTACACTATTCATAATTGCGCGATATTTTTTAGTTTTCCGAGCCTTTTTTGTGCATGTAAAATATGCTAGGCAATCAGCTGAATGTTGTGTATAATTGTCCGCGTGTAATAATTTTCTTCTAGTAAAAGGCCATGTACATTTACAGAACAAGACAAACGGAAGCAAACATTTTCTAAAAACCGACTGCCCTGACAGATCCTGCTGTTTGGACAGTGCTTTCGGCCACGGGCCTGGCGCTTGTCTCCGTCTGGCACATGTTGGTGAACGTTGCAGCCACCTAACCAACTTCACCGGAATTTTTCGTTATGCTTGCCTTTGTAGTAATGACGGTAAATTCGAACTTCAGATTCTTTTACAGCTATGATCTGAGCCTTGTATTAACATAAGTAACGCGACATCACAGTTGTTCGTCATAACTGTTCTGACGTCTTCTGCAAAGCTATGAGGTTAGGTTAAGGCATGTCATAATGAGGATGCCAGTACCAGCACACAAATGGAATTTTTTAACATGTCAGCAATGTTCAGTCCGCTAGTTTAGTTTCTTTTATTACAAATACGTCATATCACATGATTTTCTACGCGTACACCATTGGACATACCTCGCGATCTCAAGCAACGCAATAATGCACATTTTCAGACCCTACCAGTATCCAAGTCGTGTATTATACGCCAAAACGGTACGACGGCCATACTTTAATTTGGCCCTTCAGATAGACAGTACCCTAAGAATTTTTACTTGGTCTGGCCATGTTTGCATAAGGAACCACACAATAAAAAGTAGCGTCACACACGTTTCTTGTTTCTATCTTACTGCATGAAGGCCACACCCACAAAGACTGCTACCAATAATCAGCACAGATCATGCCTCAGCGTTCAAAACCTTTGCGATTGAAGGAGATCATTTTGTTAAGATTGCGTGCAAAACGCGAAAAGTTCAGTGTGTGACCTACTATATAGAAAAGACGGCGCGTCCCCTTACGATGATCAGCTTATCACGCTCTGTCCATCGGTATCACTGCCTAGTGTGTATTGCTTTCATTTTTCTGCGCACAAGTGTGGCTCAAGTAACAGTTTCTTCTTGGAAACGTTTACTGATGCCTTCTTCATCTTCATTACGCTGTGATAATCTTTAAAAACCGAGCATCAGAACGGGTGTGTTGTAAAGCTTCTCTTTCCGAAGTCTTAGATCACTGTACCAGCAACTTTCTGTGATTTTTCTGAGCAGTGGGCAATATTATTCAGCTGTTGAACATTTGGTAACTAGGCGGAAGATATTTGCGGCAATGACATTACTAACACCGTGTTTTGTAGACACATTCCAGTCAAATTCAAATGATAAACGGTATTACGAAAGAGGGGCCAAATCAGTTCAGTAAAAAAAGCAATTCCCAAAACTTATTAAGGACTAAGTAAACAAGGCGCTGTCGTAAACCATGAACTATCCAAATAGCGGTTATGTCAAATGTATTAGGATATGCGAGACATTGGGCCAGCTAATATCAAACTGCACGTCTTAAGGAGGCCATTCACTATGAGATTGAATGTAATGTCAAATTTTCTTCAGTAAGTTGCTCCAAGATATGATATTTGTTACCTGGTATAGAAACTCATTTTCAATGTTTCGCAATCACTCGTGGGTAATTTCGTCAATAAGGCACCTTACTTTTTACTACTATATTTACGTTGCTCGTGCAGTCAGCCTAATATTCGGCTATTTTTAACAGAGTAAATGACCTCTGTTTTGAGGCAGACTAATGTCCCTGGAAAAGGTTACATTACGTTGCAGGAAATGCTCGCCTTGAATAATCCGCTGGCGGTGAGCTTCTTTATGATACAAGAGATTTGTTTATATTATTTAAAATTGCCTCATAGAGCCAAGATTCTATGGTCATTTGTTTTTCGAAACGTCTCTGTTACAGCGCCCCACCTCAGTGGTCTAGTGGCTAAGGCACTCGGCAGCTGACCCGCAGGTCGCGGGATCAAATCCCAGCTATGGCTGCTGCATTTCCGATGGAGGCGGAAATGTTGTAGGCCCGTGTGCTCAGATTTGGGGGCACATTGAAAATCCCAGGTGGTAGAACTTTCCAGAGCCCTCCACTACGGCGTCTCTCGCAGAAAGGGCATTATAGCGTGGTTTTGGGACGTTAAACCCCACAAATCAATCAATCAATCAAAATCTCTGTCACAGCGTCTTCTTCGGCTACTTAGTCACCCTGCAGCAACCACTTTTTCTCCTTCCATTGTTAGCTGCGTCATCCATTTAGCAATGATATACTTTTGCCGCGAAACATTACAAACACAGAGTAACACGCAACGACAAAGGCAAGCGGCACTTGGAAGAACCGCTTGTCGTTGCGTATTTCTTTACTATGTACTTGTGATGTTTCGCGGCTAAAGCATGTCATTAAGCAAGCACCTACTAGGCGAGCAATCAGTATTGGTACAGTGCTGCAAGTGTCAGTCAGGTTCAGCAAGGGGCAGTCTTTCCGTACCCCAAACATATACGCAGCAGTCGCAGTCACCCAGTATTTTTTTAGGAATTGGCAAGCGTGGGTCAGGGGTCCCACGACGGTTCGGGGAAAAGGAAGATCTTTAACGTACCCCTGTTCAATGAGCGTAGCTCATTAACCACTTACTTCTAATAGGCCGACAACTTGCTCAGGCTGTCGTACGTTATTTCCCCTGGCAGGCATATCGTGCAGGCATAGTTACATTCACTTGGCCCCAGAAGAACTTCAACTATTCGGCAAACCGTCTATCTTTTTGTGAATCGAAAGACGTCATTGAGTAACGCCAAGTCATTGCCGAGTAGGGCACACACTGATGCGAGGTTGGTGTGGCGGTCCCTGTCAAAGAAGTTTCTGGTGGTATTTCCACTGCGTTGCTTGTTTGTTAGCGGTAACAACCATTGGTTTTTCTTCGCAAGTTGGCAGAATGGTCGGGTATTTTCGTGCGACTATCTTGTTACACTCAATGTGCAGGAAAAGAGGCTTCCAAAGAATTATTGCGTCGTATAGTGCCCGATGATAAAGCTCTAAGACTGAATCAAATCATGCACCACGTGTTCATGGCATCCCGATTGGCAGTCCTTCGTTGTTATGCCGCAGCCCTTTATTACCAAGAGGGCCCGTACTTGAATGAAAATGTTGGGCGGTTGCTTCGCCACACTGAGACGTAAGACGAATATCGTTGAGATATACACGGCTGAGGCCACCTGAACAATCGGGCCATGTATAAGGTCCACCCAATATCAGTGCTCACAAGTCGCTTCAGTACTTCCTGAAGATTTGCACTTCCCTCACCATGCACCAATAGGTGTCGTCTCTTTCCGGTATTTTCATGCTCATGTGTTCGTTGTAAGTCGTTGATGGTATCCCATCGGTCAATTGAAGATAAGTTACTCTGACGAGATGAGCTTCTGGTAGCTCCTATTGGTTGAAGCAGATATGCTAGATCACGAGCGCTTCGCTGAAATGTTCTTTGCGGCTGTTGTCATGCAGTCAACGGAGCGCGTTTGCACGTCCCGCATCCAGTCAGTCGATTGTCTGCGAATTGAGTGACTGGGTTACGTGTGCCTGCTCAGGCACGTCGAGTTGGCTGCAGCGCCCCTTCATTGTCTCCAACATGCAGTCGCGTTTATGTCGAGTTCTCTGTGTGCCACTGACCACTGCTGCCATACTGCTCGTTGGCGCCTCACACTTTCGACCAAATCATTCTAGACGCATAAAAGAGTGTCATTTCGATGGGAGGGGGAGGGGTTTTTTTTAGTCGGTCACCGATGGTCTTTTGAAGTTTTAGCTCTGGCAGCGTGAGAGGCCCCACGTTGCTAAATAACAATATGGCTGCAGCACTTCCCTTTTTCGCACCTCAGCCTGACACGCTCTTTCGTTGCAAGTGCCCACGTCGGGTTCATGTGTGTGTGATAAGTGAATGGCATTTCCGCACGTCTTCGTACTTCTCGGTGAAGTCGTCGTCACTAAGGAGCGGTTCGATGAGCTCTTCTTGCTGCTTCAATTCGTCAGTGGTTGCTTCCTATTCTCATATTACCGTCGCATTGTGCCCCTGCTTGTCTGACTCAAGGTCATATTTGGTCTTTAAGTGTTGCCTTTTCATGAATCCTGAAAAACATGCTTGTAAAAAGGTAGTATGCAAAAAAATCTTCCCTGGATGCCTCGCGTGATCTACACTGCGTTAGCTTTTCAGCTGCACTTTGCAACTGGTATATTTTCAGCTTGTAAAAACGTGAACAGCGATAAATCGTGAATCTTTGTGCGTGTGTACAATATGAAAATCAGGTTGAAAATTTCCCCTTGATTTTATTGTTTGTTGAATATTTTTTTCACTGTTTCACTGTTATTTTTCACACTGTTTCCGCATCATCATTTTCTTGAACTGTCTGCCCGGACGCTTAGTAAAATTGGTGAGATGTAAAACATGAGACTAATGTCATATATTCTCTTTAGCGAGGTAATAACAGCAATATTGTTTACTGCTTTTTATTATAAAATATACAAAGGGGCAAATATTGCAGAAGCAGTAATGAGTGACAACAACAATTGGGCTGCATCCTCTTGAATTCCACGTGCCTGCCTAAGCAGAGGCTCGGCGAACCTTGCTCGGACAATCAAGTGAAGGGTGGCTGGAACTCTATATAGTGGGCAAAGTAAGAAGTTCAACTCCAATGAAAAATATGAACGAAAGCTCAGCCATTCCAAAAGAAATGCCCAAGCCCGAAAGAAGACCACCACTGATTTAACTAAACAACTGAGATAGACAGTAAGGGTTTGAGAAAATTTTAGTAAATATTCTTATGTTAAAAATTAGCAGTAGCTTAGTTCGGCTACGCCAGTATATGCGTAGTGTGAGCTAGATAGGGACGGAAGGATGGACGAACTAGCGAGCGAGCTCACGCTAGTCAAGCACCAGCACACTGGTGACACGTCACTCCGGGAGCTTCAAGGCCTTCTCTGGCGCGCCAGCTGGGCACCGTGTGACCTCAGGCTCCTCGGGCATACCTAGCACGGCTTTTGATAAGAAACGTGAGACCACTCAGCCTCAGCCAGTGTAGCTTACACAGCATATATTATGTTTTCGCTGGGTCACTGTTTAAGCGTACCAGTAAAAATAAAAACCTAGGTGAGAATAAATTATGCGCAATGCTTTGAAAATGGGAAAACGACACATTGGACTTTAAAGCGTTCTATTGCAGTGGTTCTCACATGTGACATCCTAAGTAAAACCTTACATGAGTTTTTAGACCTAGGCTTAGCAAAGAAGGGAGAGGACAAGCATGTGCACATAGCTCTTTGTGAAAACGGTGGTTATGTTTTAGCAGCAAAATGTGTTCTCTGCATTTAACAGTTGACATAGTATCTGATAAAAAAATTTTTTTGACATATGTAAACAGGCCCTTACTCAGAAAAATGATTGCAACGCTGACATAGTATCTGATAAAAAATATTTTTGACATATGTAAACAGGCTCTTATTGATAAAAATTATCGCAACGCTGACAAAAAACTTTTCCGGTTGATTAATCAGCAAATTGCACATCAAAGCCATCTTGGTAGAAATCTATGATAGAGTTCTGTATGTTCTCCAACGTCTTCTCTTGTATCGTGGAAATCTAGATTCATATTTAGTTTTGTTTCGTGAGAACAAGCAATATTTGAATGCGAAGCGTCTTATCGTCAATCTCAATCCGATGTGCGGCGTCACCACCCTCACAGCGCATTCGCGTCCTTTCCCCTTCATCTCCTCTCCAACACTCAATCCCCTGTCGCCTCGCAACGCCAACGAAGGCAGCGTCTGCTAGCTAGTTTTTTTATATAAAAAAGCCGACTTCTCGTGCGGAACAACCGTTCACTGGTCACACCGTATATTGAATCTTAACCACCAAAGTCGTGCCACTGAGAGATTTCTCGTGTGCGCAGTGGAACATTACATATTCGCAGCGTGCGCGTTCACTAAATGCGAACTTTGGGTCTTTGTGTTCAATCATAGAAGTCTTTCTCTCAGTACACCTTATCAGTAATTGGCATGTTCCAGTGGGAAACACCGGTCCCTCACTGAGTGCTTTGTGCCTCGCCATGTTTCTCTTCTGCGCAACGTGGCGATGAACGCCATTGCCAACGCCACCACCAGTGCAAGCGTTAGCGCCCGCTGCTTCGCACCTACATATGGTACCGTTTAGCGGGAAATGGTGTTTTTATGTCCATAACGAATACGTCTGACAGTCAATACCATGTGTCCTCACATATTAGCCTGATTGTCTTAATCCTCGAGAATTCTTTTGGGCTTGCACGGGCATTCTCTCAGGTTCTCCGAACAAACTCGGGCCATGTGACACTGAATCAGTATATATATATATATATATATATATATATATATATATATATATATATATATATATATATATATATATATATATATATATATGTATATATTTATGAAAATAAGAGAAAGAAGTGTATACCTTAAGGCTCGTATTTCCGTGGTTTAACACAATATTAATGAGATATAACAGACAGTAATGCCAAGGAATGTACAGGGGAAGTTATTAGAACCAATGGAATGTAAATAAGAAGAAAGAAGAAAGAAAAGTGGATGAAAAAATCACCAACTGTGAGCAGGAAACGAACCCACGACCTTCGAAAGTTATGTGGTCATGTGCTTACTCATTCATTATTTGGGTGAAAAGAGAAATTTAGGTGCGAGTAAAGTACGCGTATTCAACCTTCAAACTGGTTAAAACGACGCATTTCAAAACATTTTACCATCAGTGTTTTTCACGTGTCGTCACAAGTACGACTTTATGTATCAAGTTGGATTGATTGAGATATATATACATATATATAGATGTATATATATATATATATAAATATATATATATATATATATATATATATACGAGCAAGCTTACTACTATTTCTTTATTACTCACTTTGTTGGCACTGGGAAAATTCAGGCAGACGAGCACAGCATGGACATAAAGCGCGTGGCAGCTGTATTTATTCGCTGACCTTGGTTCACTTTAAGCCACACGGATTCATGGATTACAGGGTTTTTTGCGTTTAGGTGTTCCACACTAGCACAACAACAGCGCTTCGTGGTTTACGAACAGTTGCCAATAAAAGTTATCGTTTCGAAAACAGGATTTTCCGGTAGCTCCGGTCTCTTGCTATCTTATGTGTAGTCCTCTCTTAGAATTTTTGATACCTTAATTATTATTGTCATTGTAGGCTACCGAGTCATTCACGCCGGCTTTCTCACTAACTTTTTGCGCCTGCCGACCCGCAGGTTGCGGGATCGAAGGCCGGCTGCGGCGACTCCATTTGCGATGGAGGCGGAAATTTTGAAGGCCCGCTTGATCAGATTTGGGTGCACGTTAAAGAACCCCAGGTAGTCGAAATTTCCGGAGCCCTTCACTACGGCGTCTCTCATATTCATATGGTGGTTTTGGGACGCTAAACCCCACCTATGAATCAATCAAACTTGATACATAAAGCCTTACTTGTGGCAACACATGAAAAACACTGATGGTAAAATATTTTGAAATGCGTCGTTTTAACCAGTTTGAAGGTTGAATACGCGTAATTTACTCCCACCTAAATTTCTTTTTTTACCGAAATAATGAATGAGTGAGCACGTGACCACATAACTTTTTAACCGAACATACTCAGCTAAAAGTTTTTCGCATTCCTGTATTGAGCATCACTACATCATGTGACATGCAAAATAACAGGAGAAAAGTAGGTTTAAAGCCTGTAATAGAGACAATGAAGCATTTTTTTGCTGAACATCTGCTGCAAGTCCCGAGAAACACGCACAGAGTGTTTCACTGAATTCATTGTGCATTCTTTTCAACGAATTCTCGTGATTGTGCAGACAATATAAAGAGAAAAAATACTTCACAACTTCACTGTAGTCATAAGAAGTGATGTAGTACGAAAAGGCAACACGTCTTCACCGAAGTAGTTTGCTGTTTACAGTGCAATAATTCACTGGAGTTTTGTCATTGTTTATTTGTGTTGCGCACCTATCATGGTTTGGCGAGGATGTTCCCAACGTTAATGCCTCGTGGCACACCTACATCCCGCAGGATAAGTTTTCGCATATACGTGGACACTAGATTAGGCGAATCACGCGTAAATTGTCTTCAACAAGCACACAATAAACGCTGGTACTGAAAATGCGATCCTTCAAAGCATTGTTCATTCAGGAGAGGAGGACAAGGCCAATGCTCCCCTGTATTAGGGTTACCTGCGTCAGCGCCGATGCATGCACTACCACAGTGCTTATCAAATCGACGTATGAAAATAAAAAAAGGAAGCTAGAAAGGAAGAGACAAAGATAGTTTAAACGTACGATGATAATTCAAAGTATTAGAAATAACGAGAGATAAACAATTACAAAAAGACTTGAAATAAAATAAATAAACGAGCGAAAAATAAATAAATAAAAAAAATAACGAAAGCTGCCCAGCACCGCGCTTCCTTCAGGTTTGGCATCAATAGTGTGATTCTGCCTTTATTATTTTTGTCGTTTTTTTCCTCATTCTTTGTCAGCACTTTTTGGATGTTCTTTTTCTAGTATTATGTGATCCCGGTGCATTATCCTACTAACACCATCCTCAATGATATGTTCGTTTTGAGCAACGAATCAACGAGTAACTAACGAACTTCATGTCCTGTCTTCTTGCAGGATCTTGTGTGGAGAACACTATATATGTTGGACACCCATTGCGATGTAACTAAGGACTCACAAAAATATGCAGCAAAGTTTTGAATCAAACTTCAATCGTCTATGCTGTGCTCGCATGCCACTTGTTTTCTACATTTTATAGTACAAATGAAGCTCACCAATGGCTGTTGGCTTCTTTGAAAAACAGTTGATGTTTTGTAATGCCTTTAAGTCTAGAATACGAGTCTCATCGCGCAGCCCGGTGGCCAGGTGCGGCGCAGTGGCAAGTTGCCGAGACCATACATGAATGTCTCGATGGGCCACACATTTGCGAGTTTCATCTTTAAAACCACGCGGAAACATGAAAATACACAAGCGACAAGTGTTGACTCGTACATAACAAGTTTGCAAAATAATGTTTATTAAAGGATTTGAAAAGCTGTTCATGGGCCTATCTTCAGGTATCTTTTTCGAGACGATAGTGTACATGTCGGTGCATTAGATTCTTACGTACATCTGCTGTTCCCATTGCTCATGCTTGATAACATCATTATGTAGGTTTTAATGTCCCAAAACTACGATATGATTAATAATGACGCCGTAGTTGAGTGCTCCTCAAATTTTGACCGCCTGGTGTCCTTTAAAGTGCGCTGACATTGCACAGTTCACGGGCCTACACCATTATCGCCTTCATCGAAAAGCGGCCACCACGGCCATGATCGAACCCACAAGCTGCGGGTCAGCAGCCGAGCAGTTTAACCGCTGCACCGCCACGGCAGACTATTTATGTTTATGGCATGGTGTGCAAAACATCCATGGGAATTTGTGTGTTTTTTATTGAACTGTTTATTTCAGAGTAAGAGTCAGTGCCGCTCTGTTTTTCTTCACACTCGTGTTCCCACAATGTTCCCAACATGTGTCCTATACAATGCCCCAAAATATTCTATTTGCTGAAACAAGTTTCATGACCATGAGGGCTTTTCAGGCGAGATAGCTAAATATTATTTAGAGTTTAAGGTCCCAAGGCTACCATATGATTATGAGAGACGCCATACTCGAAAACCCAGGAAATTTCGACAACCTGCAGTTTTTGACGTGCAACCAAATCTGAGCACATGGGCCTGCAGCATTTTGGTCTCCATTAAAAATGCAGCCGCCACAGCCGGGATTCAATTTCGCGAAATGCGGTCCAGCAGCCGAGTGCCTTAGCCACTTGACCATCACGGCGGGGCCATCCAGGACGAAAGTCTGATAGAATTGTTGCCATCTGGGAAAATACCTACTTGTACGAACACCTTTTCTTCTAGCCGAAACTGAATAGGTCAGCTCTCAGGCTCAGCTCCGTAGGGGCATCTGCTAACGAGCACGAGGTTTGTTTTCGCACAAGACGTTAATTCAGACATTTCTTTCGTCTTATCTAAACGTTTCCATGCACGAAACAATTGTCTATGGATGTTCAGCTTTTCTGTTTGTTTATTTTTTACAATACTGTGCTGGTATTATCTTTGTCGGTTGCCATTAATAACGCTGCCTTCATGTAAACTGCGCAGGCTTCACTCGTATGAAACATTTTTAAGTGGTTAACAATTTAGGGGCGTCGACTGTCGTTCAGTGCTTCTTGTCACACCATGGCCATCAAAAACAACTCAATAATACAGGCTTGCAAGAAGACCTGCAGTGCTTCAAACCAGGTTAATTTGAACGAAGAAGGTCTGAAGTAATATCAACATTAGGAGTAATTAAGAAGTAATCAAAGTAATTGACCTAAAATCACTGAAAAGTCTTCAGAAATTTGCATCTGACACAAGAGACGGCCTCACCAACTCGTCAAACACAGGATCGCTCCTCCCACCGGCATTCTCTTTCGCCGCTACATTTTAAGAAGGAAATAACCTGATCATTTGGTTGATATGTGGGCTTTAACGTCCCGAAACCACCATATGATTATGACATACGCCATAGAGGAGGGTTCCGGAAGTTCGGACCACCTGGGGTTCCATAACGTGCACCCAAATCCGAGCACACGGCTTACAGCACTTTCGCCTACATTGAAAAGGCAGCTGCCGCAGCCGGAATTCGACCCCGCGGCCGGCGGGTAAGCATCCGAGTGCCTTGACCACTATACCACCACGGCGGGGTGAAATAACCTGATGAAACTCACTGCAGATGGCATGTAGTTCAATGGAAGAAGCCGGAAGCCGATCAAGCGCAGCAAAAAGTAGCACGCATGTGGCCCACTGTGTTCGCGAATCTTCCTAACAAGTTAATCAACGTATAAATTGGGCTAGTTGCTACAGATCCTCATTAACAAGTTCTTACTCATGTATGGGGAATTTTAGATCCTCATTTCAAAAACTAACGTCATTGGCCATAATTAGCAGACAGAGTAGTGGGAACTCTGTGAACGTGATTTGCTTGGTGCCCGTGATACACACTACCTTATTTTTTACAGTGACAAAGCTACATTTGTCGAAGGATTGAGACCAACGCCTATCACTAGACAAGTACAGTGGCCGGGGCAAGAACTTCTATTGAATAGCAGGGTCACCTGCGCATGTCGTTCTCAGCCAGCCCAAGCCTACGAACGGTGTTGCTTTGTGTTGTCGTTCAACGTAATCGACTGCACCTGTTTCTAAGAGATGAATCTCTCGGTGCACGCACGTTTCGAGAGGCTGGCATGGATCGTGGACCCTTACGGATGCAGATCACAGTACTTGAGCTTTATCACAGCTGAGTTGTTCTGGCCAACGTTTAACGTACGTCATAGTGAGGATATTATCATTATCGTGAACACACATGTTGTCAATCACCAGCCAAGCATTCTGTACAGATTGTGCACAAGAGAAGTTGAAACCTAGTACAATTTGCCCAATTTTTGTGGCACATAAGTGCTATAGGCGTCTAACAACAGAGCTTTTATGGCAGAGATTTGCATTGTGTCATAGCTAGAAATTTATCATCATGATTCCTAAAGCACTCAATGACCGTTCAAGCTTTTTGTACAGAGGTTTAACAATAAAAGCAGAAACCTTCCTCTGAGCTTGGCTGTCTCTCGTTGTTACGCGGCTTGTGCAAGCTTCACTAATGTCTTTAACAATTCTTGTTCTGTAAAGCTGCATCGCGTTGTACGTCTTGTCTTGTTATTACTGTTATTCACTTTTTTGGTGTTACTGTTTTGACATTTTGCTATTCATATTTCTGGATTCATTCTCCCATTGGGTATGTCGAGACAGAGTCTACTTTTATTGTGATGTGAACCACTTCACGCGTCTACACTGGTTAAAATAATAACGTCTTCAATTATATGTGTATTCTAAGGAGCACGACCTCTATAAGTATCGTTACGCACACAACTCGTAACTTAAACGCGTGACACTGCGTACCGTGTGTCATCTCTTTTTCAGAACTAGCACAACCCTCA
Organism: Rhipicephalus microplus; assembly: GCF_013339725.1. Classification (NCBI taxonomy): domain Eukaryota; kingdom Metazoa; phylum Arthropoda; class Arachnida; order Ixodida; family Ixodidae; genus Rhipicephalus; species Rhipicephalus microplus. Next base: position 114,120,400 of record NC_051168.1, on the reverse strand, counting down.
GTTTTTTTTTCCTTGACCTGGAGGATTCCTGGCACAATATGAGACATCAAAGTTGTGAATTGTTCTCGTACTTGGAAAGTGTGTGAATGTAGCAGAAATTAGGTTTCATTCGACATGATTGAAGCGGCTTGTTCGACGGCACCCGACCTCGTCTGTAGCAGGTCTTGTAGAATCACTAAAGTTGTGTTTCTTTATTTCGTCGTTTCTAACGCTACAGATGAATCTAGTGTTTTCTTTTTTTATCTCTGGAAGAGCTATGTGTGCCTGATTACCAAGGGACAGAAGAGAGGAGAGCAGGCATTTCCTACTTTGTAAGTATTTCACAAATATATTAAAGTGTATGCATTATCTGAAATAGCTGCCGTCTATTCACTGATGACAACATAAAAAATCCTGCTTTAAGTCCCAAAGGTGTTAAATTTTCAGACAATACAGAGGCCATACTGAAACACCTGTCAGCAGGCGACCAATTCTCATAGATCCCAGGGGCGTGCGCTCAGGAGATGAAGAGGAGCGACGCGCGAAGGCACAGCACACTTAATTTATATACAACAAGAAAACTAAGCAAACTTACAAACTACCCCTAATGCATGAAAACCCTACCACTAACACGATAAACTGGTCGCAAGAGATACGATGAAACAATGATATACCAAGTTCTCACTGCTCACTCAACAGAGTATATCTCTTGAACCCAAACTACACTCTCGCCCCCATGGCCCCGCGGGCATTGCCTAAATGGAAAACTCCATGCTTCTGCTTACCTTTCACAATGTGAAAATTCATATGATGACGCCGTCACGTGGTGGCACGTTATGTGACGTAATTGCAATGTCATAATTACGTTGCAAGTTTTCAGCATGTGTGAAATCCCGATGGCGTTTTATGGCGATGTCATCAAGTGATGATTTTTGCATTAGTCATGCCAACACCACTGACACCGATAGTTCATTTTGGCATTTGATGGGGCATCTAGTGGTCTCGCCTTGACACCTGTGACTTCTAAGGCGATGTTATAAGCTGCATCATCGCACATTCGTGCCCAGTCTTGTTTGCTTGCGTGATAAAATATTCATTGTTTTCGTTATTGTATAAGAAGAATGCAATGCGTGCCAAGGAATCTAAGTGTATTTGGAGGGCTCGCAACTATACTTTGTCTCAAAAGTTAGGACCTGTCAGGCGTCTGTTGATGGCGTAAAGAGACACACGACTGATGGAACTGAAGATTGCTGAGTGATTTCTTCACTATTAGATCAGTAGTAGAATGTTATGTCACTAAATATCCTAAATATCATAAAATCGTATAATGGTTTCAAAGTATACACACCTGGAGAATGCTCATATAGGTAGACTTCACATAGTGAATCAGATGTGTTTCTTCTCACGGATGTTTGGATTGTAAGGCGTTCGTGGCTGACTGTATTTTATTTTCAATTCCAGCTCTAGTGAAACCAGAAGGTTCACTGAACGAACATGTCCTGTTGTTTTTTGTGTCAATAAACACACCTTCTTCTAACCATGCCCATTTGTATATTACGAGGCTTACACTCATTCTCACAGTTCGGTTGTTATCTCTCTTTACCCAAGTGCTGCAGCCATGTGGATGGAAGACTTGCTTCAAGGAAAACTCCTATGATCTCTTCGGAAAGTTGGTTGATTAAACGGATGTGCCCAACCCTAAAAGGGACTACAGTAGCAATTACGCTTTGGTATGACCCTTTCAACTGATAAGCTGACACATTTTATCGAGGTTTATTTCATCAAGTTCAGTTCGTAAATCCTTCTTGATGTTTTTTCTGCACAAGTTTTACAAAAAAATTGAGAGGTTCACCAAAAGGACCACTTCACTTATATCATGCACTCCAGCCTAAGAGGGTGAAGTATGTATATTGCTTTTGCTTCAATGGGGACAGTTTTTGTTGTAACAAACAATTTATAACCCGCCGGCATGATCTAGTAGTTATAGTTCTCAACTACTGAGCTGCAGGTAGCGAGATGGAATCGTAGTCACTGCAGTGGCATTTTCGATAAATGCGGAAATGCTTCAGACCTGTGAACTTAAATTTAGACACAAAATTAGGAGCACCAGGTGGTTGAAATTTTCTGAGCCCCCCACAGTACTGTCTATCATAGTCATATTGTGTTTTCGGTAAGCTTAACTCTAAAAATTACTATTCGAACGATTCACACGCTACTTTTTTTTGTAATATCTTATTTACGCAGTTGGTGCTCAGTGATTCACAAATGAAGTACTCTTTGCAGCACACCCTGAAAAGCATCGTTACTCAACCCACTGCTTAGTTTAATCACAAACAAAAGATGCAGTTAACATGAAACTTCCAAAAAACACGAGATATCTATGAAGTGAATGATGATGAGTGAGCAAAGAAGCGGGATTGTTCGGTGTTACCGCAAAGCAGCCCTAACATCGACCACTCACGCATGTAAATGTGTGACAAAGCGGTGTACAGTTATCTACAGTGTTTATTTATCATAGCTGGTGTATTGTGGTGAGTTGTGAACTTCATTTCGTCTTCATTATTGCTGCTTTGTGGTATCGCATCTAGCCTGAAGTTGGCAAAGAAGAGGTCTGGGCACGTTTCCCTGGTGGTTGATGGTTGTTTCCAGTCATACAAAATCTATTGTAGAGCATATCGAGACGTCATCTACAGCACAAGCCAGTCATTGTACTAGATCACTATTGTCATCACATTGATCATCATCAGCGTCATCATAATTGTCATGACTTATATTGCGTACCTATCATGTGATGTGCCATGATGGCAGAAAGAGCATGTATAGGCTGGGACGTGCTTGTTTTTTATTGTGATCGTCATCAGTAGCGGCGGTTATGGTGCACAACGCCTGCAACAAAAGACGAGCTTTGCCTCTCAAACTTAGCTATAAAGGCAGAACTGCGTAGGTCAGTGTCAAATGGCTCAGCAGCTGGGTTCGGTGGTGCTAATGGTGAGGAACTTCCAGCGTGGGCTTTTTTATGTTCTAAGCGTTGCACCAACGACCAAATGATGAGCAGGCTTAGACACCAACTACCTCAACAAGTTATACGACATAATTTCAACCTGATGGCCACAAAAACTACAAGTTCCAAATGCATATCGAACGTCATCCTAGTACTGCAGTGTGTATAATTACATATCACTTATAATTTTGAAAAGTTTTAGAGAATGCCAATGCCTTCAGCAGCATCGTATTCAATAATGTGGAGGGCCTATAGTGCAGGGCTGGAAATGAAGCATTTTTTTTACCTCCATGTGTTTCTGAAGTCTAATCACGCGCACTGTGGTACTTGCCGACAAGGTGCTGTCGCATCTGTATATATACTGCGCATTATTTTTGTCACAAATGCACGATCGACAACAATTCCTGTGCTTTGCATTCTTACACAAACATAACGCACTCTTCGAAAACAATGTCTCCTCTTGAATTACTTTTTTGTTCACCAAGCGAAGAAAAACTTTCGCAAGAAGTGCAACTTGAACAATCGAAGTAGTATCTGATCACCTTGTGAATTTCACTAAAAACAAAAAAAGGAACATGATTCACCCCCGAATTTTCCACACAGCGGCTATACTTCAAGCGGACAATTGTCTGTGGCAAATCTCGCAGCGTCATCGCCTCAGGAATGGCACGCAGCGCATAATTTAGTTTTAATCTGATTTGTTCAACGGCACATCTGAACAAACCTGCCTCTGTACAACGGCACGAAACATTGGTTTTTTTTTGTTAGCCTAGCTTTATTGTTCAAAAACTTCGCTCGGCTATCCTGTGAGTGCCTTTCAGTGCACTTTTTCACCCTTTTATGCCGCAAAGCGCTCATGGAAGCGCGCAAAGTGCCAACAATGCGTCTATGCTCCATGATATGGGCCCCACTAGTTCTTCTTATTCTAGCTTCGCATAGTTTAGGGTTTGATATTATATTTCCCGAGAAGCGATGTCTGGAGATCCCAAAAAGACGAACTATGGGTCCCACTGTTCCACTTAGTGCACCTCAAGTAAGTTATTCAACATGCCCTGAGATGCGGAAGCGTCTTTTTCTAGTCCGTTTACACGATATATAGTTTACATTTGTGTACAAAATCTTTATTATACCATTATTATTCATTTACGAGCGCAATGTTTCTTTTGAATCAGTATCACTTTATTTTAAAAAGTCGTCTATCTCTGAGCGTTGACTGAAACATGCGCTATATTTCAGAAAAAAATACTAGTGTTGAAGTCAGTGGTAAATCAGGCTTAAAACTAACTAAATGTTTTGAATGCGCAGAAGTAGATATTACATCCTTTTTTGTAAACACTGTTTCATTGTACTTGCAGAGTATACTGTAAGGCCTAGTAGACAAATCAAATAATAAAAATGCGTTCTCAGAATCTTTTATTTAACTTAAAACTATAAAAATGTTTGTGTGAAGCTGTGGTAAATACTAGCCCTACTCATCCAACGTTCTCCTTTCAAACAAATTGCATAGAACCTAATATTTCACTGAGTTGAATGTCTTCATAGGTCTGTTTTATTGCAGCCGAAACGAATTGGCGAGTCCTGCAAAATTACCACTGAATGCGAAGAAGGACTGGGCTGCTTACAGCAGGACCACGTCGAAACTTGCCAGTGGTTGCCATTGTTTGGGGAAAACTGTTCCCCTTATCAGATCAAAGGCGGGGTCTACAAAGAGAATGGTCCTTGTCTTAACGGAGATGGTGAGGAGAACATTTTAACTCTGTACTGAAGAAACGAGGGTTGTAGTTTATAAGACTCAAAGATGCACGGTTCCTGACCCTATGCAAGTACAGAAGAAGGGGAAGTCGAAGGTTTCCAGAACACTTTCCCATGTATTTCTATGGAAGCGTGGCCTGGAAACTTCTGACCAGGCCACGCTTTCATAGAAACGCTTTCAAGGGACATTTTACTAATGCTTTCCATTTCACATGAGGTTATTACTGCAGCGGCGTATGGGTCGGCAATACAGATGAACTAATTTTAGATAGTATACTGGTTTTGGTCAATTTATATATAATTTACATCAAATTGTTTTCATCCTGTCTAGCTGCTATATGCTGTTCAACTTCTTCAATATGCTTCAATAGACTAGTTATTCAACAATATGTGCGCTAACTTTCACTTTTGCCTTTTACGCAGGCTACTGCGTCAATGGAACGTGCATCGCTTAGCAGTACGCCCCTTTTTTATCAAAGGGTATGTAACTTCGAGACGTGATTATTGCACATTACATTGTGTATTGTAGCTGGCAAATTCTCAAATAACAGCGGCAACTGCATACTCCAGCATACCAACCAAGCTTTTCGTTTCTCAAGTCCTTGCTTTTAACAGATATTCGCGAGAGAGACAGAATAAACGTTTCTTCAGTGCAAGTGAACTGTACGCCCAAGGTGGGCACCCTCCTCTAATCAGTTAGCCGCGGGCTTTCGCGATCTCCCGCACCCGTTCAACCAGGCTGCATGGGTTATTAAGGTCTCCGGGTCTGTTATAACTTGGACTCCCAGTGTTCTTCGGTTCTTGCGTTTTATAAACATCCCGATGACATATCATAGCGCCTCGCACGTTTACAAGGCGAGAGACTTGAACGTGCTACCGGCTTTTTTATCTGTTTCATCTTTGGTTCTTGCTATGAAGCATAGCCGTTCGCCAGCCTGAAGCGAAATTGTATTGCTATGAAAGAACAAGACAATGAATTGTCGCATTTCCCCCCCTCCCCCCAAGACAGTCTGACGCCCGCTGTTTTGCCACGCGGTCGTCCACAGTGCTCGAATGAATTTTTTTCACTGTTAGGACACCTACGGAACATTTGGTGCCGGCGCTGGGTGTGGAGTGTCTTACAGGGTGCTCGGTATAGAGTATCATGTGGCATAGAGTGTCCGTGACATCACAATGCTTCGAGATGTACGCAAAACACAAATAAAATTACCACGTGACATGCCCACTCACACGCCTATATGCGACGTGATTGTAGTACTTCCTTGCGTTTCGCGTAAAAACGACCACAGCTTTTTTCTTCGTGTGTGGTCACTTAGAAGACGATAGTGCAGCGACGATGGTGGCGGCTTATCGATGGTGCATCCGTTTTTGCGATACCATAAGCATTCACCGCTGCGTATTTCGTCGTTAACCACTGCTAGGGAAGCAGGTCATTCGTACTCGCTTAGTTAGGGATCAATGCGGTTCCGTAGCGCAAGCGGGAAAGCCATGTGGTATTTTTTTTCAATTTTCTGCATTTTACAGTAAGTAGAAAAGCACACGTACTTGGTGAATGAAACTATCCAATTCAATGCTTTGAAAACGAATGACCAACTTTTCAAGAGGACCCGTTTCCGCGCTTTATTGGTAGAATATTGGTTAACTCAACTACCCTCCAAAACAGTTTTTGAGGACACAAGAAACGGTGTCACCGCTTCCATGCAACAGTCAGAAACATATCATATTTAAAGAATGGAAAAGAAGCAATATCTACTTCTGGGAGAGTTTCAGCAATTGTTTAAAATTGGTATGTAAAAAGAAATTTATTTTTTCTGTAGTAACGCATCTTCAAATTAAAAGAATAAAAATCGTACGCTGTACACGCATGCGTGACGCGTATCTGGTATACCTTGTTTGGACCGAAGAAAAATAATACTTTTGATGCTGATCCTGGAAAGCAACACATAGACTGGTTTGTCCCACATTGTAATGCGTTCGCCAACACGATCAGTTACAGTTTTATACACCATATGATGATCATTCAAGATGTTTTAAATTTCAAAAGGTTCAATTCATCCTCTGCACAATGTATCATGTTCATCCTTGGCCAATATTTCGAAGAGCTTCAAAACACCTTAGACACTCTGGCTCAAGAGGACACTCTTTTACCCGTAGTCTACGTCCTCTTAAACCTGCCCCATGCACAAACCTCAAGCTTCGTTACCGCTGCTGTGGTGCCACCCGACACGCTCCCGAAACCTATTTCTTATTTTATGGCGTTGAGAAGCGTCTGCTTTCGAATTGATGCACTCATAGACCGCATACAAATGTCGAGGCGTCGTTGTTTAGAAACGACGACATCCGTGAGTATAAAGGCGACGTTCCAGCTGCAGAATAAAAAAAGGTCGCTGCCATATCCACAAAGTTAATGATGTTAGAAGAGCTTGCTCGGAGATGATCGGGCAACCCGTGAATTCTCCGTACACATATCCCACCATCACATATAGACGTGCCAACGTTGTTATATATTACGGGTGTCACCGCAGGGTCTTGGTGGTGAGCCCGACTTGCTGCGTTGCAAGCCCGCCACGCTGCTGCCTCGGCCTCTGATATGGTCATGCAGCCTAGGGGTAGAAGGGTGTTCACTGCGTGAGCTCCCGGTAGAGAGAAAAGAACCGCACCTGCCAAAAGTGATGTGCGCCGCCTTCGGCGGTGCCGCACCATGTAGTGAGCATTCCTTAAATCATCAAAAAGCCGCCGCCTTGAGCAGCGGCACGCCATATAGAGAGCATTGTTGGAATCAGCAGACGTCGCTTTCATTGGCGACGCACAATCTAGGAAGCATTTCTGAAATCACCGGAGAAGTGTACACGCCGCCCAGCCGGACAAGACAACACCATGAGAAGCTTGCCAGACAAGCATCTACAAAACGAGGTGTCAAGTTGCTAAAGCACGACACCTTGACACTTCAGTGTGGTCGCTTGCATCCTGCGTTTAATCTTAAGCAACTCGCATTAGGGTTTGCGCAATATTTTCAGTACTGAATTCGCAAAGACCACCTTTAAAGCTCTAACTTGTCTCTACAGAACAGGTCCATACGGAGTAGAAGCAAAATTACTTCCTTCAATAAATTATCTATTTTAAGACTTTATTACGCTTGAAAGTAGCCTCCCTTTTAACTCTCCCGTCTCTTTTTTTTTTTTTGTTCTTGGCTTGGGACCATTCAAATGAGCCCCCGTTGGTATGAAGAGAATTCTCAAATACTATGGGCGTGTGCGTGCTGAGGTCCTCTGAAGTAATAATACGTGCGCACCTCTAACATGCCCACGACTACTGTAAAAACAGGAACTATTTCCGAAGTTCACGTCCGCAATTTTCTCATTGTATTCCTGCAGATACATGCTGGAGTTTCCACTAAATGTGTTTGTGCCCATATTTCGCACAATATGTATTTTTAGGACATGGGAGCACTTCGGGTTAACTCTATTTTAGTTCCCGAACCCAAAAACAATTACCTGGGGTGCTAGTATGCTGTTTTAACCTAAAATGATGGGCCACGCTGCACCAAGCGTCACGTATAGTTGTGAGCAATGCGATCTCGAACACTGAAATTACCTTTCAAAGGCCCTAGTGACTATATGCAGTTTCCAAGGACAGAACTGTTCATGACATCAAATGCTCAAGCAGAAAGGACTCCGGAAATTCAGTATGCCAGTTTCACATCAGTGCACTAGAAATAATTGTCGAACAATCTTGAACATGTTCCAGCTCAATTTTCACGTGGTTTATAACACCATAGCTGATCGCCTTTACTGGTTCAATTTCTGAAACAGTCACTCTGTAATAGTACATAAATAAAACATTTTCTTGTAAAGAGACCAATGCGGATTTCTAGCGACCTTGGTTGGCTTATCTTAAAATATGTTATTCCACTTGAATTAGTTCGCGTATGTATAAAAAATGTGTTGAGCATGACTCGTGCCACCACCCTACCAACTACGGTTTGTGTTGGAACGTGAAATGCTCAGCTGCTTCTCAAAATGCTAACCAATCATTGTATTTTAAATTTAGCACCTGTAATTTTCACACCACCCTTTTTTTAATATAACACATATTGAGTTATACGACATCGCTTCATTTTCGTAAAGGACATAAACACATCGGCGTCGCAATTTGTAGCCATTCCAGTTAGGATAAAGTGTACAACGGTGAAGACTATGGCGTTTGTTGCAAGTACATGTACAGTATAGACGTCAGCCCCATGACCGTGTAAGAAGCCTCCCAAGATTTATAATTCTGTTTATTCTCATGCCGAACACAGTTGACTTCTTGAGCTCTGATTGTTTCTTAAAATTCTTTTCCAGGCATGCTTCGAACAACATAAACTTGGTAACCGGATAATATGACAAGAACAGTTTTGATGTGCTCTTGAAGAACAACTGGTGACAAGTGTTCTCCTAACCTGATTAAAACGTGGGTTTTCGAGAGTCCAGCATTTCACTTATGCCTGTTTTTTAGAAGTCACCAAGGAGAATATCTTATTCTATTTCAAGAAACTTGGCCATTTCAAGTCTATCGCAAAAACCAGATTTCACCTCACTTTTTGTCCAAGCGCGAATGTCTGCTTCGATGTGTCTTAGTCACGCGTCTGAAGCATCGCATTGAAAGCGTTTGCATCATCACACTTATTTTTCTCTGATACTTCCTGGCGTCCTTGAAAATCTTGGTAGCCTTCCTCGTTCTTCCGTAAAGCTTCGAAGAGCTGGCCCTTCATAAGTACTAAGTCCTTACTTTCTTGCACATAACTCTTCGTTGTTCACTTAGATTTTCAGTCAGTCACTGCTTGATTGCCGTCGTTCTTTCGTCTTTTTCCATGCTGTGTCCATATCAATTAGATGCCTATCCACGTTCACATCAACCACCCTCTTGTTTTCGCAAATGTCTTAAGCCTGTCTTCAAGACTAATTTCACGCTGCGATTCTCTTAATTGGCAGCATACAAACTCATCTCCACCTTCACTGTCTCGTTCATGCTGCCCGCATAAAACTTAAATGCAATATGCCACCAGGTTTTTTTCGCCTTCTAAGTAAGAACTGGGACAGGAAACACGTACTAGCACTCGCTAAAGTTACGGCTGGCATCATTGCTCCAAGCAAACCATCTCCCATAGCCAGATTAGTCAGATTAACACTGTCCATCTCGTCCTGTCAAACTTTTTTTATTTCATTATAGCTGCATAACTTGTCTTTTCCTGCCTTATGTTACGTTGCAGAATATTACAGAAGGCTTTCTTTTTTGCCTACAGTGACGCGTTTTTATATCCTCACATTACTTAGTCAAGTGTACATAAAGCAGCTCTATTTCGCACTTTTCGGTGCTAAAGCTTAACGCATTGTTTTTTCGTCTCTCTTACGTCTCTGTTTGTTAGCGCTCACGATGTGTTACACTTCCGTTTAATAACGAATCCAAATTATGGCAATGCTAAAGTATAGGCTTGCGTTATGTTGTTTAACTGATACTCATATTCATCAAGCTGCCTAAAATTTTCAACGATTCTCATCTAACCACACATGCGTACACGTGTTACTTCAAAAAATTTTGAGTCGACGGTTTGCGCCTTGTCTGTGTACCTTCCGCCTGTGTAACCTTCTTTTTAGCACCACTGATCAATAACTGGAACAGCCTGCAGCCATAATTCGCTGTCGGTGTAGACTTTCCGCGTGTTATGAGTAGCACTTATTAGCTTCGAATATTGCATCACATATTACGTGATTCTATCATTTCACGGTCACTACGCTCTATTGCTACTGAGTGGCCGACGTATGTCAGCCGAGTGTTCTTGCAAAGAGCCAGTTGCTTGAGATAGTAAATCCAGGTACCCCAGGTGCGAGACAGGTGAGTGCGTGAAAAAAATGTTCATTATTAAGCAACACAGGCTCTTAGACACACGTTGCGATATGCGACAAACACACAAGCCGCCACGGAAAGATTGGGCTTCGATCTCATCATCTCCTCAATCGCTAGCCACGCTTCGCTTGTTGGTGGGCAATTCAGCCAGGCCAGAAAGAAAAAAACGCCTGTGTACTCAACACTAGCACTATTCAACTGTCCTAGGACGTCTATTGTAAGTAAAGTTGCTAAGCGCATACTAGGTCATAATCTTTCATTTGAGAACTCGCGAATTGACAGCTATGTGTTAGTATAGGACCACACGTGCACCTGCGCAGTGGCATTGTTCTTGTCCATCCATCCGTTCATCCAACTGTTCATCCATCTGTCTGCCTGTCTGTCTGTCTGTCTGTCTGTCTGTCTGTCTGTCTGTCTGTCTGTCTGTATGTATGTATGTATGTATGTATGTATGTATGTATGTATGTATGTATGTATGTATGTATGTCCCTCCGTACGTCTGTCTGTCTGCCTGTCTGTTCATCTGTCCGTCCGTCCGCACCTGCCGAGTTAGTCCTAGAACTAGATGGTAACGTACTAATAGAGACATGCATGTACAGACCCACGGCTTAAAGAGCTTCGCCCCTAAAAGGAGAAGACCACACCAACGTCAAGAAAGGCAAGTACTAATCCTTCAGCTGTTTGTTTCATGCCCTTCACATCCATCCTATGCATGCGCAAAAACACAACTCATCCTGCAAGTGCTCTCATTCTGAGGTACGTCTTTTGTTTCCCCATCAGTGAAATTGATGGCAAAATGACTAACAAGTTATTCATATTTGGTATCGCTTCAAATTCGTGCATTCCACGTGTCAGATTATTCTGAGGCCGGCCGATAACAGTGCAGCTGTACAGATCAAGGAAACACCGACATCGTTTGCCGTGCACTGCCAGGAACCCTTCCATGGAAAGTTTATTTTTTGCGTCGCAGTCGTATTTCTCTAATGTATATTAAAGACACTGCTTCGTCTGCCTCTCTGCTCTATATACTACTTCGTGCATGACAACAAAGACTTGTAGGAAACGCAGCACTCACAATCTACATCTCTCACCTGGTGTCTCTTATCACAGACTAAGTGAATGACATTATTCAGGCAAGTCAACTTGCAAAACTCCCCTAGTTTTTGAAGGGCCGAAAACACTATTGCGCGTACGTCAGCCCTCTTGGCTACTTTCTTCAAGTTATGGTCAATAGTGTGCATATACGGGATCACTCCTCCTATGCTGCCTTTGTTTTGTGCAGTTTTGTGCAGCATGATTTCTTTTTTATAAAAAAACCTAATTAAAAACAAGAACACAACACTAAACAACGCGAAAGAATAAATTACGCCTGAGTGTCTTTCACTTTCAAAACAGCTGTGATCAAAATTGCGCGTTTTCTCATTGTAACGTGTACCCAAAAAGTCAGTTCTGATTGACGAATCTCGCGTCTGTTTAAGCCAAACTGATCCGGATCACGTAAACCGGTGATGAATAAACAATCGTAACCAAAGCCCCAATGACTTTGTTTCACTTGAGTCCTAGTCATCTCCTATCATACATTCGTTCCAGGATTAGTTCGTCTTGGGTGAGAGCCTACTTGCTGAAACACACGGCGTTCCAGAGCAAATCTCGAGAGCAAGAGGTCTAGTGATGTGCTTCTTTCTACCCTTCAGAGATACTGGCCATTTATTCCTCCGTAAAGTCTTTCTGTTTCTTCCTAGAAAGCCGCATTTTCCACATTTTAATGGACCACAAGTCGCTGGCATATGCGTTCAAGAACAACAGTTCCTCATATTCGGAAAGAGAAGTGCGCCAACTTTCTTTCATTTCCGAATTTTCCATGGACATCCACCACATAGCGGGGAGCGAAAACCAAGCAGCCGACGCACTCTCCCGTATCGACACCGTTTCAGCGTCCGTCGACTTTGAGACATTAGCCGCCGCCCAGCGGGAAGACCCAGAGCTAACCGAGATGAGGCAAAATCTGCTGTCACTGGTGCTCGAAGAGATCCCGCTACCATACACAGCGGCCATGGTCACATGCGACACATCGCAGAAATCTCCAAGACCCTTCGTCCCCGTCCAGTTTCGGCGTGCAGTGTTTGACAGCCTTCACAACCTCAGCCACCCAGGAATCCGCGCGACGCAGAGGCTCGTCACTGACCGCTTTGTGTGGCCCTGAATTAATGCCGACGTTTGACTCTGGGCGAAGACGTGCCGAGCATGTCAAGCGGTAAAGGTGACTCGTCACACGCACACAGCACTCCAAGCATTTCGGCCACCAGAGTGTCATTTCGGCCACGTGCACTTGGACTAGGTGGGACCTCTTCCTCCATCCCAGGGTTACAGATACCTGCTCACTTGTCTAGACCCCTACTCACGGTGGCCCGAGGCGACACCAATTCTGAGCATCGCAGCCGGGACCATCGCACAGGCGTTTGTGGCCACATGGGTTTCACGCTATGGCTGCCCACTGCGCATAACGACCGATCGTGGACGACAATTCCAGAGCAACCTATTCTTTGCGCTGGCGAGGCTTCTGAGGACACGGCTCCAGTACACCACGGCTTACCATCCAGCGAGCAATAGAATGGTGGAGCGCCTACACCGTCAACTGAGGGCATCTTTAACGGCCAAATTGGATAGAGAGCACTGGGTGGAGAAGCTCCCTCTCGTTCTTCTGGGCCTGCGTACGGCGATAAAAGGAGACCTCGGATTCTGTGCAGCAGAAATGCTGTACGGCTCTACAATCCGACTACCGGGAGAATTCATCGGTGAGAAACCAAGCGCTACGCCGACGCCTTCAGAACATATCGAAAGGCTAAATTCCTGGTTGGAGCACCTGCAACCCAGCGCGCCACGCGTCAGCTGCTACCAAAGAATATTTTCTTTCCCAGACATGAATGAGGCAACCCATGTGTTCATGTGACGTGACACAGTTAAAGCGCCGTTGACTCCGGCGTACGACGGGCCCTTCCGTGTGCTTTCGCGGTTGCACAAAACTGTGACCATTCGTGTTCGCGACAGAGAGGACGTCGTTTCTCTCGATCGCGTGAGACCAGCTCACCTCATGGACTAACTCGCACATTTCCTCGTTTTTTTTTCAGGCTCCGCGGTCTAGGGGGGGGAGGGGGGGACCCCTTGTAGTGGGCGATGACGCCGGTGATCGCGATAATTTTATTTGTGTGCGCATACCAATTCGTATGCCGAGGTACACGGCGCAGACGCGGCCAACATGCCTCACGTTATCTCCGGAGGGCCGCGGAAGATACGCAGCCATGCCCATTTTGGTTGTCGCTTTCGAAGCCTGTTTTTCTCGGAAAATAAACAAGTCTTGTCCCAAACTTCAAGGAGTGTAGGTGCCTTCTTTTGGCGCCTTTGTTAGACGAGTACGCTACAACAGCAATAAACGAAGCCGCAAGTGCGATTTGCCGCCTGCAAGTATGAAAGCTAGGCAAATGTGTGTATTGCCCATCATTCCCATGGTCGCTGAACGATAGCAGCGACAGAGTCCCTTCTAGTAAACTTTAGGAACCTATATGGCCTGAAGGTAATATATGGCCTTCAGGCCATATAATAACTTCAGCTATATGACCTGAAGTTAATAGATGAACAACAACAAGCTTGTGTAAAAGGTTGGATCACTGGACCACCCACTTTTTGCGCAGTTCGCAATGTGTGACGTCTGTTTGTTCCCTTCAAGTTCTAAAACAATTTATTAGCGCGATTCCTTTCCCGACATCTAGCCTGCGTAAGGCCAGTTTTGAAATGAGTTCCAAGCGCTGGAGACGCTCACTGGTAAAATACTGGGCTGGCACGCAGCGGACACGGGCTCTAATCCCATTGTGCCCTTGGTATTTTTTTCTTTACTGAGCTTTTTCTTACAATTTTTCGCGATATCGGTTACGGACACCGGTGGCAAACAACAACGGTACAGCCCATGACCTATGGTCTGATCTCACAACTTTCATTGTCGAAACTTTGAAGTGGGCTTCTCTACAGATGCCTTAGGGACGACGTGTATGACTCCATGCTTACAGTGTGATGTGCTTACACTCCATATGTTGACCATGGCCGCAAATAAACAATTCGGATTTGGGACTCTCTCTATCTTTTACCTGTTCCCATTATCTGATCCACCAACAGCGACTTTTTAAGCAGTCTCACATACCAACTAGCGCATTAACAAGGTCTTAGACAATAGTCTTTAAAGTTCCCCACAACAGAAGCTACGGAATTAAAATATAAATGCAACGCCATGGGCGCGAACTGCAGCGAGGCAAACCTCAGAACAGTTGTTCTTGAAAAGACTAAAGAAATAGGCCAATGCCCCGGGCACCATTGTATTCCCAATGTCTGACTGGTCAATTTCAAGTTTTTTTTCCTCTTAGTTTCAGTGCATTCTAATCGTGCGCACTTCGGTAACAGCCCACATATAACAGCTGTAGCTAACACGAATACACTTTCTTTGTCACGATACAAAGTTTCTCGGCATTCGCGAAATTGGCATCGCTTCCCATGCTACGTATTCGCACTCGGTTGCACCGCTTATGACATTGCTCGAAAGAAGAATGCCTCCTCTGGTATCATTATTCAGTCAAACAGCAGCAAAGGTTACGCAGAGGTTGCTTCTTGCACAATACCTATTGCATCTCATGCTTTTGCAAATTCGGCTGCACGAATGAAATCTGTAGCACTGTCATCATGCTATAGATGATAGGCTACACAGTGTGAAGGGGGCAATTGTCTACGAAAGACTCACTGCATCAGCACGTGGAGCACACGAGTTTGCTTTATTAGCCTAATACCACGCCTGCGACAGAAGTACCTTCTTATAAACTGTGCAAGACGTGCGTTATTACTGTTCTTCTTAATCGTTCTGCTCTTGAAAGACCGTTACGAAGTCAACCATGCATGCATCTTCTGTGATCGGAGCTATGTTTTTTGTTTCAATCTCGATAGTTCCCGTTTTGAACTACCAAGTCTCGGATCATTGGTTCTCCGAAGATTATTCCCCAGATTTAGGGCTCACGGATCTCGAAGATGAACAAACCAGGAGTTCCAGTTGGCTGCCCACCGATAAACGAACCGTAAGTGACCGAACCGGCGACAACCACATACAGGACCATCGTGGAAGCACTCCTTCTGCACTTCATTTTCCTTTCCATGCTGTATTTATAACGCACCTTTATTACGAATCGGAGTTCCTGCCAAGCGCCGGTAGACTTGAAGCGCTCCCCCAAGTGTGGGCGTGATTCTTTCACCTCTTCCTTCTATCCGTTCGCCCAGTCCAGGGTAACAGACCGGACGTGTGTTTCGTTAAACGGCCTCTCTTAGCTCCGCCGTTTTCCTCTTATTACCGCCTCGTACGTGCCGGGCTTTCACTGTTAGACAGATATTCTTATGATGTGAAACCTAGTTTATTGGGAACTAGAGTAACGATTGTATTATTTACCGTTCGCGGAACAGTGGTCGGGGTGAGATAAAAGTTCTTTTTTTAACAGCTCAAGAGAAAACCTAGTTTTCCATATTGTGTAGCAGTTGATAGCACTTTTTGTGGTGTCCATCTTTTAACATACTTGGAAAATGATCCCACCATAGTGGGGCAGGAGACTCACTATGTTGTGCAAACTCTTTTTTTTATTTCTAGCAAAGAAACTGTTTGACTTGCACTGATGTGGTTTTATATGTATTCTACGCCAGATGAAAGGATTAGGTGTTTCCTGCAGAAGTACCATTGAATGTTACCCAGGACTGTGCTGCATACGAGACGGTCACATCGACACTTGCCAGATGTCGTCAATGTATGGTGAAAAGTGCTCGCTAGGACAAATCAAAGGAGGTATATACCACAAGCATGGTCCCTGTTACTACGGAGATGGTAAGCATACAATCCTAACTGTTTGTCACTTAGCATGTTTCGATTGTTTTACTGAGATCACGCAGTTCTTCCCCTCGTGAAATACGATAGAAAAGTGTGGTTCATTTGTGTAAACAAACGACCTTTTTTTCAAGTGTCTCATCTTTCAGCGAAAGAATGTTCCCCGAAGAATCAAAATGCGATGGTGCTCTCATGGCGAAAATCCCTAAACAACGACAAGAGCTTCATCGTTATCCCCAAAGCATTTTACACCATTTTATACTATCACTACTAACGAATGCCCAAAACTTGTATAGTAACGATAGAACACAATTGAGAGGCCAAGAACCAGGCAACAGGTGATAAGACAAAAACCGTTATTCGTAGCATTAGCAGACGGATACATTGCAGAGTGGAGCAGAGAACAAACAAGCATAAGTAACTTTCCCGCTGGTATTACGAAAAAAATGAACCTGGTAGGACCGTGTTCTGAGAGGAACTGAGAACCATTGCTCAGTTAGAACTACGGAGTGGGAATCGGAGACGTAACTGAGTTCGTAAAGCCTCTCAGTAAATTTCCTTTCATTGACACGATTCCTCAGCAAGAGAGAGAGAGAGAGAAATGATAACGACAAGGGCGGGAGGCGAGAAGGTGAACCAGGGCTGAGCCCTGGTGGCTACCCTACATTAGGGAAAGGGTAAATAAAGGCATAGAGGAGGAAAAAAAAGTCACTGACTGGGCCGACGCGTAACAGTGTCACGTTTCACACCACAAATGATAGAAAAATACCAGTGTCGTGAGGGAAACGCAACAGCGCTTTTGTTGCCTTTCGGAACGGCGATAGGCAAAGCCATGGTTTTAATACTTTCCCGACAGTGAAATCACTTCTGTCCAGTTGATTTAGAACAATGTGGAGGGCGTAACAATATATGGGGTTTAATGTCCCAAAACCATCATATGAATATGAGAGACGCCGTAGTGGAGGGCTCCGGAAATTTTGACCACCTGGGGTTCTTTAACGTGCACCCAAATCTGAGCACACGGGCCAGCAGCGGTTTCACTTTTATCGAAAATGCAGCCGCCACAGAATACCGGGGTGAAGCTTCTCGTTTGTGCATTTTGGGCTGTAACAAAAAAAGAGGTTCAATAGTCTCATTGACACCGCCATTCTAAGGAATGCCTTGTGTTCAATATATCTTATAACATGAACTCATGAACGACTGATTGTCTAAACGAGAAAAATCTGCGTGAACATGTTAGCAACATGCATATAATGCATCGCTTTATACTTCGCCGATCTTATTTCCATGAAGCGACACTCTGATAAAACGAACTAAATAATACCAGACTTCGTGGCCTTTGACGTTCAATATTGTCCCACTTTTGACCAAATCCCATTCTTCAGATAATCTGACAGCAGCCACACACCGTCAAGTTGCCAGTGTTACTGCACTTACGGTTGGAAATTCCTCTATCAGGAATTAGACTTATTATTTCGGCAAGCAGACTTATCGTTGTGAAAGCAGCAAATGTCGCCTTAAGTAGCTGTCTGCTTACTGAAACGTTGGCTTTAACTACACGAGAATTTCTCACATGTTCAAGCTGCCTTCATCTCATAAACTTTTGCGCCTACTGTTACAATTTGCGCCTACTGTTACAATTTACCTTTTAAAACCGTGTGCTCACAGTATCAACTTACACTTTTGTCTCATGCAGAATACTGTATAGATGGAACATGCTTCGCATAACAACGCGCCTTCTTGGTAACACGAGGTAAGTACCTGCTGCAGTTCGCGCATTGAAATTATTTGAATATATTGTGTAGTTAGCATTAGGTCACATTGTACTCTCTTAGCGGGACAACAGAAAGGACAGAGCCTGAAACACTCCAATTGAAATTATATGTTCAATTCAATTGATAATGTTCAACTATTGCGAAGGGCACAGGTTTTACGACCTGCTTCAAATGGCCCTTACTGATAGTGCTGCATGTGGCCACGTCTGGCACAAGCAGCACTACCAGAAAGGATGTGAAACTCTGTGCCCTTCGCAATAGTTAAAATTGAAATTGTCAATTCAATTGAACAGATAATTTCGAATTCGAGTGTTTTGGCACACTCGAATTCAACCACCATGCCTGCATATATATATATATATATATATATATATATTATATATATATATATATATTATATATATATATATATATATATATATATATATATATATATATATATATATATATATATATATATATATATATATATATATAGGCAGGCATGGTGGTTGAGTGGCCGTAGCGTTGCATATAGTCAAGTAGATGCTCCATGAGTGGTCACAACGTGGTTTATTTCGACGTTTCTGCCTAAAGTCTGGCCTTCATCGGGATTAAAGGTACAGTTTGTTGGTGCTCAGCTTTATACAATCTGAAATCAGAGGGAAAAAGGAAAAAAGACAGAAAAAAGAAAAAAAGAAGAACAGAAAAAGAAGAGAAAAAAGAGAAAAAGAAACAAAAAGAAAAAGAATATAAGGTGGTCTTCCCCGGGCGCCCCCCTTACACTCTTCCTTCCACTTCACCCTTCATTTCTCTCCCCTTTCTCCCCTTCACCTTTTTGATGTCAGCGGTCCGTGTAGTCTTCCTTTCACTAACGTATTCTTCCCGACCAGACGCTCCTGGCTCTGGCGGTTCGGTGTGGGGCAAAAAAAAGCTTTTTTAGGAAGTTTTAAGCCTTTAACTACTCGGCGCCCCGTCAACATTTTGTCGTAGAACGAGGGGTGCCGCGTATTGCGGCAGAGGCTGGTAAGCGGGCTTTTTAGGAAGTTTTAAGCCTTCAACTACTCGGAGCCCCGTTAACATTCCGTGGCAGAAAGAGGAGTGCCGCGTATTGCGGCAGAGGCTGGTGAGCGGGCGCAATGTGAATTCCTTGCCCGCTTCTGGATTACGCGTGCAGTAGGGGCCTCCCGGCTGTGCACAGGGTTGCTGTTGGGCATGTCATGCATGACACAATTGATTGGGTAGTAAAATAAAACAGAAAACAGACAACAGCTGTACTTAGGAAGAGTAGTTACACTTGGAATTGTTTTGAGTTGTCCAGTGCCCTTCGCAGTCGCAGTGCCGTGAACTCAGTTACTATTTTCATTATTGCCGTTATTGCTTTCTAATACTTTATTGCTGCAAGTGTGCCAGGATTCTCATTTATTCCTCTATCGAGGGTGTTAAATCGGTGGATAAGGTATGACTCTCGTTGTTCACGTTCTCGGTTTGATTTAAATCCGTCTCTAAGAGCGTTACTAATAGTTTGTCGAATGTATGATCGGGAAGATTAACATGTTTTGATAGGGTTAGATTTGGGGCTGATTTCGCATGGGCTCTGTGATTATTGAAGCGAATTCTAATTGGTGTTTCTGTTTGTTCTATGTACTGCATACTACACACGTTGCATTCGAGTACGTATACCACATTAGAGGAATCGCATGTTAGGTTTCCTCGTATGTTAATCGAAAACTTGGATTGTGTGCTGGTTGATTTGTGTGTTTCTCGCATTTGTAGTAAGGCGCATCGCCTTACATAAAAATGCGAAATGTGCAATTACAAGTTAGGAAATGTGCTCCACCCCATTCTTATTCTTCTAGTTACTACAATCTCGTGATTTGGCTCCGCGGTGATTACCTGCCCTAAGTAGACATAGTCTTTTACAACTTGAAGTGCACTATTACCTGTCTCGAAGCGCTGCTCTTTTCCGAGGTTGTTGTACGTTACTTTCGTTTTCTGCAGATTCATTTTAAGACCGACCTTTCTGCTCCCCTTGTCTAACTCCGTAATCATGAGTTGCAATTCATCCCCTAAGTTACTCAGCAATGCAATGTCATTGGCGAAGCGCAGGTTACTAAGGTACTCTCCATTAACTCTTATCCCAAACTGTTCCCATTCTAGGCTTCTGAAAACCTGCTGTAAGCACGCGGTAAATAGCATTGGGGAGATTGTGTCCCCTTGCCTTACACCCTTCTTGATTGGTATTATGTTGCTTTCTTTAAGAAGCACTATGGTAGCAGTTGATCCCCTTTAGATTTCTTCCAGGATGTTTATATATACTTCATCGACGCCCTGATTCCGCAGTGTCTGCATCACGGCTGATGTTTCTACTGAACCAAACGCCTACTCGTAATCTATGAAGGCTATGTATAGTGGTTGGTTGTATTCTGAGCCTTTCTCTATTACCTTATTGATAGTATGAATGTGGTCGATTGTTGTGTTAGAGGCTTAAAACTTCCTAAAAAAAGCTCTTTTTTGCCCCACACCGAACCGCCAGAGCCAGGAGGCGCCGTCTGGTCAGGAAAAATGCGTTAGTGAAAGGAAGCATACACAGACCGCTGACATCAGTAAGGTGAAAGGGAGAAAGGGGAGAGAGATGAAGGGGAAGTGGAAGGAAGAGTGGAAGGGGGGTGCCCGTGGGGAGTCCACCTTATCTTCTTTTCTCTTTTTTTCTTTTTCCTTTTTCTCTGCTTTTCCTTTTCTTCTTTTTTTTCTTTTTTCTGTCTTTTTTCCTTTTTACCTCTGATTTGAGACTGTATAAAGCTGAGCACCAACAAACTGTACCTTTAATCCTCATGAAGTCCAGAGTCTACGCCGAAACGTTAAAATAAACCACGTTGTGAACGCTTACTGAGGATCTACTTGACTATATATATATATATATATATATATATATATATATATATATATATATATATATATATATATATATATATATATATATATATATATAGTGGGAGTAATAATTTAATGGGCCAGTTAGTCTTTGTGAAGGTATGGGATATGGCACAACGGGAGCGTTGTCATATTTATTTCCCAACAGATTCGGGAGGGGTCCTCCCTTCATCAGGGGATGAGTTATCCCCTTCATCGGGGATAACTCATCCCCTGATGAAGGGAGGACCCCTCCCGAATCTGTTGGGAAATAAATATATTTATCCCTGTTGACAACGGTCCCGTTGTGCCATACCTATATATATATATATATATATATATATATATATATATATATATATATATATATATATATATTTACTTACATATATATATCTATATATATATATATATATGAAATTATATATATATATATATATATGTAGGCAGGCATGGTGAATGAGTGGCCGTAGCGTTGCATATAGTCCAGTAGATCCTTTGTGAGCGGTCACAACGTGGTTCATTTCGACGTTTCGGCCTAGAGTCTGGCCTTCATCGGGATCCTGATGAAGGCCAGGCTCTAGGCCGAAACGTCGAAATAAATCACGTTGTGACCGCTCACGGAGGATCTACTGGACTATATATATATACATATATATATATATATATATATATATATATATATATATATATATATATATATATATATATATATATATATATGAGTTGGCAGCACTGTACTTCTGCATTTATTAATAAGTGGTAAATTTATTTTCAGATGCCGTCCAGACTATATTGTCTTCAACAGCTGAATGATAGCCATCTTTTCTAAAAGAAATCCCGGAAAAAAGCAGTTGCAGCAAATTTTTACCTAATCACACTTACATGACATGTTTTTATAGACCTCCCCAAGTCCACCATTTCAGTCATTTCTCATTCATCCTCTTTTACATTAAATCCCTTATGTACGCTTTCTACGTGTACCCATAAGGACACCAGCTTCATTATTCTCCATCTTCATTAAACACACTATGTGATGACTGCAAACCACCTCTATGCCTTCACCGCTCCAGTGGTTCGTATAGTTTCGAAATTTCCAGAGCCCTCCACTACGGCGTCTCTCATAATCACGTGGTGGTTTTGGCACGCTAAACCCCACATTTAATCATCATCATCATCATCATGGTTCGTATAGTTGGCCATTCGCTACGGGCCTTACCAGGCGAAGATTTTACCGTATTATCCCCATGAGCACAGTCGTTTTCAAACTTTTAAGCTATCCAGTAAATACGTCGTCTTCTCTAGCATGAACGCTTGCTTCGGAGTGTCCTAACTCGGATGCAGGCAGCTAAAGCCACGTATTGAAATGTTATTATTAATATTTGTGGTTAACGTCCAAAAACTGCTGTACGATTGTGAGACGCCGTAGGGGAGGGCTCCGTAACTTTTGACCATCTGGTGCTCTTTAACGTCCACTGACTTCGCACAGTAAACGAGCCTCTACCATCGCCTCCATCGAAATGTGACTGCCACCGCCGAGATCGAACCCACGGCTGAGTCAGCAGCCTAATTGCAGTGCCACTATGGCTGACTTCGCATGGGAGCGTTGTGTCCTTTGAATTATCATACATACTCTTGTGATATCAGCATGTTTCTAAATCTTGATGCATAATGTCACACTTATGCATTGGAACCTTCCACTGAACACCAATCGACGCCCACAAAACCTCGGTTGTTACTACAATTACAGCAGCCACCAAAGACTTCGTGACGTGACGCTACAATGCTGTGTCGGTTGTGGGTCGGTGTATACCCTTTACGAATTCACTCAACTATCACGCTGGACTGGCAGACTCCTCTTAGTGTGATAACTGCGATTGCATACAAACTGTCCACAATGTCCTGTATCACTGTTCTTATTCCAGCAAGATCCGAACTCTCCAGAGTGCCTTAACAACCGACTCTTTACTCCGGAGATCTTGAATGCGTGGCCTTGCAATACGTCAGTCGAGAAATCCACACAGGCCCTTCTACAAATATTGAGGGCGACATCACTGAGCGACCACCTGTACTGTGAGTACGGTGTGTGTGTGGTGTGCAATGTCCATTTTCTCCTTCTTCTCTTCTCTCTCTTTTTACTGCCTTATTCTCTTCCCACGTGTAGGGTAGCAAATTAGACTGAGTCTAGTTGACCTCCCTACCTTTTTTATATTCTTTCTCGATTTCTAAATCTTGATCTCATTTTGTCCTTCTCCGTCAGATTACGTGTAGTCAGCCCTCAATGTCTACTTTTCACTTTCAATTCCGCGGGACCCAATCCCGGCTGCGGTGGCTGCATTTTCGATGGAGGCGAAAATTTTGTAGGCCCGTGGGCTCAGGTTCGAGTGCACGTTGAAGAACTCCAGGTGGCCGAAATTTCTGGAGACCTCTACTACGACATCTCTCATATTCATATGGAGGTTTTGAGACGTTAAATACTACATATCAATCAATCAGTCAATTTCAAGTTGATTACTTTTCGCTGCTCATTTAAACTTTCAATCAACATTTGCTTCGCTGCCGTCTCTTTTCTAGCGCGTTTTCATGCCGTGTTCACGTTATATATATATATATATATATATATATATATATATATATATATATATATATATATAGTCTAGTAGATCCTCCGTGAGCGGTCACAACGTGGTTTATTTCGACGTTTCGGCCTAGAGTCTGGCCTTCATCAGGAATAAAGATACAGTTTGTCGGTGCTCAGCTTTATACAATCTCAAATCAGAGGGCAAGGAAAGAGAAAAAAAAGGAAAGAAAAAAAGAAAAGAAAAGGAAAGAGAAAAAAAAAGAGAAAAATAATATACGGTGGACGCCCCTCGGGTGCCCCCCTTCCACTTTTCCCTCCACTTCCCCCCATCTCTCTCCCCCCTCTCTCCTTCACCTTTCTGATGTCAGCGGTCTGTGTATGTTTCCGTTCACTAGCGCATTCCTCCCGATCAGACGGCCCCTCCTGGCACTGGCGGTTCGGTGTGGGGTAAAAAAGAGCTTTTCAGGAAGTCCTAAGCCTTTAACTACTCAGGGTCCCGTAAACAATTCGTCGTAGAAGGACGGGGGCCGCGTATTGTGGCAGAGGCTGGTCAGCGGGCATTTTAGGAAGTTCTAAGCCTTTAACTACTCCGCGCCCTGTCAACATTTCGTCGTAAAAATAGGGGTGCCCCGTATTGCGGTAGGCTGTGCAAGCGCGTGCAATGCGAATTCCTGGCCCGCTTCTAAATTACGCGTGTCGTGGGGGCCTCCTGGCTGTGCACCCCCGTCCTTCTACGACGAATTGTTTACGGGACCCTGAGTAGTTAAAGGCTTAGGACTTCCTGAAAAGCTCTTTCTTACCCCACACCGAACCGCCAGTGCCAGGAGGGGCCGTCTGATCGGGAGGAATGCGCTAGTGAACGGAAACATACACAGACCGCTGACATCAGAAAGGTGAAGGGGAGAGGGGGGAGAGAGATGGGGGGGAAGTGGAGGGAAAAGTGGAAGGGGGGCACCCGAGGGGCGTCCACCGTATATTATTTTTCTCTTTTTTTTTTCTCTTTCCTTTTCTTTTCTTTTTTTCTTTCCTTTTTTTTTCTCTTTCCTTGCCCTCTGATTTGAGATTGTATAAAGCTGAGCACCGACAAACTGTATCTTTATTCCTGATGAAGGCCAGACTCTAGGCCGAAACGTCGAAATAAACCACGTTGTGACCGCTCACGGAGGATCTACTAGACTATATGCAACGCTACGGCCACTCAACCACCATGCCTGCCTATATATATATATATATATATATATATATATATATATATATATATATATATATATATATATATATATATATATATATATATATATATATATATATATATATATATATATATATATATGTATATATATATATATATATATATATATATATATATATATATATATACGATTGCTTCATTCACCCACTTCATTTCATCAATATTCTGAGAGTTATCTTCACACCTACTTGACGCTGTGATTCTCTCCTTTCAACACCGTATCATTCAATTTCCACGTTCACAGAAGCGCTCGTAATTTTGTGATGAGCCTCAAAATGCTAAACACCCAACAGGCTTTTGGTAAATTTTGCAGCAAGAGCTCTGACAGTAAGCACAGGATACTATTCGCCAGTGTTGCTGTAGACGCCATTGTTTGCTGCTGAACTCCTACATTGTTTCACTCCATTGTAGAACTGCTATGAACGTGACTCACGTCAATAAACTCATCTCGATTAGAGAGAATTTTGCCGGATTCCTAAGCGCCAAACTCTGGCTTAGATATGTCGTTTTGTTGACAAACACATTCATTTATCTCTGTGAGTACCATTTAGTGCCTACCAGCCCGTACCACTCTAAGCCACATACATGGCCTCTTTATTCTTTATTCAGTGAGTACCCCGCTTTGCTCAAAGGCGTTACAGCAGGGGGGCTACAGAGTGGAATAAAACAATTCTTCGTTTATACAGCACACTTGCTCGTCTTGCAGCTGGTTCCAATCTCTAATGGTCATCACAAAAAAGGAATTATAAAACATGGTCGTTCTTGCTCGATACTCTTTCACTTTGCGTCGGTGGTCATGTCGACTAGATATGTAGCTGGGTTCACTGAAATAGTTATGACGGTCAATCCCAGTCCGCCCATGAAAAACAGAAAAGAAAAACTTCAAACGCAGTTTTTTCCTGCGTAAAGAAAGCAATTCCCAACCCAATTCAGCTTTCATAGCACTGCAGCTGTCTCTCCGCTCGTACCGCTAAAACAATCTGTCGGGGTTAATCTGCTGCATTATCTCTCAAACACGATTGCAGCTTTGCAATGCCCCCTGCCCCCCCCCCCCCACACACACACACATTACTCCGTTCTTTCATATAATCATTGGCTTTCAGTCAGCGGGACCTCCTTCCAAAACCCTTCTAATTTTCATTTCCTGTTATTCTTCCATTTCTGTTTTTTAAAATCGAATAGCATTCCATCTGGACAAACTAGCTAGTCATTTTATTAGGAAAATAAAGTATTGTTACTGAATGTCACTAAGCTTCATTTACATGCTGCTGTTATCATAGCCTAAAGCCTACCAGAAGCTTGCTCATTGTACAGCAATTGAAAATCAATCCCATATCGTTGCATTCGAACAAATATTTCATCGAGTGCCTTGAATCACAGTCTGCACAAAAAACGAACCGCCGACAGCGATAGCAGTACAACAGGGGTATCCACGAGGAAGTTACATACATTAACCAAAGGTATAAATTTTAATATACACTTGCCCAGCAAGTAGTCAAAACTAGCAGTCAATGTAAAACTGACTGCACTTATTGACCATGTGCAAAATATAAAAGCAAACAAATGACACCGACGGAAGTGATCAAATGTTCTGGCCCTTTTACGGTTGCGGGCTTTTCTGGAGATTGGGACATGTCCTCCGATGCTGCGCACGAGGAAATAAAGCGCGAACGAAGCGAGCACGCATGTGCGAGTTTTTAGCGTTTGCACCTGGCTCATTTAACGGAAGCCTTCGATGCTTCTATTGAAATCCTTCAACTGAAAACCTTGGCGTGAAAAATAGGCGGCATCATTGGATGAGAACGTGTCATCATGGAATTTCATGTTCTCGCTGTTGTGAACACAAACACTTCTAAGAACTAACCTCGCATGTGCTGCAGCTTTAGTCGTAAAGATCAGCAAAAACATACATCATTCCGATATTCGCAAGCTCCGTGGACTGTCACGCCACCTCGCGGCCGTCAGAATAATTTTTCCAGCGTATAGGAGTATCGGTGGGGCAGTGGCGCTCATAGCATGTGCATGAACGTCTTGGCTGGCGTTGGGCTTTCACTAGAACGTTTCTGTTGTAGTTACAGGGGTGCACAATGGTGAGTGCAATCATTGCACAGTCCTTGTTTGCGAACAGGGAGCGCTTTTCATACACAGCGAAGTGACTACTGAGAGGCTTATTTGCTTTATCTGTACCTGTGAGTACGTTTTGTGCGTCATTTATGCCTGAGAAACGCGGGGCACATTTAGATCTGCTTTCCTTTGGGCGCGTGGCCTTCTGATTTGTTGCAATCGCATTCATTGCTTCGCCTTTGCGGCAAAGATGTGACTTTTTTTTTTTCAAAAATGCGTCATTGCTGTAACTTAGCGAAATTTTACATTGGTAAGTATCCGCTCGAAACTGAGGACGTTGAAGGATATAGAGAGCGTTACAACACCATGTGGCGTTTGGCGCGTCAAAACACGTCCTGATCGTGAGGCACACCTTTAGTGGAGGGCAACATGCATGGCCATCGCACGCCACAATGATGTGTTTGGCATTCAGGACATCTTCGCTTTCAACAAGGAATCGTATCCGAGCTTCTGAAGCATATAGGTGCCGCATAATACGCGTCTTCAAAAAGGGTAGATCCATCGTGAAGCAAACCAAAAAAAAGCACTGCAGTGCAGGCCGCTCGTGAGCTCAGTGACACTGACACTCTCTGTGGGCGCGCCTTATTGAACCTCTCTGTGCGCCCCCTATAGGCGACGAAACTTCCGAATAACCAAACACAACAGCATGCGCGTGAGTAAATCGTTGTCAAGGCTTTCACGAGGCGATATCCCAGTTATTACTTTTCGAGGCTGGGTTTCTTTCTTCGACCTTTATATGCAAAGTACTGTTTTTTTCGCGCAAGATCTCTATGTGAAGGCGCAATTACTTTCCCACAGCTAAAGCAAGGTTGGTTTAAAAATCGGTTAATTAAAGAAGCGATAGCATTGCAAAGGCGCAAAGCAACACGTATACGCACGGTATCCTAATACACTCAATAAAATTACGGACCATCTTCCCGAAAGCAACCCTGATGTATTGCCAAGCAGCAGCGGTGCACACATTGTTGACCCGGTTGAAACAGACGTCGACGTGGGTGCTGGGAAAGCATTTTGCAACGGAACTCGATGTAGCCTTAACGCCAGTGAACGTTTGCTTAAACAGAGGACACGGAAGGCGGACACGTTGAAGACGCTGGCACTCGGCTTCCTCGGATCGCATCTCGACGTTGTTACTGGCGCGCTGCCTGTATTCTCGAACGCGATCGGTGTTCTTAACTCACCCTTCACCAGTGTCACTGCTTCCACTGCCGGCGCTTGCATTCGGCTTCCCTGGCTCGCGCCTCGTCGGTGTTAACATGCCAACCCTTGAAACACCGGCGACCATCGGTAAAGGTAAGCGCACATTAGCGGGAAGCATGCTGCGTGACGCCGTCCCGCCCGTAGGCGTGATCGCTGGCAAGCAGCGGCGCGCTGTCCACGTTGTCGCCGCCGCGAGAGTATCGAGCCGCGCGCAGTGCGCGCAACCACCTGCTCGCGGCTTCTTCTCGCCGATAGATGGAGAGAGGTGGCGCAGGTAAAATGATGCCCCCGTGAAAAGTGAACTCAAGCATTCTGAGTGGTAGAGAGGGTGAAGTAAGAGAGGGCTGAGACGCGGCGACAGCACGGCAGGCGAAGGAGAGACGTCACCGTGCTTTTCTTGGAGGGCGTGGTATACTTGGCACCGCTCCAACTCCTGCGGCTAGTGTAGTGGTGTGGACAGAAAGACAGTGTTACACAGGCTAGTCAAAGAGCTGCTTCGTATATAATATACGTCACGTTGCACGCATAAAGCGACCTTATATGCGACGTGCGATTAACGCTGAAACCCCAAATAGTCGAGTGCCCGTGACACCACAAAAATGACAATTGCAAACCCGCAACCACCACATGTATCAGCCTTCTCGCCGAGATGTGGGAAGCCAACATCTATGCACGGATCCTCGACGACCAACAGACTGGTCACCAGCATCCGGGAGGCGATCGTAGCCAGATAATATTTTAGACAAAGAGACCCTTCCCATCTAGGGTGGCCTCGAGCATGGAGGCTCGGCAACAATTTATTTATTTATTTTGGGGGAGGGGGGTAGTAAGAACTTTAACAAAAAAGACGTGGCCTAACATCGAAGTAATTGAGGATGAGTGGGCGATTCAGTGGGATCGTTTGGTGTTCGCGTGAATCACTCATAACATTGACCACCCACCCATGTGAATGAGAGCAAACGATAAATTATATGCACTATTTATTGGGCATAACTGGTAGTATTGCGTCGCGATGTAAATTTCGTTTCGCCTTCACCCTTGCACTGCTTTGTGATATGAGATCTAGCCTTAAGTTGGCAATGGCGAGGTCTGGCACGTTCTCCTGGTAATTGTTTGTTGTTTCCGGTCATTGGAAATGCATGGTAGAGCAATCGAGACTTCAACTATTACCCAAGCTTCTCATTATTTGTGATCGTCATCGTCATCAGCACTATCGTCATGGCGTATATTTGGTAGCTTCATTTTCATTTCCAGAAAGAGAATGTGCGGTCTGGAACGCGCTTCTTTTTCTTCAGCTTTGTCATCATCAGCAGTGACAGCTAGGGCAAACAATACTCCCAACGGACATTCCTCGATTTTAGGAAGCTTAACTACTAAAACTCCGAAGTATTCGCAGCTCGGCTCTAGGCCACCTCTGAGGAGGACCGGCGAGCCTGTCTCGTCACCACTTCACGGGCTTGCTGGATGGCCTTCAGTTGACCTTGGAGGTTCCAGTTGCGGACATTAAAACAGTTTGACTATCATTTTCATCGTTCACTAACCTCCTAATTGTTGACATCAGTTCAGTTATTTATTAGTGCATGTTAATTTATAATATACCCGTTTTTAGGAGTCGCAAAAGTTATACGTAGTTCAAGATATTAATAATCAAATTTCGGAGCTGGACTTGAAACATTTCGCATCCGGCGAACAAAGGTCCACCGATGGGTCACGGGTCATGGTGCTTCGCCGTTGATTCGAAGGCAGAGAGTTCGATCCAGGCCGTGGCGGTGGCATTTTGATGAAGGCGAAACGGTAAAGGTCTGTGTACTGTGCGATATCATTGCACGTTACACTACACCAGTTCGCCAAAATTGCTGGAGCACTCCGCTGTATGCGGCTTCTCCCATAATCATATCGTGGTTTTGGAACGTAAAACTCCACATATCGCTGATGCACAGGACACGGCCGAACACCCAAAGTGCACCTTACAGCCAAGTGACAATATTTGAATGAAGGTGCACCGTAGCAGAGCTTTGTCAGAAAACTGAAGCATTCTGAAATACAGAAGTAGACAACTTACTGTTTGCGCGCGATGGGTGATGCTCTCTTTTCGTAAACTGAAAAGGAAACGCCTGAAATACTTCACCTGTTTTCAAAATGAAGCACCGCCGCAGTGGCTGGCCTTGAGCTTATAGTTTTCAAAGAAAATATTTGTACTGTGGGCTTCCTGTCTGCAGTTTGAAATAAATGTATAGGTCATCGCTTGTCAAATAAGGCAGATGCTTTCTGTACCTTGCTCATCTTGAACAGAGATGGCTTTCTGTTCTACCATAGTAGAGTACGAAGTACTCTAAATCGATAAGAACTTCTCTAATCACAGCATGAAACAATACACGCAGTACTAAGGAGATACGAGAAAGCATGTCATATAACACAGCCTTTTACGGAAACGTACACCTTCAGGGCACCTTCATCCAAACATCGTCACTTTCTTGAGGCTTTTATAGTTTTGCTGTGACGTAACAAAACAGTAGTACTTCTTGCGTGCTTGCGTTGATTTTGGCTAACTGTGATGACGAATATCTCGAACTACGTGGCACTTTTGTGAATTCGAAAAAATAGGCCTATTATAAATCGGTAACCCCTGGGAATTTGTAATATGAACGCTGGCACTGCTGTCAATTAATTAAAAAATTTTAAAACCAGTTATAGATTATTAGACACCACACTGTAATTTGAACTGCACAAATTAATGCCGCTTCAATGTCGACTTCATGCGTAAACGCAAGGTGCCTACTGTCAAGGAACGTTTATAGAAAATCTGTATTGTATCACAAAAGTCACAGCTCTGCCGCAAAGGAGCAGCAATAAACGTGATAGCAACGAATTGGAAGGTCACGTGAGAATGGCAAGCAGATCAAAACATGCCCTGCGTTTTTCACGCACAAATGACGCCCGAAACTTACTCACAGGTACAAATGAATGCAAATAAGCATCTTAGTTGTTACTCTGCTATGCTTGGAAGTCGTGCTCTTTTTATAAAACGGAGACTGTGCAACAATTGCAGTGACCTTTGTGCGCCCCTTAACTACAACAGAATCACATTGGTAACCACCGGCCCATACGTACGAGTGTCCCCACAGAAAATAAGCGCACGCGTGAGGTCACCCTGCCCCCTCGCCGCGGGCAAAGTACGCATGAGAAATGAGAGCGTGCGGCGCTGCGTAATGACGTTGTGGCGACGCACGCTGAGTGCGCCATCTTGCTGGCAATGCTAGAAACGCGATAGTTCCCCACGAGATGTCCATCACCAGTGGTAACTGGTAGATATAACTAGCTTGTCATCTGAACGTTGAAGAAGGTGCGTGGCTCAGTGGCTAACCCCTCACACTCACGTTTCAGAGGTCCCAGGTTCGATTCCACGCGCTGGAGTCTTTTCCTAGATTATTTTTCCTTCTTGTGTTTTCGTACATATAGATACGTATACTTATAGGGTGAGTGATGGTGACGCCTACACCAGTGGCAAAATGCAGCCGAGAGTGTCCACATATTTCATTAAAAAATCACAGCATATCCACGTAGTGAATGAGGATGAGTGGGGCGATGCTTCGAAAGGCTTCATCAACAAACCATGATTCATTCGCTGGCCACGACTTTCTGTACATCCGTCTCCCCGCATGTCCATTTAGTGAACTCTTCGAGTACCGCCCTCTCGCATCTTTTATCATATATTCATCATATACAAGTACCGCCATCCAGCGGACATTCTAGGGACTAAAACAAGAGGCGGCTACTACAGGAGACGCACAACCCACGCCTTAAAGAGCTTCGTACCTAAAATAAACATCCCATATATCTTTCATTGCTATTAGGTGGTCAAACACTGACACGTTTTACAGTTTGAGCATTGAGCAACTGGTGCAACATTCCGGTGTTCGTTTTCTTTACATCCTTCATTACTGCGCCATCCAAAATGTGTTTCTTTCTAGGCTCGTGATCTTTCTTCATTCCTGTGTGCTTATGCGAGCGTGCGTGCGTGCGTGCGTGTGTGTGTGTGTGTGTGTGTGTGTGTGCGTGTGTGTGTGTGTGTGTGTGTGTGTGTGTGTGTGTGTGTGTGTGTGTGTGTGTGTGTGTGTGTGTGTGTGTGTGTGTGTGTGTGTGTGTGTTGAACACAAACTGTCGTATTTAACAAGGATGTCGAGGTTACGCCAAGCTGCCCAGCTCCATACTTTATCGGGATGGCGTCCGGATGCGTGAGCAGTCTTAAGGTAACACTTGCGCTTGCTGAAGTGAATACGTCTCTTTCTACAGAAGCAATTTCAAGCACTGCCATTTCTCTACTTTTTAGACCTGCTTGCCAAGTTAAAAATCTGAGTTCTATTTCCAATCGAAACCGAAAATACTTATTCTATTTATATTCATCACTTTTGATTATCGCTCAAAAACACGCTTAATTTTCTCTCAACTATTGGAACCGACAACGGAGTATCTGCGGGACAAGCTCCTAAACCGTATCGCGTTAGCAACATCATTTGTTTCACCTCGTACAAGGTCAGGCTAGCGTAACCACACCTGTAGCAGCTTAGGTGAGTCAGTATCACGTGATGTTTCTAAGAGTCTATTGAAAGTCACAAAAGTAGGGTTTAGATGGAGGATTACACAATAGCGTGATCTTCTTCTTTTCTTTTAAACCTGGCTTTGATTGATGCACTAAACTCGCGGAACGTTTTTTTGTAGCCAACATACCACATGTATGGCGAAATTTATACTAATACAGTGTTGAACAAATCGGATAATCTATTACTGACCGGCTGTGAGAGTAAAATAATGACATCGCACAAAAGCGATTGCCCGCATTTCTCCGTACAAATTAAGGTTTTCTCAAACGCGCCTCGTGAGCTCTATGCACGCAAAAGAAAAAACAACAAGGACAGAACTTGTACAGCTGTATTATGCAGGATCGAAAGCACCCGGTAGCGTTAACGAGACATCGAATTCACTTTATATTTCGCGCATGTGGGGCAATTTTATTTAAAATGCCTAATCCCGGTATCTAGACCTCGCGAATTTTAACGGGCACATAAATCGACCTAAGTATCTTTCACCTTTGAAACAACTCTAACCATAATGGGGCGATACCTCTTCGATAACTTGTACTCAAAATGAATGTTTCGGTACAAAGATGAGCCAAATTTCACGTCTGTTTCACTCAAATTGGGCCAGATTTGAAAAACTAGCACCGTATTAACAATCATCACCAAAACAACCCCCGAAGCCACACCCAATCCGTTTCGTTTTTTTTTTTTTGTTTTATTCGCTTTGTTATTACGTTATAATAGCAGAATTAGTTCTCGCGCAAGTTGGTACACACCGAAGCACGTGATGTGCTCGACCAGAACTGGAATACAAAGGGGAAGGGTCAACTTTTCTATGTCTTTCTGCATTTCACTGTTTCTCACGAAGTTTTTGCCGTCCTGTAATCAGGGGCGGCGCCAGGGGGGGGGGGGGGGCAAGGGTGGGCTGGAGCCCCCCCAAAATCCTCGCCTGCCCCCCCCCCCCCTATGCCCACCCAAGTGCCCGGAAGCATATATTGAAAACCTAGTAGGAGCAGAGCTAGCTTGCCCCCCCGGAGGAACTCACTTTTCGTGGTTGCCCCCCCAGTAAAAACATCCTGGCGCCACCCCTGCCTGTAATGTTCTTCTTCCACTCCGTGATGGAATATTTGAAATAGAAGACAGCATAAATGAACATTATGAAGGTAAATGGTACCGATCTGTTCATTACAGCGCCCCTCACCCCTACGCGTTCGAAGGCTTGTTTGTGGTTTCATCCTCGCCTTCGCTACCCTTCACACAGATGACGTATCCTCCTCGCCACTTACTTCTTAGCAGCACATGTACAGAGCCATCTACTTCTACCTTGAACAACGCGCCGTGCGGCCGGTGCTCCGCGGAGCGCCTCTGTCGGGCGCTTTGGGAAAAAATGCGCCAGCGCAATGACATTGTAGGCGGGGCCTCCACCGCATCGTCTGTTAGAGTGCGGTGGCTCGACCGAATTGCGCCTGCTTTGCGGTGAAGCAAACATCCCTCTCGTTATGTGCGTACACAACTTGAGAAGTTGGTGGGGTTCTAAAAAAGCACAGAGAGGGTGGCTTTTTTGCAAGCAATCGCACAAGTAATAAACCTTATCAAAAAACCAGCAAATTTTACAAGCCGCGCTGTCACTGTAGCAACTCACTTATTCAGTGTAATAGAAATAATATCCCGCAGCTCGCAAGACAGTTTTTGATCAGCGCAAAGTTGAGCGCCGACACATTGGTGGTGAATGTATCATGTAAGGCCTGACATAACAACTTGCGATACTTGAAAATTTTGATTAGTTACTACACTGTAAACAAAAGAATGTGACTAGTTCGTTAATCTTAGAGAACTGATAAAACATTTATGGGTTACATATAGCACTGCTCTCGTGTGCTACCAAACTTGACTCGCCATATTCCACCCTTATTCACTGCTTACCGGCAGCCGTGTTTCTTCATGACATTCATGCAGACGAAATAAGAAACATTCTAATTAACTTTTCAGCGGAACTCGTACGGGGTAACCAGTGCACCAAACAGCGCCGATCACTAATTTTATTGCTGTTAGCATGTTCAGAATGAAGCTTTATTCTTCTTCTTGTCTCTGGGCAACACAAAGGCCGCTCATCACTTCTTGTGTTCTTTGGCTTGCAACAATAGCCCACTGCGGTAATTTCTTGTGACCCTTCAACTCAAAGCGCCGTCAAACGCTCCTCTTTTATCGTCGTATGATAAAAGGGCTGGGTATGTTCGGTAGTACCTCATTGCAGTATTGTGCCTCGATTGAAGCACCATGCCAAAAGTGCCGGAAGACAAACGACTGTGCATCGTTGATTTATGCCTGAGAGAATATTCTCAACGTGCTATATCTGCGATGACAAACAGTCGTCTTGCCACTGTCAACTGGATCATTCAGGCCTACAGGTATGAAGGAAGCATTAAAGACGGCCCTCTGCAGCCGCATCGTCGGGTACCTACGAAGGTCGAATACCTGCAAACGGTGGCCGCTGTAGCTGAACAGCCGAAAACTACAGTCCGAAAAGTACAGGCTGACCTCAGACTCAACAACGTTTTGGCTGCAACCGTTAAGCGCCTGCTCTACGAAGGGGGACTTGGCAGCCGAACACCTGTCAGGAAGACGCTCATGTGAGCTGAGAACAAGGCGAAGCGGCTCAAGCTTTCTGAAGAGCACGCCCACTGTTCTGCATCCGACTGCGGAAACGCGTGGTGTTCCCAGACCAGTCCACGTTCACGACTCGGTGGTATCAGATAACACGAGTTTGGCGCACCATGAACACGCAGTATGTAAAGCACTGCTGTTAAGCTTTCAAGAAGCAGTCGCGTTTGTGTGAATTTCAGCCACTGTTTTTAGCAGCGCCAGTTACCTGTGACATGACTGTGCAGTTAGTGGTAATTCTTTCTTGATTGCAAGTTAGCAGCTAAAGATTGTCAAAATCTTCTTTCTGTTAGTTTTTGCAAGATTCTATTGCAATCTAACAGGAAGGTAAATCATTTAAGTTCATTAGAAACTGAGAACAACCCCTCTAACCTTTGTTATTATCTAGAACACTAAACAAAGTTCTATAATACTTAACCAAGTGCCTTTTTGGGTATGCATGATGACAAGTGCATATATATTATGAAAATTTATATTGAAAATCCTTCGTAAACCTACTTCAACTCTTGAGTTTTCCTGCGTAGGCGACTTTCAGTTTTGTAGTGGATGAGCTATTGACTCTTTGATTTTGGGAAGTACACCCGTAAATGACTGAAGACGACCAGCAGGCCAACTGGTCAGTGGCTACAGCATCTCAGGCCTAGTCTGATAAAGTTCACTGTCTCTATTTTTATCTGAACCTCAGGCCCCGTGTGCTCAGATTTCGGTGCACGTTAAAGAACCCCAGGTGGTCGAAATTTCCGGAGCCCTCCACTACGGCGTCTCTGATAATTATATGGTGGTTTTAGAACGTTAAACCCCACATATCGATCAAATTATCGGAACCTCATTTTGCCCTCGGAATCTGTGTGATCGTACCCGTGACAGAATGAAACTTATGAGTAGCTACCACGATGGTTTAACCCCAGTGCCTAATGTCGCAAAAGCAAGCACAAAAAAAATCGCCTAGTATTGTCTCGGTCAGTACCTTGTCGCGCTACTATTTTCTACGTGTAAATGTTCTGGCATCATAATCTCAACTTTTTCCGTTAATAAAATATGATTGTTCATTTCCTACAGGTATATTCTGAGATACATACACCGAGTAGCCACCATCGCCCGTAGCTCAGTGACTGTTTGGGGAGCAATCAAAAAGAATGTCCTCGGTCCTCTCATCTGGGGGCTTGGCTGTTTCGCGGTTGAGAGCTACTACTACATTCTAGACGAAGTGGCGCTGCATACCTTTGGGGGGAATCGTTTCCAAATGAATACTTCATCCTTCAACAATACCGTAGCCCAGTACACACGTTCAAGCTGACTGGCCACACTCTTTTGTTTACAGATTGGTAACTAATCAAAATTTTCAAACATTGCAAGATGTCATGTCAGGTTTTGCATGATACATTCCTCACCAATTTTGTGGCGCTCAATTTTGCGCTGATCAAAAACAGTCTTGTGAGCTGCGGGATATTGTTTCTGTTACACTGAATAGCTTAGTTGTGACAGTGGCAGTGCAGCTTGAAAGCTTTGCTGTTCTTTGGGTGAGGTTTATTACTTGTAAGATTGTTCGCTAAAAAGCCCCAGTCTGTGCACTTCTCGAGAACCACCACAACTTCTCCATTTGCGTGCGCACACAACGCGAGCGATGGTTGCTTAGCAGGTGCAATTTGTTCAAGTGGCCACGCTCTAGCAGAAGATGCGGCGAAGGCCCCGCCCACAGCTGTCATTGTGCTTGCGCACTAGTTTCCAAACGCCCGGCAGAGACGCTCTATGGGGCGCCGACCGCACGGTGTCATGTTCCGTGTAGAAGTGGACGTCTCTGTACGGTGTGAGCACTAAGCGATCGTACCCCTAAGGATTTCGCCCCTACATGCTGTTATCGCAGCTTGCGCTATCGTAAATGCACGTAATTAAGTAAAATAAGCTGATCGGGCACGATAGCCAAGTGACACAAGGAACAAAAAATGGGTGGCTGCTCGGCAAAGCAGGACACTAGATGAATCACGTCACACGTTTCACGTACATGAACCGATGGAGGGAATATACTACACTTTTGACGTCGCGAGAATCACTTTCTGCATAATGAAGTGCGCAAGAAAGACAATAAATGCATGCACGAAAGGCTAATGCACTCGTTTTTAGTGGCGAAGCTCCTAAAGGCGTGGGTCTGTCCATCCCTTGTATGTATGTACAGTGTAATTTTTATGAATGAGAATGCGGGAACGCGTGGCCTGCGTGCTCCGACAGCTGCTGGCAGCGCGTGCAAGCGCGAGCGAGAGCGACCGCAGTCTCTTTTCGCGTCATCTCGCGGCGAGGAAAACAACCATTCGGTGCTCATATGAAACCAGCGGCAAGATTGCGAACCCTCCCTCTTCAAGGCGATTACTCAAGAGCCAGCAATCGCCTTGAAGGGGGAGGGGTTGCAGTCTTGCCGTGCTATATGAGCAAAGAATGGTTGTATTGCTCGCCGCGAAATGACGCGAAAAGAGACTGGGGTTGTTCTCACTCCCGCTTCAACGCGCTGCCAGTCGCTGCCGGAGCGCGCAGGCCAGGCGTCGCCGTGTTCCCTTTCATTAAATTGACACTGTATGTGACCGCCTATAATTATACTTTTGCCAACTGCCCACTACCTCGTCCTTTAACCATCCGACTACGCTCTAACACCGATCTACCACTTCATCGACCGTAAAGCCGTTATAAAAAAGAAGGAACGGAAGTGACGAATAGCTACCACTTACGAATAATAAAATTTCTTGTATAAATATTGTGGGCTTTTATATTGTGGAGCGTGCTGTTAGATCCCCCGTCGTCCTATCGACCACTCTACCCCCTGGAGCTACGTTCAGGTCGCCGCTTGGGCCAGGTGTCCAGAAATTTGTCGCACCAAGATGAGGTCGGTGCTGCAGCCGTTCCCACTCCACTACCACGTGCCGCGCCTTCTCACGTCATCAACAGCCTCCAGCGTGAGCCCCATCCCTTCGCTGGTATGCGCGGGTAAGATGTGGAGGAAAGGCTGAACAATTTCGAACATGTCGGCGCTGCTAACCGGTGGGATGACCCCTACAAACTCGCTCACGCCTCATTCTACCTCAAGGGTGTCGCAAAGACGTGGTTCCTCAACCACTTCATCGACATCCCCGACTGGTCAGCCTTCAAAGATCAGCTTCGCTATGT
The DNA here is from genome assembly GCF_013339725.1 of Rhipicephalus microplus. Taxonomy (NCBI): domain Eukaryota; kingdom Metazoa; phylum Arthropoda; class Arachnida; order Ixodida; family Ixodidae; genus Rhipicephalus; species Rhipicephalus microplus. The sequence goes on along the minus strand of NC_051168.1, from coordinate 114,081,665 downwards.
CTTTGGAACACCCGCTCTTCATTCGGCTCTCGCAAAGAAAAGAAAGCTCTCACGACTCGGAAACAGCACATCGGAGAGTCGTATACATCCTAAATCGAGGAAGTTCTTTCACTTTGCCGCCGGGTTGACTCACCAATGACAGAGTCAGACAAGGTACGCCAGCTTCTTAAGGGGATTGCACCCATCGAATTCAATGCCCTTGCAATCCATCTTCCAGCCACCATTGTTGACGTTGTGACAACCTGTCAGCGCCTCTAGCTCTGCGCTTGAGTATATGCGCTTACAACCGGACAGTGACGCGGCCCGTATTACGGCGGATCCTAACCTACGAGAGACGATAAGGGCGATTATACGCGAAGAATTAGAATCAATGGGATCCACACTACCTTCAGTGTGTCCCATTCAGTCTTCTTCAACATCGTTGCGGAATGTAATCAGGGACGAGCTCACTTCCATGACCCATATGGCCCACCTGCAGCCCACTGTCGCTCGTACGCTCCTATTGTTCCCGCATGCCACCGCCGCGCCATCAGGCACCGTCAGCTCGACGTCCGTGCCACAAACGTACGTGTCGGCTGCTGCCGCACCTCCCACAAGCTTTCCCACGGGCATCCCATCACCACCGCCTGAGCCGTCATCTGTCCCTCTTACTGCTCTCTCTCCCGGTGCAGTTAGCGCAAGCTACTAACCTCCTCATCGATCTACTCGCCCTACGTGCTATTATTGAGGCTATCGTGGTCACATTTTACGCTCTTGTCGCAAGCGCCAGCAAGACGAGCGTCGAGGGTACGACATACTCGAACGGGAGTATGCCCCAGGAGCCTTGTACCAGGGCCGCCCTTATTCGTCACCGCCGCGTCGGTCTCCTTCTCCGCCAGCATCGGGTGAACTGCGCAGTAATCATCGATCAACCCGACGCCGTTCGCCATCGCCCTACCGTCGCTCCTCTTCTCCTCTTCAGCCTGCTTCCCTCGCTTCTGATCGGCGTCCGGAAAACAAAGCGATGCAGTTTTTGGAGGACAAACTGCATTCAAACATAGGACTCCAATTCCTCCAGCGCGCCCTTACAATATGATTTCGGTCACAGTTGAGGGAGTGGACGTTGATGCTTTGGCGGACACTGGGGCTGCGTTTTTTTGTTATTTGTGCTGATTTGTGTGCCCGTCTTCGAAAAGTCACGACGCCTTATGATGGACCAACACTGGTTACAGCCCAGGAAACAATGATTCGCCCTTCCGCTCTCTCTACTTCCCTTGTGCTAATCGACAAAATCCTTCATTATATAGAATTTGCTGTGCAATCCCCGTGCTCCCACGAACTCATTTTAGTCTGGGACTTTCTTTCCTCTGCTTCCGCGGATATTTCTTGTGCACAACGTGTCGTTCATCTTACTGACACAGACCACTTGCTCAACGACGAAACCTACAGGCCACTTCGACTCATCGCTGCTGTAAACATCGAGTTACCACCTCACGAACATCAATTAGTCACAGTTTTCTCTAAAGACGTCGACTCTGGCGACATTTTAGTCACGCCGTCACCCCATTGCCTTAATAAAGGCATAGCTCTCGCATCAGGTGTAGCTCGCTTCAGCAATGGATCAACTGTCCTCGCTGCTACCAACACCACACCATATAACATTTTACTGCCACGGGGCACTACCGTCGCCTGCGTCGCCGACCTGGAGCCTGTTTGCGTTGTGCCTCCTACCCCTGTGTCCTCTAAAGGCCATCCTCCAGATCATGCTGCTTTCTCAGCCTTTACAGCAGCCATAACAAAGACTTGACAGACTCACAGAAGCAGCAGCTGCTTGATTTGTTGGAAAAGCATGCAAACTCTTTGACGTTCATTCATCCACCCTGGGCCAGACAACCGCTACAGCACATTGTATTCAGACTGACGTAACATCCATTGTGCACCACCATCCGTACCGCGTCTCTCAGCCGAACAAAAAATCATTGCGGAAAACGGAGGCGATATGCTGCAACGGGAAATAATCCGACCCTCAACCAGTCCTTAGTCGTCTCCTACCATGCTGATGCGTAAACAAAGACGGTTCCGTACGATTTTGCGTCGATTACCGAGCCCTCAATAAGATCACTAGGAAGGACGTATACCCCATGCCACGCATCGACGACGCCCTCGACTCCTTACAGGGTGCTGAATACTTTTCGAGCCTTGACTTACGTTCCGACTATTGGCAAATCCCCATGCACGAAGATGATAAAGAAAAAACTGCGTTTGCAACCCCGGACGGCCTATACGAATTCAATGTTATGCCGTTCGGTCTATGCAATGCACCCGCAACTTTTGAGCGCATGATTGACACCGTGCTGCGTGGCCTGAAATGGAAGACTTGCCTATGTTACCTCGATGACATAGTTGTCTTTTTATCGACGTTTCCACAACATCTGCAACGCTTGGACGAGGTTCTGACTTCTCTTGCGGGCGCTTGTCTTCAAATTAACACCAAGAAGTGCCATTTCGCCAGCAGATCTATCAAGGTCCTCGGTGATCTTGTGAGCGAGGACGGATTTCGTCCAGACCCTGATAAAACTGCTGCAGTGCTTCGCTTCCCTCGCCCTGACAAACCAAAAGATTTGCGAAGTTTTCTTGGTCTCGCCTCTTACTTTCGGCGATTCATACAAAACTTTGCCTCCATAGCCGCACCACTCCATAAGCTATTTGCTTCCGGTATGCCCTTTCAGTGGTCTCAGGAATGTGAATCGGCTTTCTACAGGTTGAAGAGTGCCGCCACGACCGACTCTGTACTTTCTCATTTTCATGATGATGTACCAACCTTCCTGCACACAGACGCTAGTGGCCACGGTTTAGGAGCCGTGATCCTGCAACGCGACAACTCTTCGCGAGAGCGAGTCATTGCATACGCCAGCCGCGTCCTCTCCACAGCCGAGAGGAACTACACGATCACCGAGCAGGAGTGCCTCGCCATCGTTTGGTCAGTGCAGAAGTTTCGTCCATATCTGCACGGCTGCCATTTCACCATTGTAACTGACCACCACGCTTTATGTTGGCTTTCGACACTCAAGAACTTGTCGGGACGCCTCAACCGCTGGGTTCTACGCCTCCAAGAATATGATTTTGACATCGTATACAAATGTGGCAAGAAGCATAGTGACGCCGACGCTCTTTCTCGCTGCCCACTACCAGTGGCTTCACTCGGGGTTTCCGCAATCACTTTGCTCAACAAACCCTCGGAGTCCACGTCAACGGCGGTTTCCTCTCTCGCCTCTATGGACCAGCTGCCTTCGGACGACACTCACAATTTTCCTTTTCGACAGCTGGCTGACCCATACTGTCGACGTATTATAGGCTACCTCACTGGCAGTTCCCGTCCACCTAATGCAAGCCTCCGTCGCCAACTCTCGCAATTTAAGCTGGACAACTTGGTGCTGTACCGCGAAATTTACCATCCTGACGGTCAGCGCTGGGTTCCCGTTCTACCACGATCGCTTCGGTCCGAAGTTCTCCGAGCGCTTCATGACCATGATACTGCTGGTCACCTTGGTTACCACAAAACCTACGATCGCCCTCGAAGTCGGTTTTATTGGCCAGGCATTACCACTAGTGTAGCTTGGTGTGTCGGGTCCTGCACTACCTGCCAATGTAGAAAACTACCCACATCTGCTCCAGCCGGTACACTACAGCCGGTTCCGTGCCCAGCCACACCATTCGAAGATGTAGGCGTCGATCTTTATGGCCCTCTTCCAGTCAGTGCTGCTGGAAACCGGTGGATAGTAACAGCCATTCACCATTTGACACGCTACGCCTAGACGGCATCCGTCACTACTGGTTCAGCTTCTGAAATTGCCGATTTCATCCTCCGAGCCATTATACTGCGTCATGATGCTCCACGTGTATTGCTAAGTGACCGTGGAAGGGCCTTCCTTTCAGAACTAGTGAACGAACTTCCTCAGGCCTCCGGCAAAACTCACTAGACTGCTTCTAGTTATCATCACCAGACTAACGGCCTCACTGAGCGATTCCACCACACTCTTGCTGACATGATCGCCGCCTATATTCAACCAGACCACAAGAACTGGGACGCAGTTCTACCATTCGTCACTTTCACCTACAATATGGCCATTCAGCGGACAAACGGTTACTCAACATTTTACCTAGTTTATGGACACTCCCCTACTTCTTTCCTGGACGTCTCTTTCTTTACCTGCCAAGCGGATTCATCTCCATCCTCTTCAGAGGAATACGTTTTACGACTCGCACAGTGCCGCCAATGTGCTCGTATAAACACTGAAGCCCGACAGCAAGACATAAAGCTAGTTTATGATGAACCGCATCGTGCTGTATCCTTCCAACCTGGCGACGAAGTGCTCCTTTTGACGCCTATTCGCACACCTGGTTTGTGTCACAAATTTCAGCCATGGTTCATCGGGACATACACAGTTCTTCAAGAGACTTCACCAGTGAATTATCGTGAGACGTCCCTTGTAGTCCCAGCAGATCGCCGTTATCGAAATACAGAGGTCGTCCATGTCTCCCGTATGAAGCCCTTCATGCGACGTTCTTTGTCCCCTTGACTTGCCGCGGCCAGGCTGGCCACTTTCACGTGGGGGGAATTGGTGTGGGCATTTAGTATACCCATCCTCTTCACCTGTAAATTATCATCATTATCATGTGTTGCTCTTGCATCCCCATCGTTGTCGCATAGCATCATCATCTTGATTCATTCATCGTAGCAGTCGGCTGCCGGTTCATCGGGCCTAATAAAGGTCATCCAAACGAAGACTTCATAATATATACAGTGTTCGTCACGTCTCCAATATTATAGTGGGCGATATTTGGAGATGGTTCACGGTTCAGCGATGAAACCTTCCAACTTTTCGCCCAACTGACCATCATTCACTCCGTGGATAGGCTGTGATTTTATTTAGTATATTGAGAGGTTGGTGATGGGCTTTTAACGATAAAGCAATCCGAAACGGCATAGCTTGAACCGAGCTTAGCAGAAGAGCTGGAGCGTTTTTTAAGGCTTTCAATAGGTGCCAAGAACATGAAAATTCTGCCGACAGCTCAGAGCGGTTTGCCTTTTGCATGGAAAGACCATTCCTTCTACAGGTATTCGCATCGCAGTTACGTCAATGCTACAAAGTACAGCACAGATGGAACAATAGGGCAGTATTGATTTTGCCGCAACAAATTGCTATATCGTTCATTCGCTGCTATTTAGGCATAGTTTAGGAGCTAGTTGAACCTGGCATGAAATGAATTAATCTAAGAGAGCGAAATATGCGTTTTACTCCTGAATACAGAAGATAGCAGGCCACATAGCTTTTAGCCACTTTATATAAGTTTGAGCTGATTTGGGGGCATATTCACGCTGGCAGAAAACTGTTAAAACAGACCGAACCATAATTTCCCTAACAAAAACTTTTTTCCCAGTTTCTTTCAAGGTACAAATGGCTCCTATGGGGGAAAACAGCCCCCCCCCCCCCCATGAGCATTTTAGGGATGCCTCCAGTGACGACATGTATGACGTAATGTCTGCACTATAATACGCATACAGAGAAGTTTACCTCGTATAGTGGCTGAGGCTGCAAATAAATCATTCGTATTTGGTGCTCTTCTCTGATATCTGTCCCCATTGATTGATACACCAACACTGACACGTTAAGCAGGCTTACAAACCAACAGATAATCAAAAAGTTTATCCGACAATAGCCTTCTAACTGCTTATTATCAAAGCAAGATGGTTACAACCCAAACTTATCGTCATGCATAAACTGCACAGTAGTTTGACTAACCACATATGGCTATTTCTCAAAATGACTAAAAAGGCATAGCAATGCATACAGCAACATTGTATTCCTTGAATCAATGCGCTCAAAATACCGCGCTGGAAATTTTCATTTTTTTATCCAAGTTTCACTGCATTCTAACTGCGCATAACATGCTAATAGCAAATGAAACGCATCACATTTTTTTTTTCATGTCACGACGTTTCTCAGCATTTCCGAAGTAGACATTGCTTCCCGTTCTGTGCGTTTACACACAGTGCTGCTGCTAATGACAGATTTGAGAAAAGGAGTGATTTTTGCTGGTCATTCACACTTTCAATCAACCTGTGCATGGCTTTTGTCTCTTTACTAGCGCGTTTCTATGCCATGTTCACGTTATTCACATACATATCTATGTATTCGTCCACCACTCACTTCATTTCATCGATATACTCAAAGCGCTCTTCAAGACTTACTTCACACTGTGCTTCTCTCGTTTCAACACCGTATCATTCAATTTCAACCTTCACAGTATCGCTTGTCTTTTGTGATGAGACTCCAAATACAAAACACCTAACAGGAGTATGGTAAATTTTGCAGCAGGAACTCTGGCAGTAAGCACAGGATACTATTCGCCAATGTTGCTGTAGACGCCATTGTTCGCTGCCGATCTCCTACATCATTTCACCCCATTGTAGCACTGTTTCATGTGAACGCGACTTACGTCATTAAACTCACCAATATAAAGAGCATTTTGCCAATTTCTATGCGCTAAGTTCTGGCTTAGATATGTCGCTTCGTTGACAAACACATTCATTCATGTCTGTGAGTACCGTGAACTGACTTCCCACCCTTACCACTCTATGTCATATGTAAGGCCTCGAGGTTAATCTGCTGCATCCTCTCTCAAACAATGTTGCAACTGTGCAATATCCCATAACTCCGTTCTTTCATATAATCATTTGCTTTCAGTCAGCGTTACCTCCTCCCATTGCCTTCCCAATTTTCATTTCCTGTTATTCTTCCTATTCCGTTTTTTCTAAATCAAATAGCATCCCATCTGGACAAACTGCCTAGTCACTTTATTAGGGAAATAAAGTTGCGTAACTAAATGTCACTGAGGTTCAAATACATGCTGCTGTTATCATACCCTAAAACCTACAAACAGCTTGTTCATGGTATAGCAATTGAAAATCAATCACGAAGAGTTGCATTCGAGCTACTCTTTCATCTAGTTGCTCTAAGTGACAGTCTGCACAAAATACGATCCATGGACAGCGATAGCAGTACAACAGAAATATCCGCGAGAAAGGTACTTGCATTATTCTAATGTATAAATTTTAATAAACACTTGCCCAACTAGTAGTCAAAACTAGCAGTCCATGTAAAACGGATTCCACTCATTGACCATGAGCAAACATCATCATCATCATCATCATCATCATCATCATCAGCCTGACTACGTCCACTGCAGGACAAAGGCCTCTCCCATGTTCCGCCCGTTAACCCGGTCCTGTGCTTGCTGCTTCCAATTTATACCCGCAAAATAAACAAAACATAAAAGCAAACAAATGACACCGACGAAGGTGGTCAATAGTTCTGGCCCTTTTGCTGTTTCAGGTTTTTCTGGAGAATGGGACACGTCCTGTGATGCTGGACACGAGGAAAGAAAGCGCCAACATGAGGAAGAAAGCGATAGCGTTGCAAACGCTAAGAGCTCGCATGTGCGAACTCTAAGCGTTTGCACCTGGCACATCTTACGAAAGCCTTATATGCTTCCATTGAAACCCTTTAACTCAAAACCATGGCCTGAAAAATAGGTGGCATCACGGGATGAGAACGTGTTATCATGGCATTTCATGTTCTCCTGGGTTGAGAACACGAAAGCTACTAGAAATTAACCTCACACGTGTGGCTGTTTTAGTCGTAAAGATCAGCGAAGAAATACGTGCTTTTGATATTCGCAAGTTCCGTAGACTGTCATGCCACCCCGCGGCCGTCAGCATACTTTTTTCAGCGTATTGGTGTAGCGGCGGGGCAGCGGCACTCATAGCATGTGCATGAACGTCTTGGCTGGTGTTGGGCTTTGACTAAAACGTTTCTGTTGTAGTTACCGGGCGCACAAAGGTCACTGCAATCATTGCACAGGCTTTGTTTGCGAAAAGAGTGCGCTTTTCAGACACAGTGAAGGACAACTGAGGGGCTTTGCTTGTCTGCACCTGTGAGTACGTTTTGTGTGTCATTTATGCATGAGAAACGCGGGGCACGTATCGATGTGCTTTTAATTCGGTGCGTCACCTTCCAGTTTGTTTCTAAAACATTCATTGCTTCGCCTTTGGGGCAAAGATGCGACTTTTTTCGAAAATCTTACATTGGTAAGTAGCTGCTAAAACTGAGGACGTGAAAGGAAATACAGAATGTTATAACACTATTTGAGGTTTTGCGTGAGAAACCACATAATGATCGTGAGTCACGCCATTAGCGGCGAGCAACGTGCATGGACGTCGGACGCCACAATTATGTGTTTGGCATTCAGCATCTCTTCGCCTTCAACGAGGAATCCTATTCGAGTTTCCGAAGCGTCTAGGTGGCGTGTAATAAGCGACTGCAAAACTGGTAGAGCCATCGCAAAAAGAAAAAAAACAAGAACACTGCAGTGAAGGCTGCACATGTGCTCATCGACTCTGATATTCTCTCTGGGCGCCATAATAAACCACCCTGTGCGCCCTATAGCCGACGAAAACTGCGAATAACCAAATACGAAGGCATGTGCATGAGTGAAGCGTTGGCAAGGCTTTCACGATGCGGAAAAGCAGTTATTAATTTTCGAGGCTGGGTTTCTTTCTTAAGCCTTTGTATGCGAATTCCTGTTGTTTTCGTACAACAGCTCTATATCGAGGCGCAGCTACTTTCCCGCAGCTGAAGTAAGGTTGACTCACAAACTCGGTTAATTAAAGAAGCGGTAGCATTGCAAAAGCGCAAGGAACACGTATACGCACGGTATCCTAAAACACTATATAAAAGTATGCACCATCTCCCTGAAAGGAACCCTGATGAAATGCGTATCAGCAGCGGTGCGAACGGCGTTGACCCGGTTGAAACGGGGGTCGCCGCGGGTGCTGGAAAAGCATTTTGCAGCGAAACTCGATGTAGCGTTTACTCCGCTGAACGTTTCTTTGAAACGCAAGGACGCGGAAGGCGGGTCGCGATGAAGACGCTTTCGCTGGGGGAAGTGGTTATGTTTAGAAGAAGGAAAAGAAAAGAAAAGTGAGCCGCAGGGCTCACTTTTCTTTTCTTTCCCTTCTTCTTGCAGAAAGTTGCGGAACTGTCTGCATCAGGGTGCGACACCTCAGCAGTAGCTCACAAGGGATGGGGGTGAGGAGGGATTCAAAGGATAGGAATAAAGGTGTAGAGAGAGAGATGAGGAAAGCCAGAGAGAGCGACGACAAATCGAGGGGATAGAAGAGATAGGAAAGATGGAAACATGGTCACAGGAGTCCGAGGACAGGGCACGACTTGCGAGAGCTCTTGTCGACGTCAGGAGATGGCGTAGAGCAAGTCCAGTCGGTCAGAACTACACTGTCGTCGGAGGTCGGCGCCAGCAGATGACGCAGGGTGAGCCCAGTCGACCAGAGCTACGCTGACGCCGGAGATCGCGAGCGCACAACCGGTCGGCATGGAATCCAGCAAGCGACAGACGCTTTCGCTCGGCTTCCTTGGGTCGCATCTCGACGGTGTTACCGGAGCGCAGTCTGTTTTTTCGAACGAGATCGGTGTTCTGTACTCGCCCCTCGCCAGTGTCATCTCTCTTCCACTGCCCACGCTTGCGTTCGGCTTTCCTGGCTCGCGCCTCGTCGGTGTTAACATGATAACCCTTGCAACACCAGCGACAGTCAGGAAAGGTACGCGCACATTAGCGGGAAGAATGCTGCGATGGCGTCCTGCCCGTCGGCACAATTCAGCGGCAAGCTGCGGCGCACTGCTCACGTTGTCTCCACCGAGAGATTCTCGAGGCTCGCGCAGCGCGCGCACCCACCGGCTCGTGTCATCTTCTCGCCCATAGATGGAGATAGGTGGCGCAGGTGAAATGTTGCCCCCGTTAAAAGTGGGTTCGAGCATTCTGAGTGATGGAGAGGGTGAAGTGAGGGAGGTCTGACACGCGGCAAGATCACGCCAGGCGAAGGAGAAACGTCACCATTCACATCTAGGAGGGCGTGAGCTACTTGGCACCGCTCCAACACCTCGGCGAGTGGAGTGGTGCTGATGGAGGGACAGCGTTACACAGGCTAGTCAAAGAGCTGCTTGGCATATATTATACCTGACGTCACATGCCTCAAGCTGTCCTACACGCGACGTGCGGTTCACACTCGAACACCTAATACTCAAGTGCCCGTGACGCCACAAAAACGACCATAGCAAGCCCGCAAAGACCACATGTATCAACCTCCGCACCGAGAAGTCGAAAACTAAAATCAATGCACGCCTCTTCGATGATCAACATTCTGGTCACCAGCGTCTGGGAGGCCATCGCAGCCAGATAATTTTTGAACTGAGTGACCCCACAAGACTGACCTCGCACATAGAAGCTCGGAAACACTATTTGGGGGGGGGGGGGGTACCAGGAACATTAATGAAAAAAAAGTCGCAGCCAAGCTTCGAAGTAATTGATAATGAGTGGGTCCACCGATGGGTGACAAAGGTCCACCGATGGGTGACTGGTTACGGTGCTTCGCCACTGATCCGAAGGCCACGCGTTTGATCCCTGCCACGGCGGTGGCGTTTTAATGAAGGCGAAATGGTAGATGTCCGTGTAGTGTGCGATAACAGTGCACGTTTAATTACACCAGATGGTCAAAATTGCTGGAGCACTTCATTGCATATGGTGTCTCCCATAATCGTATCGTGGTTTTGGGACGTGAACCCCACATATCATCCCTGGTGCACAAGATGCGGCCGAGCAGCGGAAGTGCACCTTACAGCCAAGTGACAATATTTACATGAAGGTGCGCTGCGCCGTAGCACAGCTTGGTCAGATAAATCATCAAGCATTCTGAAATACATAAGTAGACAGCTTAATTATTGCTTGCGTGCAATGGGCGGTGCTGTCTTTTCGTTAAGTGGAAGGGAGGTGTGAGAAATACTTCACCAGTTTTCAAAAAGAAGCGCCGCTGCAGTGGCTGGCCGTCAGCTTTTTGTTTTCAAAGAAAATATTCGTACTGTGAGCTTCTTTACCGCAGCTCGAAAGAAATGTATAACTTGTCGTATGTAAAACAAGATGAATGCTTTCTGTACATTGTTCATTTTAACTGAGATGGATTTCTGTTCTTGCATAGTAGAGCAATAAGTACTATAAATCGTTAAATCTTTTTTTTTCAAAACAAAGCACCGAACACTACACGCAGTATAAGGGAATACGAGGCAACAAGTCATATAACGCCGCCTTTTACGAAAACTTACACCTTCAGCATGCTTTCGTCCAAACATCGTCACTTCTTTGAGGCTTTTATATGCTGTGACGTAACATGAACAGTGGTGCTTCTTGCGTGCGTAGCGCGATCAGAGTTGATTTCGGCCTTGAACTGTGATGACGAATATTCCGAACTACATGTAATTTTCGTGAATTCAAAAAAAATAGGCATATCATAAATCGGTAACCCCTTCAAATTAGTAATATGAGCGCTTGCATTGCTGCTGTCAATATTTTAAAATTTTAAAACCATTTATAAATAATTAGACGCAACACTGTAACTGTACAATGTAGTCCCACTTCAATGTCGACTTCATGCGCAAGAGGCAGGTGCCCACTGCCAAGGAACTTTTATAGAAAATCTGTATTGTATTACAAATGTTACAGCTTTGCCGCAAAAGTGCAGCAATGATTGTGATAGCAACAAATTTGAAGGCCACGCACAGAACGGCAAGCATATTGAAACGTTCCCAGCGTTTCTGATGCGCAAATGACGCCCGAAACTTACTCACAGGTACAGATGTACGCGAATAAACACCTCATTTGTTACTTCGCTATGCTTGACAATCACGCTCTTTTCTCTGTCAGTATCTGTCATACACAAAGGTGGTGATAAAAATGACATGAGTAATTATAGGCCCATTTCTGTTTTGCCCATTGTTTCATAAATTGTAGAACGTGTCATATATATACGAATTGCAAATTTTTGTAGCTCCAAGAAAGTTATAACAGAACATCAGTATGGATTCCAGAAGAACAAGTCAACTGAAAAAGCCCTACTATCTGTTAAAGATAAAATAATTCACAACTTTAAGCAAAACTACACACAATAGAAATATTTCTAAATTTTAAGAAAGCATTTGATTCTATTAGGCAGGAAATTCTTCTACAAAAGCTCAATGAATACTGTATAAGAGGCTCGTCTCTTAACTTAATAAGAAGTTACTTTTCTAACCGATATCAGTATACAGATATAAAGCACTCAAAGTCTCAAATGGGCAAGATAAACTATGGCGTCCCACAGGGCTCCATACCTCAACCGCTTCTGTTTCTGTTATATATTAATGATATCGTAAATGTGCCTTTCACACCAGACATGGTATTGTACGCAGACGACACTAACGTATTTCTCTTTCCGGTGAAGATATGTCTAACCTTGAACAACAAGCAAACTCGTGGTTTGACAATTTGTCTCTATGGTTTCAAACAAATCAATTACAATTAAATATTAAGAAAGCAAAGTACATTATTTTTCATCCGCAAGACCGTTCCATTATTCGTGATACGCAGCTCACTTCTAGATGAGTTTTGAAGCGTGTTCAGACTCAAAAGTTCCTAGGCGTTCATTTCCACGAAACGCTGAATCGGACGATTCACATAGATAAACTTCGTACCAAGGTATCACGGTACATTGGTGTAATTGGAAAAATCAGATGCTTAATACCTCTCAGGGTGACAAAGCAGCCTTACTACACTTCGGTTTATCCAAGCATACATTGCTGCGTATTATTCTGGGGCTTTACAACGAAAACAAATAAAATTGGTATTGATAAGCTGCGAAAAATATTGCTGCGTAATATTGAAAATGTTCCCCGTTGAACGCTTTCTGCTCCACTTTTTGATAAACACGGAATCCTAAAATTTGAAAACAAATTTCATAAAAAGCTCTCGACAATCATCGATCATCAAATAAAATCGAATGCAAATCAATCTAAGGATGCTTCTTTCCGGAAACGTATAGTTTTAGAAAAACCACCTATTACAGTGAAAGAATTAGGACGAACTAGGGCAGGCAAAAGTTAGCACACCTCATTCCTTCATTTCTAAATTCAAGCAGCATAGTTATCAGCATTGTGAACAGAAGTTGTTCAACAACAGTTTTTAGGAAAAAGCTACACGCTTATCTACTCTCGCTTCACACATGACATGTCTGTTTTGTTCTTCTGTATACGATTGTGCATCTCGTGTGCTCTCTAGGAAATGTAATGCGCCTTAAATTTGTGCAAGCCAGACACTGTCGTATTCACTTCGCAATCTGTCACTTGGTAATACCTCCTCAAAACTACGACTGTATTATTAAAGATTTCTTTGGTATGTGTAAAAAGTGCATGTATAAGTGTCTTGGAATTCCTTATCTCTTCTCCCACTGCTCTCTTCATTTTCGCTGTATCTTCTTTTCTTCATTTTTTTTCTCGCTGTATTGAATTTGTGTCCATGCTCTAAAGATATACTGAGTGTTGTGCATTATTTTGGTCTGGGCGGGGATTGGCGCATTGTCAGGCATTTAGTTGCCTTTTCGCCCCTCCATTCCCATTAAACCATTAGATAAAGACGTATGTGTCAATGATGAATAAACTTCAAACTTCACAAACGGAGACTGTGCAACGATTGCAGTGACCTTTGTGCACCCGGTAACTACAAAAATATCGTTATGGTGAGACCGGCCAATACGTACGATTATCCCCACAGCGAATAAGTGCATGCGTGAGGTCACCCGGCCCCCTCTCCACGGGGCAAAGTACGCATGGGAAATGAGAGCGCGCGGCGCCGCGTCATGATGATGTGGCAACGCGTGCTCAGTGCGCCATCTTGCTGGCAATGCTGGAAACGCTATAGTTTCCCCCGACATGTCCATCACTAGTCGTAACTGGTAGATATAACTAGCTTGCCGTTTGAACGTTGCAAGAGGTGTGTGGCTCAGTGGCTAACCCCTCACACTCACGTTTCAGGGATCCCACGTTCGATTCCACGCGCCGGAGGCTGGACTATATTTTCCTTCTTATGTTTTCATATATATAGATACGTACACATATACAGTGAGTGATGGTAACGCCTTCACCAGTGGCACAATGCCACCGAGAGTGTCCATATAATTGAATAAAAACTCACAGCGTTTCCAGGGAGCTAATGATGATGAGTGGGGCAATGCTTCGAACGGCTTCATCGGCAAACCACGATTCATTCGCCGACCACGTCTTTCTGTCCGTCCGTCTGTCCGCATGTCCATCTAAAAAACTCTTCAAGTACCGCCCACTAACATATTTTATACCTGTGTCACACGGGCGCGCAAAAAGTCTTTTAAGTAAGCGGTCTTTTACGAAGTTGAAAGACTTTTAACAAAGAGGTGTTTGCGGCGCAGACACACGGCAGCAACGATCTCCTTTTAGTGTTTTCGTTCGAAGACGCTAGCGAAAGCGTGGCGCTAGCAGTTAAAAGAGAAGCAATAAAAATTAAACGATGTATCACGATGTACAAATTAAAGACTTGTTGCACTGCTCGTTTCTTCAAATAAATTTAAGAATAAGAGATGAAGAAACACCATTGTGAAAGTTTGTTGCACTAGTTAAGGAAGCATTCCCATAACTAGCGACGTGCACAAGTCCGTCTGGCACCACTGGGCTTTTATTTACCGTATCTGTTTTTCGTTGCTCTCGACACGTTATGGGTGACCGTACGGGAGAAAAAGCGAGGATCGCAAGCCTCAGGGCCTGCCTTCTCGCTCTGGAAAGCGAGGCAGACGCTGCAAAAGCCGCCAAGGAGAGGATAACGTGTCTGCTTCCGACCATTGCAGACGCTGCCTTTTCCGTGGGGCGCCCGCTGCTTGATCTGCGGAGTTGGCCATAGACGCTCGGACTCGGACCACATGAATGACGGGCAAACGCACGACTGACACGCTTTTCTCGCTTGTGCAAAATGGCGCGGCGCGAGACCGAGTGTCACCACGTGATATTGCCGACGCGTTGTAGCTGCTTACGAGAGTAGGAAAGGAAATAACCATTAAAAGAGTTCATTACATCTTCTGCAGGATATGAAATTTGTTTTTACAAAGAGTTTTGGCGACAGAAAAATAAGCGTTCGCTCTTTTTTTCCCACCACTCGAAAATTGCTGGCGCCCACTGGTTTCGAGGCTACTCATTTGGAGCCGTAAAAGAGATCGACGAACTCCGCTTACGAAAAAGACCGCTTCTGAAAAGGAGTTTGCTCTGTGCCATGTGTCTGCTGTCACGAACTCCTTTTCGGAAAAAGACCGCTTACTTAAAAGACATTTAAGTGCCCGTGTGACAGGGGTATTATCATATATTCATCATATACAAGTACCCCCATCCAGTGGACATTCCAGGGACTAAAGCGAGAGGTGGCTACTACATACAGGAGACGCACAACCCACGGCCTAAAGAGTTTCGCCCCTAAAACAAACATCCCGTTTATCTTCATTGCTATTGAGGTGTTCAAACACTGACACGTTTTATTGTTTGAGCATTGAGTTAATAACAAGCAACACTACTCTGATGGTCGTTTTCGTTACATCGTTCATCAGTGCGCCACCCAAAATGTGTTTCTTTCTAGGCACGCGATGTTTCTTGATTCCTGTGTGCGTGTGTGTGTGGGGGGGGGGGGGGGTCACTTGAACCGAAACTGTCCTATTGAAGAAGGACGTCAAGCTTCACGCCAAGCTGTCAAGCTGTTTACTTTATCGGGATGGAGTCCGGAAGCGGGAGCAGTTCAACATAACAGTTGTTGCTTGCTGAAGTAAGTACGTTTTTTTTTTTACAGGAGCAATTTCAGGCACCGGCATTCCTCTATTGCTTTAGAGCGGCTTGCCACGTTGAAGTGCTGAGTTTGATTCCCATTCAACGCCGAAAATACTTATTCTATTTCTATACAATTTTCTCGAATATAACTCAAGAAACACACTTAATCTTCCCTCAAATATTGGCTCTGACAACAGAAAATCTCCGCAAGAAGCTCCTAAGCCTAATTGCGTTAGCAACATCATTTGTTGCTGCTCGTACGAGGTCAGGCTATAGCGTAACCACACCTGTAGCAGCTTAAGTGAGTCAGTATCACGTGATGTTTCTGGAGGTAGTTTGAATGTCGTAAAAGTAGGGGCTAGGTGGAGGACTACACAATAGCGTGATCTTCTTCTCTTCTAATCCTTGCTTTGATTGTTGCACTAAACGCGTGGAACGTTTTGTGTAGCCAACATACCACCTGTATGGTGAAATATATGCTAATACAATGTTGAAAAAAGCGGATAATCTATTACTGACTGACTGTGAGAGTAAAATAATGACGTCGCACAAAAGCAATTGCCTGCATTTCCACGCACAAATTAAGGTTTTCTCGTGTGCGCCTCGCGATCTCTATGCACGCAAAAAATAAAAACGACCAGGACAGTACCTGTACAGTTGTTATATGCAGGATGAAAACTCATGCTAGCGTTAACGAGACATCAGTTTCACGTTATATCTCGCACTTGTGGGGAAATTTTATTGAATATGTCTAATCTTGGTTTCTAGACCTTCCTAATTTTAACGGGAACATAAAACGAACCTAAGTATCTTTCACTTTTTAAACAACTGTAACCAAGATGAGGAAATACCTCTTTGATAACTTGTAACAAAAAATGATGTTTTGGTACAAAGATGAGCCGATTTCCACGTCTGTTTCACTCACATGGGGCCAGATTAAAAAAAAACTAGCACCATATTAACAATCAACACCAAAACAACCAACAAAGCCACACCCGATTCGTTTGGTATTTTTTTGTTTTAATCGCTTTTTTGTCACGTTATAATAGCAGAATTATTTCTCGCGCGAGTCGGTACACACTCAGGCACGTGATGTGCTGGATCAAAACTGGAATACAAAGAAGGGCTTAGTTTTGGACGTCTTTCTGCATTTCACTGTTTTTCACGAGTTTTTCGCCGTCCTGAGACGTTCTCCTTTCACTCCATGATAGAATATTTGAAATATAAGACCGCATAAATGAACATTATGAAGGTAAGTGGCACCGATCCGTTCATAACAGGGCCCCTCACCCCTCCGCGTTCGAAGGCTTGTTTGTGGTTTCATCCTTGCCTTCGCTACCCTTCACACAGATGATGTATCCTCCTCTCCACTTACTTCTTTGCAGCACATGTACAGAGCCATCTACTTCTACCCTGAACAACGCGCCGTGCGGCCGGCGCTCCGCGGAGCGCCTCTCTCTGGCGCTTTGGAAAAAAGTGCGCAAGCCCTATGATAGCTGTAGGCGGGGCCTTCACCGCATCGTCTGCTAGAGTGTGGCATCTCGACCGAATTGCGCCTGCTTTGCAGTAAAGCAAACATCACTCTCGTTATGTGCGTACGCAAATTGAGAGGTTGGTGCGGTTGTCGAGAAGCACAGAGACTGAGGCTTTTTTTTTTTTTGCAGGCAATCGTTGTTTTTTTTTTTGCAGGCCAAACAACAGCGAAACTTCTAAGCCGCGCTGCCCCTGTCAAAACAAAGCGATTCAGTGTAACAGAAATATTATCCCGCAGCTCACAAGACAGTTTTTGATCACCGCAAAGTTAAGCGCCGCCACAATGGTGGAGAATGTATTATGTAAGGCCTGACATAACATCTAACATCAGCGAGAGCAATTGCAGTCTCCTTTCTCGTCATCTCGCGGCGAGGAAAACAACCATTTAGTGCTGATATGAAACCAGCGACAAGATTGCCACCCCTCCTTCTTCGAGGCGATTATTCGAGAGTCGGCCATCGCCTTGAAGGGGGAGGCGTTGCATTCTTGCCGTTCTATAGGAACGAACAATGGTTGTATTGCTCACCACGAGATGACGCAAGAAGAGACTGGGGTTTCTCTCCCTCGCGCTTGAACGCGCTGCCAGCATCTGCAGTAGCGCATAGGCAACGCGTCGCCGTGTAGCCTTTCATAAACATTGACGCTGTACGTGACCGCCTATAGTTACACCTTTGCCAACTGCCCACTACCTCATCCTTGCAAACATCCAACTAGGCTCCAACACCGATCTACGACTTCATCAACCGTAAAGCCGTTATAAAAAAGAAGGAACGGAAGTAACGAACAGCTACCACTTACGAATAATAAAATTTCTTGTATAAATATTTACAGTGTTTGTCACGTCTTTGATAGTATAGTGGGCGCTATTTGGCTTTGTTCGCGGTTCAGCGATGAAATCCACCACCTTTTCGCCCAACTCATCATCATTCACTTCGTGGATATGCTGTGATTTTTTTTAGTATATTGAGAGGCTGGTGAAGGGCTTTTAACGATAAAGTGATCCGAAACGGCATAGCTTGAAGCGAGCTTAGTAGAAGAGCTGGAGCATTTTTTCAAGGCTTCCAATAGGTGCAAGAAAAAGAAATTGCTGCCGACTGTTCAGAGCGGTTTGCCTTTGCATGGAAAGACCATTCCTTCTACAGGTATCCGCATCGCAGTTACGTCAATGCTACAAAGTACAGCACAGATAGAAGAACAGGAACAGTATTGATTTTGCCGCAACAAATTGCTATATCGTTTATTCGCTGCTATTTAGGCATAGTTCATGAGCTAGTTGAACCTGGCATGAAATGGTTTCATCTATGAGAGCCAAATATACGTTTTACTCCTGAATACAGAAGATAGCTGGCCACACAGCTTTCAGCCACTTTATATAAGTTTGAGCTAACTTTTGTGCATATTCGCGCTGGCAGAAAACTGTTAAAACACGGCGAAACATATTTTCGTAACAAAAAACTTTTTGTTTCTCACTTTCATTCAAGGTACACCTGGCTCCTACGGAAACAAAAGCCCCCCCCCCCCCCCCCCCCTCCATGAGCTTTTCACCGATGCCTCCCGTGACGACATCTATAACGTAATGTCTGCACTATAACATACATACAAGGAAGTTTACCTCGTACAGTGGCTGAGGCTGCAAATAAACAATTCGTTTTTGGTGCTCTTCTCTCTGATATCTGTCCCCATTGCTTGCTACACCAACACCGGTACTTTAAGCAGGATTGCAAACCAACCAGACAATCACAACATTTATCCCACAATAGCCTTCTAACTGCTTATTATCAAAGCAAGATGGTTAAAATACAAACTTATCGTCATGCATAAACTGCACAGTAGTTTGACTAACCACATATGGTTATTTCACAAAAAGACTAAAAAGGCACAACAATGCATACAGCACTATTGTATTCCTTGAAGCAATGCGCTCACAATACCGGGCTGAAGATTTTCAATTTTTTCATCAAAGTTTCACTGCATTCTAATTGCGCATAACATGCTAATAGCAAACGAAACGCATCAATTTTTTTTTCCTGACACGACGTTCCTCGGCGTTTCCGAAGTAGACATTGCTTCCCGTTCTGTGCGTTTACACACAGTGCTGCTGCTAATGACAGATTTGAGAAAAGGAGTGATTTTTGCTGGTCATTCACACTTTCAATCAACCTGTGCATGGCTTTTGTCTCTTTGATAGCGCGTTTACATGCCATGTTCACGATATTCACATACATATCTATGTTTTCGTCAACCACTCCCTTCATTTCATCGATATACTCAAAGCACTCTTCAAGACTTACTTCACGCTGTGCTTCTCTCGTTTCAACACTGTATCATTCAATTTCAACCTTCACAGTATCGCTTGTCTTTTGTGATGAGACTCCAAATACAAAACACCTAACAGGAGTATGGTAAATTTTGCAGCAGGAACTCTGGCAGTAAGTACAGGATACTATTGGCCAGTGTTGCTGTAGACGGCATTGTTCGCTGCCGATCTCCTACATCATTTCACCCCATTGTAGCACTGTATGATATGAACGTGACTTACGTCTTTAAACTCATCTCTATTAGAGAGCAATTTGCCCGATTTCTAAGCGCTAAATTTTGGCTCTGATATGTCGCCTCGTTGACAAACACATTCATTCTTGTCTGTGAGTGCCGTCAACTGACTTCCCACCCGTAACACTCTATGTCACATGCATGACCTCGGGGTTAATCTGCTGCATCATCTCTCATATAAAGTTGTGACTGTACAATGGCAATAACTCCGTTCTTTCGTAGATTCATTTGTTTTCAGTCAGCTGGATCTCCTCCCAATGCCCTCCCAATTTTTATTTCCGGTTATTCTTCCTATCCCGTTTTCTAACTCAAGAGCATCCCATCTGGACAATTTGCATAGTCACTTTATTAGTAAAATAAAGTCTTGTTACTAAATGTCACTAAGCTTCATTTACATGCTACTGTTATCATAGCCTAAAGCGTACCAACAGCTTGCTTATGGTACAGCAATTGAAAATCAAACACAAAGAGTTGCATTCGGTTTACTCTTTCACCGAGTGGCTTGAAGTCACAGTCTGCACAAAGTAAGATCCATCGACAGTGATAGCAGTACAACAGAAGTATCCGCCAGGAATGTACTTACATTACTCGGAGGTATAAATTCTACTAAACATTTGCCCGACAAGTTGTCAAAACTAGCAGTCCACGTAAAACGAATTGCACACATTGCCCGTGATCAAAACATAAAAGCAAACAAATGACACCAACGAGGTGTTTCATTTTTCTGGCCCTTGTACGGTTCCAGGCTTTTCTGGATACTGGGACACGTCCTCCGATGCTGGACACGAGGAAAGAAAGCGCGAACACGAGGAAGAAAGCGATAGCATTTAAAAACGCTAAGAGCTCGCCTGGAGGAGCTCTTAGCGTTTACACCTGGCACATTTTACGAAAGCCTTATATGCTTCCACGGAAACCCTTCAACTGAAAACCTTGGCCTTAAAAATAGGCGGCACCATGGGATGACAATGGACGTGTTAGTATGAGATTTCGTATTCTTGTTGGTTGAGAACACGAAAGCTACTAGCAATTCACCTCGCACTTCCTGCTGTTTTAGTCCTAAAGATCAGTGAAAAAATACATGCTTTCGATATTTGCAAGTTCCGTAGACGGTCACGCCGCCCCGCGGCCGTCAGTGTAATTTTCTCAGCGTGTTGGTCACGCCGCCCCATTGCTGTCGCCGTAATTTTTTCAGCGTATTAGAGTAGCAGCGAGGCAGCAGTGCACATAGTATGTGCATGTATGTCTTGGCTGGCGTTTGGCTTTCACTAGAACGTTTCTGTCGTAGTTACTAGGCGCACAAAGGTCACTGCAATCGTTGCACAGTCTGAGTCCGAATAGAAGGCGCTTTTCAGACACAGTGAAGTGACAACTGTGAAGCTTATTCGCGTTCATCAGCAGCTGTGAGTACGTTTTGTGCGTCATTTGTGCATAAGAAACGCGGGGCATGTTTCGATTTGCTTTACATTCGGCGCGTGACCTTCCAATGTGTTGCTATCACATTCATTGCTTCACCTTTGCGGCAAAGGTGTGACTTTTTTAAAATATTCGTCATTGCGAATAGTTATTGAAACCTTACATTGGTAAGTATCCGCTCAAAACTGAGGACGTGAAAGGAAATACAGAATATTTTAACACTATTTGGGGTTTCGCGTCAGAAGCCACGTCCTGATCGTGAAGCAGCCTTTAGAGGAGGGCAACGTGCATGGACATCGCACGCCACAATGATGTGTTTGGCATTCAGGACCTCTTCGCCTAAAGTGAGAAACCGTATTCGAGTTTCTGAATCGTTTAGGTGGCGCATGATACGCGACTGCAAAAAGGGTAGGGTCATCGCGAAGCAAAAAATTGGCCCCGTATCTTCATGTAATCTGCAAATGTCGTCGAAAGACGATAGTCTTGCGTGTGAAGAGAGTGAACAAAACATTTATGTGATGTTCTCCGCAAGAATTCGGTGAATGGTATTCCGGAGGCACTGCCTTAGAGTGCCTCGAGCGTGCAGCAGAGGCGAAGGAGCACTTCAAGTCACTTCACACGTGAATCGTGAGGGCCATTTGGTAGTTATTTTTGGAAAACAAAGCGCGTGGCCGTACGCACCCGTTTCATAGGTGATAAGGTGTAGAATGCGTGGCGACTGGTAGGTGCCACCACCATCTGTCTCAGCAAAGCATTGCATTGTAATCGCAGCGCAATAAGCGCTACGGTCCTTAAAATCACTTATGCTTGCGTTTTCTAGTAAGAGATGCATATGCAGAATATATTCGTGTTGTTATGGGGCCCAAGACATACGCAATTTTTGCTTTTTAATCGGCAATTGCACAAGCATGAATGCTCAACCTTGAGCGACATTGGTGGTCGCTGCGGATGGGGTCGCTCGTTTCAAGTACCCGAGGCCGGTAAGAGAGGACAAACAGACCCTTGTATAGACAGACAGACAGACAGACAGACAGACAGACAGACAGACAGACAGACAGACAGACAGACAGACAGACAGACAGACAGACAGACAGACCGAAATTTTTGCGTCGAAGGTCGCCAAGAAAGACTATCGTCTTTAAAAAAACTTGGCAGATCCCACGTACAGTGGGAATCGATGATATGCGAAGCACGAATGAGAAATGTGATGATGATGATGATGATGATGATGATGATGATGATGATGATGATGATGGTGGTGGTGGTGGTGATGATGATGATGACGATGACGACGACGAAGACGAGGATGATGATGGTGGTGCTGGTTATGATGGTGGTGGTGATTATGATGATGGCGAAGACCAGCGTTATACGTGTAGTATAACGTCCCAAAACCATCATATGATTATGAGAGAGGCCGTAGTTAAGGACTCCGGAAATTTTGACCACTTAAGGTTCTTTAAAATGAGAGACGCGGATATGTCACTTAAAAATCAGCACAACGTTTTGAGGTGGAGGTGAATGATGCCGTACATGACTTCCGTGTCATGATTATCATGCTTGGATGTGTCGTTTACCTTCATCATCTATTCACGTCACGTGATGGGAAGTTTAGTATACGTGAAGCTAGCGAAACGGCCGCGAGCACGCTATGAGCGGGGTATGTTGTCATATTCTTACATGACTTGCGTGTCAGCATTATCTTGTTGGCACCAGTCGCATATTTTGACATCCATTAACGTCCGGTAACACCAAACTTGGTATATGTGAAGCTAGCAAAACGGCCGCGTGCACATCATGAAGAGCGCAATATACTACAGTGTAGCGTTGACGCCCACGCGCGCTGGGCACAGGGACTCTACGTTATACCCCTGTCACACGGGCACTTAAAAATCTTTTAAGTAAGCGGTCTTTTTCCAAAAAGGAGTTCCTGACAGCAGACACACGGCACAGAGCGAACTCCTTTTCAGAAGCGGTCTTTTTCGTAAACCGAGTTCTTCGATCTCTTTTACGGCTCCGAACGAGTAGCC
Source organism: Rhipicephalus microplus (assembly GCF_013339725.1). Classification (NCBI taxonomy): domain Eukaryota; kingdom Metazoa; phylum Arthropoda; class Arachnida; order Ixodida; family Ixodidae; genus Rhipicephalus; species Rhipicephalus microplus. The sequence goes on along the minus strand of NC_051168.1, from coordinate 114,058,384 downwards.
TCGAAACCAGTAGGCGCCAGCAATTTTCGAGTGATGGAAAAAAAAAGAGCGAACGCTTATTTTTCTGTCATCAAAACTCTTTGTAAAAACAAATTTCATATCCTGCAGAAGGTGTATTGAACTCTTTTAATGGTTATTTCCTTTTATACTCTCGTGAGCAGCTACGACGCGTCGGCAATATTACGTAAGGACGCTCGGTCTCGCGCCGAGCCATTTTGCACAAGCGAGGAAAGCGTGGCAGTCGTGTGTTTGCCCGTCATTCAAGTGGTCAAGCTTGTATAGGGCAATGCCGACTCGCTTCTCGGGAGTGATGGTTTCACGCATGCTGGTGATCTGTCTTTCGAGCTCACTGCGCAAGCTCTCCACAGTGATGCCCAGTGGTGCCAGATGGACTTGTGCACGTCGCTAGTTATGGGAATGCTTCTTTAACTAGTGCAACAAACTTTCACATTGGTGTTTCTTCATCTCTTATTCTTAAATTTATTTGAAGAAACGAGCAGTGCAACAAGTCTTTATTTGTACATCGTGATACATCGTTTAATTTTCATTGCTTCTTTTTTACTGCTAGCGCCACGCTTTCGCTAGCGTCTTGGAACGAAAACACTAAAAGGAGATCGTTGCTGCCGTGTGTCTGCGCCGCAACACCTCTTTGTTAAAAGTCTTTCAACTTCGTAAAAGACCGCTTACTTAAAAGACTTTTTGCGCGCCCGTGTGACACAGGTATTAGTAAAACGCGACCACTCTATAATCTGACGCCAGGTGCGACCAGCGTCCTTTGGTGCAGCCCGATGGCAACCGGTGCGAATTGCGACATGCTGCATTTCGCGCTGATGCATTACCCAGACAACACTGCGTCTCTTTCATTTCTTGATGATGATGATGAAAAACATTTATTATAAAAGAGAGAGGTACGGGGCCAAAGCATGACCCCGCTACATGGTCGGCGTCCTTAGTCCCGGACACCGCATGACGAGGCCCCTACTCGCGCCCGTCTGACCAGAGCCCGTTGAGACTCTAGTGATGAGCAGTTGAGGAGGGCAGTCTCCCATGCCTCTCGGGAAGGGGTAGGGGAAGGGGGTAGGTGGGGATTTTTCGGACATGCCCATACCTTGTGGAAGATATCACACGTCTCCCCACAGTGTGGGCACCGCCCATCTGTGTTCGCATCGAAATGTTTTAGGATTGCAGGACAGAGTAGAGTACCTGTCTGCAGGCGCCTTAGAGTTCGCTCTTCCGCCTTACTCAGCCCCTTTGCAGGAGCCGGGTAAAGGCGGTGAGTGTCGCGATAATAGGTCAGAATTTCTTTGAACCACAGCAGCGGTGTATTGGCCTCCGAGTCATAAGAGCCAAGGTGAGGAGCCCGGTGGGTAAGCGCTCGGGCGGCCGCGTCAGCGGCCTCATTACCTCGTAAGCCCTGATGGCCAGGAGCCCATACGATGCGTTTCGGGGCTGGATCAGCGAGAGCCCGTTTTAGAATTTGGCTAGCTAGGGGGGATATCTCTACTACCAAGTAATCAGCACATGCTTTCCGGGAGTCCGTGATGATAACTTTCGAGTTGGGGTCCGCAGCAGCAAGCGCTATCGTGACTTCCTCAGCGTGCTCTGGATTTTGTGCTCGGAACGAGAGCCAATTGACACGCTTTTCCCGGTGAACTACAGAGGCCGTGTAAAATCCCGTGGGCAAAGGCCCTACTATATCTACGTATCATTTCTTGAAGGACTGACGCTGGACGTGCTGAAACGCGCAAAGCAACGCAGCGCTGCACGCACCGGCGAGTATATGGCAGGACCGGTGCCTGGCGTGGCAACGCCGGCGTGACGCGACGAAATGAGCGCCGGTTAGCAGGCACATTGCGTCACGTCTAAATGTATTAGCGCCATAACTGTGGCAAGTATTCATGTTCACACATGACACACATCTCATAATTATTATGTTTGCACCAGTCACATACTTTCATCATCCATGGGCGTCACGTAATACCAAATTTGGCATATGTGAAGCTAGCGAAACGCACGCGAGCACGTCACCAGTGTGGCATATAGTCATGTTCTTACATGGCACGCATGCCATGATTATCGTGTTTGAATGTATCATTACCTATGTCATCCTTTCGCGTCACGTATTACCGAGTTTGCTACCTATGAAGCTAGCGAAAGAGCCACGAGCGCATCATGAGCGTAGCATGTAGTCATGTTGTTAAATGACACACATCTCATTTATTTGGTATAAGTGAAGCTTGCAAAACGGCCGCCAGCGCATCATGAGCGTGGCATGTAGTCATGTTCTTACATGACACGCACCTTATGATTATCATGTTTGCACCAGTCACATACCTTCGTCATTCATTCACGTACCGTAATACGAAAATTGGTATATGTGACGTTAGTGAAATGGCCGCGAGCGCATCATGATCGTGGCATGTATTCATGTTACATGACACGCATGTCATGATTGTCATGTTAGGGTCGGACGCGTGTGTTCTGCATGCAATCATATCATATCGTATGAATTTCGCAACATGCCATGTGAACAAAACCACTGCAAGAGCTGCAGGACCATGAAATGTCATTCATTCATGACATTCATGACATACATGTCATGATTTTTATGTTATGACTAGTGAAGCATGTTTTTCATAAGTCATATTATGCCATACCAAGTTTGGTATCGATAACATTATCGAAACGGCCAGGGGAGCTAAAAGTCGTTGGCGGCTAGATAGATAGATACGCTGCAGTGCAGGCCCCACGTGAGCTCAGCGACTCCGATACTCTCTGTGGGCGCCATATTTAACCACCCTCTGCGCCCCCTATAGCTGACGAAACTTCCGAATAACCAAACAATACGGCACGTGCGTGAGTGAAGCGTTGGCAAGGGTTTTACGAGGAGAGATACCACTTTTTACTTTTTGAGGCTGGGTTTCTTTCTTCAACTTTTATATGAAAAGTCTTGCTGTTTTCGCGCATGGGCTCTCTGTAGAGGTGCAATTACTTTCCCACAGCTGAAGCAAGGTTGACTCACAAACTCGGTTAATTAAAGAAGCGGAAGCATTGCAAAAGCGCAAGGAACACGTATACGCACGGTATCCTAAAACACTATATAAAAGTATGGACCATCTCCCCGAAAGGAACCCTGATGAAATGCGAAGCAGCAGCGGTGCGCACGGCGTTGACCCGGCTGAAACGGGTGTCGACGCGGGTGCTGGAAAAGCATTTTGAAGCGAAACTCGATGTAGCGTTTACTCCAGTAAGCTCTCGGCTTCCTTAGCTCGCATCTCGACGGTCTTACTAGCACGCCGTATGTATTCTCCAACGCTAACGGTGTTCTTGACTCGCGCCACGCCGGTGTCACTGTTCTTCTACTGCCGACGCTTCATTCGGCGTCCTTGGCTCGAGCCTCGCTGGTGTCGACATGCCAACCCTTAAAACACCGGCGACAGTGTGGAAAGGTACGCGCACATTAGCGGGAAGCATGCTGCGACTGCTTCCCGCCCGTAGGCGCGATCGCGCGGCAAGCGGCGGCGCGGTGTCCACGTTGTCGGCACTGCGAGAATCTCGAGGCTCACGCAGTGCACGCACCCACCGGCTCGCGGCTTCTTCTCACCGATAAATAGAGATAAGAGGCACAGGTGAAATGGTGCCCACGTTAGATGTGGGCTCGAGCGTTGTGAGCGGTGGAGAGGGTGAAGTGAGAGAGGGCTGACAGGTGGCGAGCGCGCGGCAGGCGAAGGGGAGACGTCATCCTGCACAGGAGGGCGTGAGCTACTTGGCACCGCTCCAACACCTCCGGCGAATGGAGTGGTGCGAACAGAGGGACAGCGTTACACAGGCTAGTCAAAAAACTGCTTCGCATATAATATACCTCACGTTGCACGCATAAAGCTGTCCTATATGCAACGTGCGATTCCCAGTCGTATGCCCGTGACGCCAAAAAAACGACAATAGCAAGCCCGCAACCGCACGTATCAACCTCCTCACCAAGAAGTAGGAAGCCAAGATCTATGCACGTATATTCGGTGACCAACAGACTGGTCACCAGTGTCCGGAAGGCGATCTTAGGCAGATATTTTTGGGGGGGCTGAGAGACCCTTCCCATCTAGGGTGACCTCGAGCATAGAAGCTCGGAAAAACTGTTTGGAGAGGGGGTAGTAATAATTTAATGCAAAGAAAGCCGTGGCCTAACTTCGCAGTAATTGATGATGAGTGGGTGATTTATAGGATCGTTTGGTGTTACCGTGAATCACCCGTGACATTGACTACTCACTCATGTGAATTAGTGCCAAACGATGAGTTATATGCAATATTTATTCATCATAACTGGTAGCATTGCGTCGAGATGTGAATGCCGTTTCGCTTTCACTTTTATACGGCTTTGTGATATGGGATCTAGCCTTAAAGTGGCAAGGGCGAGGTCTGGGTACATATTCCTGGTCGTTGTCCGTTATTGCCCATCATTATAAATGCAGAGCAATCGAGACGTCTTCCACAGCCCAAGCCAGGCGTTAGTCGTGATCGTCATCGTCTTCAGCATCATCGTCATGGCGTAAAGTGGGTAGCTTCCATGTGCGGTGCCCTGTTGGCAGAAAAAGAATGTGTGGTCTGGAACGCGCTTCTTCTACATCAGCTTCATTGTCATCGGCAGCTGCGGCTACGGCGCACAACGCCGCCAACGGACAGGCCTCGAGTTTAGGGAGCTTAACTCCTAAGCTCCGGAATATTCGTGGCTTGGCTCTAGGCCACCCCTGAGGAGGACCGCCGAGCCTGTCTCGTCGCCACTTCACGGGCTTTCTGGATGGCCTTCAGTTGATCTTGGAGGTTGCAGTTGCAGACATTAAAACTTTATTTCACTATCCTTTTCACCGTTCACTAACCTCCAAAAAATTGACGTCAGTTCAGTTATTTATTAGTGCATGTTAATTTATATTATACCTGTTTTAGGAGTCGCAAAAGTTGTACGTAGCACTAGTCATTTATCATCAAATTTCGGAGCTGGAATTCAAACATTTCGCATACGGCGCACGAAAGTCCACCGATGGGTGAGTGGTCACGTTACTTCGCGCTGATCCGAAGGTCACGAGTTTGATCCCGGCCGTGGCTGTGGCGTTTTGATGGAGGCGAAATAGTAGAGGTCCATGAACTGTGCCATATCAGTGCACGTTAAACTACACCAGATTGCCGAAATTGCGAGATTACTTTACTGTATGCAGCGTCTCTCATAATCGTACTGCAGTTTTGGAACGTAAACCCCCACATATCATCACTGGTGCACAAGACGCAGCCAAACACTGGAAGTGCAGCTTACAGTCAAGTGACAATATTTGAATGAAGGTGCCCTGTAGCAGAGCTTGGTCAGAAAAATCATCAAGCATTCTGAAATACATAAGCAGACAAGTTAATGTTTGTGCGCGATGGGTGGTGCTCTCTTTTCATAAACTCAAAAGAAGACGCGTGAAATACTTCCCCTGTTTCCAAAAAGAAGCGCCGCCGCAGTGGCTGGCCTTGAGGTTTTTGTATAAGTCATTGCATGTCAAATAAGATAGATGGTTTCTGTACCTTGCTCATCTTATATGAGATGGCTCTCTGTTCTCCCATAGTAGAGTACGAAGTACTCTAAATCGTTGAAAACCTTTTTTTCCTAAACACAGCACCAAACACTATACGCAGTACTAAAGAGATATGAAGAAACAAGTCATATAACGCAGCCTTTCACGAAAACGTACACCTTCAGCACAACTTCATTATTATTATCGTCACTTCCTTGAGTGTTTTACAGTTATGCTGTGACGTAACAGAACAGTAGTGCTTCTTGCGTGCCTCGCACTATCAGGGTCCATTGCGGCTTTGAACTGTAATGACGAATATCTCAAACTACTTGGAACTTTTGTGAAATAAAAAAATAGTCATTTTATGAATTAGTAACCCCAAAAATTTTGTACTATGAACACGTACACTGATGTCAATAATTTAGAAAGTTTAAAACAACCTTTAGGTAATTTGAAGCAACAGTGTATTTTTAACTGCACAACGTCATCCAGCTTTAATGTCGACTTCTTTGCGCAAACGACAGGTTGCCAACTGTCAAGCAACTTTCATAGAAAATTCGTATTGCATTTAAAAAGTCACAACTTTGCCGCAAAGGTGAAGCACTTAATGCAACAGCAACAAATTGGTAGGTCACGCGCAGAATGGCAAGCAGATGGAAACGTGCCCTGCGTTTCTCGCGTGCAAATGGCCCACAGAACGTACTCACAGGTACAGATGAACGAGAATTAGCATCTGAATTGTTGCTTCGGTATGTTTGAACTTCACACTCGTTTCGCAAATGGAGACTGTGCCACGATTGCAGTGACCTTTGCACGCCCGGTAACTACAACAGAATCGCTTCGGTTAGACCAGCCAATACTTACGATTGTACCTACCGCGAAATAAGCTTACGCGTGTGGTCACCCTGCCCCCTCTCCATGGGGCAAAGTACGCGTGGAAGTCGAGAGCGCACGGCGCCGCGTCTTCACGATGTGGCGACGTGCGTTCAGTGCGCCATCTTGCTGGCAATGCTGAAAACACGATAGTTTCCCCCGAGATGCTCGTCCCCAGTGGTAACTGGTAGATATAAATACCTTGCCGTCTGAACGTTGCAAGAGGGGCGTGGCTTAGTGGCTAACCCTTTACACTCACGTTTCAGGGGTACCACGTCCGATACTGTGCACCGGAGTCTTTTGCTGGATTATTTTTTTTCCTTCTTGTGTTTCAATATATAGATACGTATACATGTACGGTGAGGGACGGTGACCCCTACACCAGTTGCAAAATCCAGCCGAGAGTGTCCATATAAATCATAAAGAAAATCACACCATATCCACGGAATGAATGATGATGAGTGGGGCGAAGCTTTGAAGGGCTTCATCGGCAAACAGCGTCTCATCCGCTGGCAACGTCTTTCTGTCTGTCCGTGTGTCCAGATGTTCATCGAGTGAACACTCCAAATACTGCCCTCTCACATCTTTTATCCTCCGTTCATCATACCCAAGTACCGCTATCCAGCGGACATTCCAGGGACTAAACCAAGAGGCGGCTACTACAGGAGACGCACAACCCACGCCTTAAAGACCTGCATGCCTAAAATAAACATCCCATATATCTTTCATTGCTATTAAGGTGGTCAAACACTGACACGTTTTACAGTTTGAGCATTGAGTTAGCAACAAGCAACACTATTCTGGTGTTCGTTTTCTTTACATCGTTCATCAGTGCACGCGCCATCCAAAGTGTGTTTCTTTCCAGGCACGTGATGTTTCTTGATTCCTGTGTGCGTGTGGGGGGGGGGGGGGGGTCACTTGAACCAATAGTGTCCTATTGAAGAAGGATGTCAAACTTCACGCCAAGCTGTCAAGCTGTTTACTTTATCGGGATGGTGTCCGGAAGCGGGAGCAGTTCAAGATAACAGTTGTTGCTTGCTGAAGTAAATACGTTTTTTTTTTTTTTTTACAGAAGCAATTTCAGGCACTGGCATTCCTCTATTGCTTTAGAGCGGCTTGCCACGTTGAAGTGCTGAGTTTGATTCCCATTCAATGCCGAAAGTACTTATTCTATTTATATACAGTTTTCTCGATTATCACTCAAGAAACGCGCTTAATCTTCCCTCAATTATTGGCTCTGACAACAGAAAATCTCCGCAACAAGCTCCTAAGCCTTATCGCGTTAGCAACATCATTTGTTGCTGCTCGCACAAGGTCAGACTATAGCGTAACCACACCTGTAGCAGACTAGCAGCATAAGTGAGTCAGTATCACGTCATGTTTCTGGAGGTAGTTTGAATGTCGTAAATGTAGGGGCTACGGGGAGGACTACACAATGGCGTGATCTTCTTCTTCTCTTCTAATTCTCGCTTTGATTGTTGCACTAAACGCGTGGAACGTTTTGTGTAGCCAACATATTACATGTATGGCAAAATATATGCTAATACAGTGTTGAAGAAATCGGATAATCTATTACTGACCAGCTGTGACAGTAAAATGATGACGTCGCACAAAAGCGATCGCCCGCATTTCCCCGCACAAATTAAGGTTTTCTCATGAGCGCCTCACGAGCTCTATGCACGCAAAAAGAAACGACAAGGACAGCGTTTGTACGGCTGTATTACGCAGGATAGAAAGTGCCCCTAGCGTTGACGAGTCATGGGTTTCAATTTATAATTCGCACATGTGGGGCAATTTTATGAAAAATGCCAAACTCCTGATGCTAGACCTCACTAATTTTAACCACAACATAAAACAAACCTAATTACCTTTCAGTTATGAAGCAACTGTAACCATAATGAGGCAATACCTTTTTGATAAATTGTACTCAAAAAGGCAGTTTCGGTACCGAAATGAGCTAAATTATGCGTCTGTTTCACTCAAACTGAGCCAGGGTCAAAAAACTAGCACCAAATCAACAATCATCACGAAAACAACCACCAAATGCACACCCAGTCTATTTCATTTTTGTTTTGATCGCTTTGTTAGCGTGTTATAATCGTAGAATTAGTTCTCGTGTGAGTTCGTACACACCCAAGTACGTGATGTGCTGAATCAGAACTGAAATACGAAGAGGAAGGGCCAACGTTTCGATGTCTTTCTGCATTTCACTGTTTCTTTCCCCGTTTTTACCATCCTGTAATGTTATGCTTTCACTCTATGATTGAATATTGTAAATAAAGGACAGCATGAATGACAGCATGAATGAATGAAGGTAAAGGACTTCCGCTTGAACGCGCTGCCAGCAGCTGCCGGAGTGCGCAGGCCACGCGTTGCCGAGTTCCCTTTCATGAAAATTGACACTGTACGTGACCACTTATAGTTACACCTTTGCGAACTGCTCACTACCTCGTCCTTGCAAACATCCAACTACGCCCCATCGGCGATTTACCACTTCGCCGACCATAAAGCCATTTTAAAAAAAGGGAACAGAAGTGACTTATATCTACCACTCACGAATAATTAAATTCCTTGTACAAATATATACAGTGTTCGTCACGTCTTCGATGATGCAGTGGGTGATCTTTGCGGATGGCTCACTGTTTAGCGATGATACCCTCCACCTCTTCACCCCACTCATCAACATTCACTTTGTGGATATGCTGAGATTTATTTCCGGGCGAGGCTCTTTAAAGCGGCACCCGTTCGTCTCTCTTAATAGTGCGTAACATGTCTTACGCTTTGACCTGCAAGGTGGTGCCGGTAGGAGATTTCTCCTGTGCGTTGAACAATGAAAAATTCGCAGCGTGCGCGTTCACTAAAAGCCGTAATCTGCTGTCTCTCATTCCCCCTTAGCAGCCATTAGCATGTACATTGAGCCCTATCTGACAAGAAAAGGTTGCTACGTTATACTCGCTGGGCGTAACCTCCTTGGTTTTAGAAAGGTCTAGCGAGCGTTGGGCCGCAGTGCCATGAATACAGTGAACTAGTATATACCATGAAGTCGAGGTGGTTAATGGTGGGAAGTAGACACGAAGCGCAAGCCGTAAAAAAGTGTGCGTGTGCCTCCTCTCGTTTTGTCCTTGGAATGTCCGCTGGATGGCGGTGCTTTTATATGGGGAATATATTATCAAAAAGATGCGAGATGGTAGTACTTGGAGTGTTGACTAGATGAACGAACGAACAGACAGACAGATGCATGGACGTACGCATGGATGGCTGCACGGACGGATGGACGCATGGACGGACACCAAGGCGGATGCATGGACGAACACAAGGATGGACGCACGGATGGGCGTGCGGACGCATGGACGGTCACACAGACGGACGCATGGACGGACGGAAGCAAGAACGAATGGACGGATGGATGCTTCACCCCACTCTCCATCATTCACCCCGTGGATATGCTGTCAATCCTTATGCTGGCAAAATGGCAGCGTAAGGATTGTTTCTTTGTAACAGTAACAGACGAGTCAGCATCAAACCGCGAGTAGGTAATAGCGACTATGTCAAGCAGTTGTGTACGTCGAAAATATGCCAACAGTACGTTTATGGGAGCTATAAATACCCCGTGGATATTCTGCCACGGCGAAGCTCCTTATGGCGTGGCTTGTGCGTCCCTCGTTGTAGTGCGTAACCACCGGTGGCACATAACCGAAAGAGCTTTTCTTAGAATGTCTGCTGGGTGGCGGTACTTGTATATGATGAATACAATGAAAAAGATGTGATATGGTGATGCTTGAAGTGTTCACTAGCTAGACGGACGTACGGATGAACATAGAGATGGACGGGCGGACTGATGGACGGACAGACAGACATAGGGGGTGAACGCACGGACGAATGGATGGATGGACAGACATGGGGACGGCCGCACGAATAGACGTACGGACGGAGGTATGGACGGACGGATGCACCGATGATCACAGGGATGAATGGGCACACAGACGGCCGCACGGACGCACGCGAGCAAGAACGAATAGACGGACGGAAGCACGGACGGACCGACGAACGCTTCGCCCCAATAGCCATCATTCATTCCGTGGATATGCTGCGCTTTTTTTGTATATTAAGAGGCCGGTGAAAGGTCGTTAACGAAAAAGTAATCCGAAACCGCATGGCGTAAAGTGAGCTCAATAAAAGAGCTGTATCGTTCTTTTTTTTTTTTTTGAAGGCCTCCGATAGGTGTTAAGACCATGAAAATGCTTCCGACAGCTCAGAGCGGTTCACCTTTTCCATGTAATGACCATTCCTTCTACAGGTCTCGGCATAGCAGTTACGTCAGTGCTACAAAATACAGCACAGATAGAAGCACGAGGACTGTAATGATTTTGCCGCAACAAATCGCTATAATGTCCATTCACTGCTATTTAGGCATAGTTTACGAGCTAGTCAAACCTGGCATGAAATTATTGAAACTATGAGAGCGAATATAGGTTTTACTCCTTGATACTTAACATAGTTGGCCACATAGCTTTTAGCTGCTTTATATAGGTTTGAGCTAATTTAGCATAATCACGCTGACAGAGAACTGTTAAAACAGGCAGAACCATATTTTCGTTAACAAAAAACTTTTGGTTTTTCAGTTTCATTCAAGGTGCACCTGGCTCCTATAGGAAACAAAGCCCTCCCCCCCCCCCCCCCCACCCAGAAGATTTTTACGGATGCCCCCGTGACGACATGTATGACGTCATGTCTGCAATACGATATGAATATAGGGAAATTTACCTCATACAGTGGTTGGGGCTGCAAATAAACAATTCGTATTTGGTGCTCCTCTCTGTGATATCTGTCCCCATTGCTTGTTACACCAACACTGGCATGGTAAGCAGGCTTACGTACCAAGTAGCCAATGAAGAATTTATTGGACAATAGCCTTCTAACTGCTTAATATCAAGGCAAGATGGTTAAAATCCAAATTTATCGTAATGGATAAACTGCATAGTAGTGTAACCACATACCGCTATTTCTAAAAAAAAACTAAAAAAGCAGAGCAGTGCATAGAGCACCATTGTATTCCCTTAAGCAGAGCGCTCACAATACCGGACTAAAAATTTCTTTTTTTTTTCATCCGAGATTTACTGCACTCTAGTCACGCATAACATACCAATAGCATACATACTACAAATGCACATGAAACGCATCATTTTTTTTTTCATGACAAGAAGTTTCTTGGCATTTCTGATATAGACATTGCTTCCCGTACCATGAATTCACACAGAGTGCTGCTGCTAATGACAGATTTTGAGAAAAAATATGCTTCTTATTGTGACATTGTGTATTCCAGCGGCAGAAAAAGGTACAAAGAGGTTTCCACTTCTTCAATAGCTATTGCATCTCGTGTCCTTGTCCACTACATCAAAAAGCACGGTAGTACCGCCGTTATATTATTCAGAAAAGACTACAAAGCGTCATGGTGGCGATTTTTTACGAAAGTGTTCCCACATTTCTGCCACTGTACGCAGCACATATTTTTGTTTTATTCGGCTAATGTCGCACCTGCAATAGAAGCACTTATAAACTGTCGCCTACGTGTCATCTTATTTCTCTTTTTCTTCGTGGCGCTCTTGAAAGCTCATCAAATGTCTACTATGAGGGCATCCTATGCGATCGGAGCTGTTTCTCATTTCAAACTCAATAGTTCGCTGTTTGAACTACCCACTCTGGCATCATTGGGTACTCGGTGGTGTTTTTCCAGATTTCGGTTGTGACGAGTCCGAAAGCGAAGGAACCAAGCGTCCGACTTGGCCGCCCGGCGAGGAACGTGCCGTAAGTGAGTGAACCGGCGACCATCGGATGCACGAGTGTCAGAGAAGCACTCGATCTAAACTTTAGTTTTCTTTCCGTGGCGTATTTCGAAGACACCCTATTACGAATCAGAGTTCTTGCCGATTTAGCAAAAGATTATATGGGATTGCTGGTTGATGACAAAGAGCCTGGCTGAAGCCTGTCCCATGCTCTTTTCTTCTGGTGGTGCTTGGTATTACAATATTTTTATTAGAAATTTCGCCACCACCGGCCGACTTAATATGCTGCCTCAAGAATGGAAGGTATCCTTCCGTTCTCCGTTACATCCCTCCACCCAGACAAGGCAGTAGCAAAGTACAGGTGCTTCTGATGAATCACGTTAGCTTTTCTTGCTTATAATCTTGAAGGCACCACTGCAAGCTCAGGTGCATACGCGTCTGCCCATTTATTGACCTTTTTCTTGTCTTTTTCTCTTCCCTCTCTCTCTCTCTCTCTCTCTCTCTCTGTGTTGTGTTTATACTCTCCCTGTCCATTTCCCTAGCGTAGAGAATCCAACCGGGCATGTTTCTGGCTAACCTCCCTGCCTTCTCGTTCTTTTTCCTTCCTCACTCCCTCCTATTCACTAGGGCAACATCACTGAGCGACCACCTGTGAAACCCTGCACTATGTGTGTGGTCGTCAATGCGCATCTCCTTCCCTCTGTTGATCTCCCGCTTTTACTCCCTTATTCCCCAGGTGTTGGGTAGCAAATTGAACTTAGTCTAGTTAGTTTTTATACCTTTGATATCTTCTTTCTCTCTCTTTTCATCTCTTATTAAAGTATCACACGCGCCTCTGGTCTTTCATTATATGACAGATATTATTACAATTTAAAAGCTCACCTACGTTGTAAATTTGAGTAACCTGTGTGATATAGTTTGCAACGCAATGCGTGTGGTAAGTATACAGTTCTTAAAGCAGCTCAAGAGACAACGTAATTAATCTGAGCATCTGGGAGTCGATATCACTTTTCTTCCAATATTTAACTTTTACCATCACTGAAAAATGAGTTGTAAGAATTACCAAATAGCATGGACCATACTCTTAAAATGTCTCATGAAACATCCTGCATATTCCAATAATTCGTCATGAGATAATTGCGAACGAATATCTACCAAACTGTGCGAACTCACTTAATTTGGTCTTTCCTTTTATAATTGAGAGAATATTTGCGTTAAGTGTAAATCCTTTTATATGCATCTTTATCGCAGATGAAAGTGATAGATGATTCCTGCAAAAACACCACCGAATGTTACCCAGGACTATGCTGCTTGGAAGAAGACCACGTCGGTACTTGCCAATTTATGTCGACGTACGGTGAAAAGTGCACAACAGGACAAATCGAGGGTGGTTTATATCACAACCATGGTTTGTGTTATAGTGGAGATGGTGAGGAGACCATGATAACTGCTTGTCATTTATTGCTGTAATTGTCCATTGCAAGATCTCTGAACTGGTCCACTTTTGTTGGCAAGTTACGAAAACCGAAGAATAAGCATGGTTATGGGGTGTACGCAAACGACCTACTTTTCAAGTACGTCATCTTTACGCGAAGAGGAAACTTTCCGAAGAACAAGAATGTGGTGCGGATGGTACGACAAAAACTCCTAGCTATCCACAGGCAGTTAATCGCTTTTTCTAAGGCGGAAAGTGCGTACCCACTGTGTACTCTTAGCACTAACATATTGGCCCTAAAGATGGAGGGTAACAATGGAAAACAACAAAAAGGTCAAGAACCAAGCAACGAGTGTTGGTACAAAAACTGCTAGACTTATCATTCATATGGGTGAACGACATGGACACCTATGAGACACACAAGCTTAACCTTGGGATACAGGCTCAAAGATGACTGCACTAGAGAGCAAACGGGAATTACAAACCTCCCCGGTGGCGTTACGAAAAAATAGACTTGGGAGAACAGTGTCATGCGAAATCCTGAAAACCACTGCCCACTTAAATTTTGGCGTGACTAACAAAGTATCAGACACATAGCTGAGGGTGAAAAGCCTGTCCGTAGATTTTCTTTTGTTTAAACAATTTCTGGCAAGTTCCTGATCCCCCTTCATATTTCACAGAATGCACGAATGAATCAATTATTGTTTAAACAAAGAAACAGATATGTCACCGTTTTAGCAACTTGTATCGATCGTATAGCTTCATACTTCCCCTAAAGTCGAACCTATAGCTGCCACAGGCAACATTCGGATAGAACGGAAGAAATCATATCAGACTTAGTGGTCTTTAGGCTAATTATTGTATTGTATTGCTTATGACCAAATGAAATTTTCAAGTTGAGCTGCCAGTGGTCACATACTGTATAGTTATAAACGTAACTGTACTTGCGGTTGAAACATCCTTCAATTTAGATGTAGCAAATGATTGGACAGCAGACTTGTTTTTGTCAAGGAAGACACTACTAACTTCCCTTGCTATCTAGACAAAACCAGCTCAGCTTTTCGAAACGTTGGCTCCTGAGGCAACCCAGAATCAAGAAATTATGATCTCTTAAAGCTGTCGTTTTCTCTTAAACTTCTGTGCTGACAGTTACAACTTGCACATTTACAACTTTCTGCTCACAGTTGTAACTTGAATTTCTATCTCATACAGACTTTGTATAAACGGAACGTGCCGCGCATAACAGTGCACCTGCTTCGTAGCAAGGGTACGTATCTCCAGAGGTTTGCATATTCCACGTCACATGATGCGCGGTGTAGTCGGCAATAGGTTTTTTAGCTAGCTTCGGAAACACATTACGGAAATACGACACGGTTTCTTTTCGAATGCGCGTACAATTCTCGCGCATGCGCACTGGTCGGCCGGTTCCGTGTTGCCGCGTTTCCATAACGTGTTTCCGTAGCTTGCTAAAAACGTCTAATGGCACACATTGTATGCATTTACCGGCAGTGACTGATGAAGGGTACCAAGGTCACCAAGCATTTCGTTTACATGGGCTGCTCACCAGTCAAGGTTTTTCAATGAACACACATCTAAGGTTGTCATTAATTTATCACTTGGAAAGCACTTCAAATCAAATTTACGCATTGCATTTCAGTGACAAATACTGAGCAATGCGAAGAGCGTCGCGTTCCCCAACCTCTTTAAAGGGCCCCTGCCAGACCTTTGGAGCATGGTCAGGAAACGCTGCCTATCAGTAGTAGAGGCTCCCGAAAACACGCGAGTCAAATGTTATAGCGCAGCACGCGGCCTGGAATTCACAGTAAACTATCAAAGTCAGCTAAAAATTGTTTTCTCTTCCCTCGACGAATGACGGAAGGCGCTCAAAAATCAGACGTAGATTGCCCATCTATCAGCCATTGGGTGATTTGAATAAATCGCGCTCGGTTGTTACACAGATCGCCACGAGAGGCCGTCACTTCTCCACGCGTGCGATCGCACTGGTAAAGCCGCGTATTCGAAGAAAGAAAGAAAAAATGCTCAAGGTCACAAGGCGCGCGTCAAGTTTTTAGTTTAAACCTCCCATCCCTCTCTCATTAGATCCCAGCGCTTTCATCGGAACGGGAGAAGACAGAATGTGATTGCAGCGTGTGACAAACCTTTGTAACTCCGCTCGTCCTGTGCGGATTCTCAAAATTTTTTCAGCGTTGAATTTGGGAGGCAATATTCTTTTCCAGTGAATTATTATCGCATTTACTCAAAAAAGTGTTTCAGGGCTTCTTTAATGTGACCTATAATAAATGCGAAAGAGTGGCAACCGTGGCTCTAGAGTGCCTAGATGGACGTCACATGTGGGTACGATAAAGGTGTAAATTGTTAGTGAACATGCCGCAGCTTATCGATTGTTGCTTTTCCACAATAACCGCGATGTACTTCTATTTATAATATATCGTAACTCTTTTTCAGACACGGTTCGAATGACATTGCGTTCAACAGCTGGATCATGGAAATATTTTCTCTAGATAAACTCATGAAAACAAAGGGTTACAGATATCCACATAACCCGACTGACCTAAAAAGGTTTTGCTAAACCTCTCATGTTTAGCATTTTAATCATTTGTCCTTTATGTTCACCTCATGTAAATTCCCTACCTCTGTTTCGTACGTGTGTTTATAAAGACTTCGGCTTCATCAGGTTTTTTCCTCTATAGTATTTTCTACTATAGGTATCTCTCCTTCCACCCGACTGCGTGCTGACTGGCTACTGCGTGTATGTACACTTCGAATACCAGCGCTTTTTTAAGTTTGGCGTTTTCCACAGGTTCTAGCAGGCAAATATTTTGCCGTACCGTTCGACCGGTTCGTTCCGTACAACGTATCATTCCGATGAATTCCGCTATTTCTGAACTTTCACGGCAACCGTTTCTTTCTAAGCATAAATACTGGCTTCGGGGTGCCCTATTTCTCACGTAACAAGCAATGGCTTCGAAAGTGAAGGGTGCAGTCATTGCTTTATTGAACATATTCGTTCAAATACATCTTGACGTGTTTTTATATCTTGATTCCTCTTGTTCTTATTTGCTATTCCACGCAATCAGCCCTCCATACGCGTTTATGACTTTCTCGATCACGACTGCCGATCGATCACTCGCACTTTCAATCAACTTGTGTTTCTTTGCGTGTTCCTCCAAGCCACGTTATATACCATCCACTTCCGATATTGACATAAATCTACACGTTTTATTTAACTAGGAACTTTGTTTATCAATATCTATAAGTCTGTCCTTAAGGTCAATTTCATGCTGGGCTTACCTTTCTTCAAGGCAGTATCGGTCAAAGTCAAAATTGTCCTTTTACCATGAATCCCTTATATAAATCCCCGAGCAGGCATTCGGTATGTTTCAAAGAAAGAGTTTTAACTGCAAACACAAGACATCATTCGCCAACGTTACTGCTGCCGCTATGCGCGTCGTCAAGCTCTTGGCTTTACGTTGTTGTAGCACCTCGGTCATCATAATCTTAGTATAGTCTCATCATCATTGGTTTTCCTTTTATGACATTGTGATTCAGCTGGCATTTATTCTTTGTTCCGTCATGCTCACATATATAGTGTTGGATATGGACATGCGTGTTATTTCATCACTGATGATTATCATGGTATGTGGTGTTTAACGTCCTAAAACCACCATATGATTATGAGACACGCCGTAGTGGAGGGCTCCGGAAACTTCGACCGCCTGGGGTTCATTAACGTGCACCCAAATCTGAGCACGTTATGTCGATACTTTCACGTTCATTAGACCGCATTGTGGCGAATTTTTAAGTGTTAAATTCTCACTTAGCCTTGTCGCTTCGTTTCCAAATACACTAATTCATCTCTGTAAGTACCACACACTATTCGCTCGTAGTAGTCTCTGCCCCAATCATCGCCTCAGGGTTAAGCTGTCGCATTATCCCTAAAATACGGTAGCGACTGTGCAAGGGCGTATTATTTTCTTCTTTCAGATTATCATTTGTTTTCAGTAAGTTTGATGCCTTCCCTATGCCCTTCCACTTTTCATTTCTTATTCTGCTTCCAATTCATTTCTGACTAGTCACCTTAACATGTGAATAAAGTATTGTTACTAACTGTGCCCAAGTGTCTCGTTTACGCACTGATGTTATCATTCATTTAAAATCTTTCAACAGCCTGTCCACGATAGAGATATTGTGAATAGACCAGAATTACATTCACATCTCCTCTTTCATAGAGTGGTTGTAAAAACTGACGTTGCCATAAAAGTCGCAGTTTTGAAGTAGTACTTACCATTTACAGTGACAGCAATGCAATATTAATGAAGAAATTGCATACATTCATTGAAGGTGTATAAGTTTCAATAAGCATTCGTCTAATGATTATAGTAGCATGGAGCAACAGTCGGTGTCAAACTAATCACACTAAATGACTACGAACAGTGTAATAGCGATGAAGGACACTAGCAGAAGTGAGCAAGTGTTTAGAGTTTTTTTCTTTGTGCGACACTTCCATGGACCTTGAGATCCACTCTAATAGAGGGCAGGGCGCCCGAGAAGTAAGCACGCACGAAGCGAGCACACCTGTAGGAGCTTGTAGCTTTTGCACCGAGCACGTTTTACTTATTAACCCAAAGGCGTTAGATGCTTCCAATATAAACCTTTCATTCAAAAGCTCGGGCTGAAGAATTGGTGGCCTCACTTCTTGCAAACATATTGCCGTGAGATGAGAACATGAAAGCGTATGAAGTAATCATCATCAACATCATCAGCCTTGCTACGTCCACTGCAGGACAAAGGCCTCTCCCATGGTCCGCCAGTTAACCCGGTCCTGTGCTTCCTGCTGCCAATTTATACCCGCAAACTTCTTAATCTCATCTGCCCACCTAACCTTCAGTCTCCCCCTAACCCACTTTCCTTCTCTGGGAATCCAGTTAGTTACCCTTAACGACCAGCGGTTATCCTGTCTACGCGCTACATGCCTGGCCCATGTCCATTTCCTCTTTTTTATTTCAACCATGATATCCTTAACCCTTGTTTGTCCCCTAATCCACTCTGCTCTCTTCTTGTCTCTTAAGGTTACACCTACCATTTTTCTTTCCATTGCTCGCTGCGTCGTGCTCAATTTAGGCTGAACCCTCTTTGTAAGTCTCCAGGTTTCAAGGTATGAAGTAATATGTAAGTCTCCAGGTATGAAGTAATACAATAGGCCAAACTGCATCCATTTACATGACTAGGTACAATAAAACCACTGCAAATATTTGTACGTTTAAAAATCTTGTTGATTTGCAAGCAAAGTTCTATTTCATTTGCGAGGCAGTACGCGTCACAACATCGACCATTTTGCTGCCGGTGATGACGCTCAAGCCTGCGACGTCGGCAGGATCAAGAAAACAAGTGCGGATGCCCAACTAGAAGCGGTATTAAATTCCTCGTTGTGAGTTCTTTACCAAAATAGAGTAATATGACTAGCTTTGACAATGAGCGCGATGAAGTAGATGTAGTGAGAGGGAGCCTGCATGAGCGCACGAACGCAAAGCACTAGTTGTAGTGAGTTTGATGTACACGCGATAGCGTCGATGGCAGACTCCAAACAACTTCTTCTTACAATGTCACCTTTCATACAGCTGGGACACTGCCTCCACGATAATTGAAGGCGATGTCTACTGCAGACAAGGGTACGCTTCTATCAGGTGGGGACTTTTAGTCCTGCGGATATTCCCCTCTCATACTACAAGGTGGCAAGCAGGCGCTGCGGCTTTTGTTGACGCCAGCATCAGTAGGGAACGCTCACGTGCGTTCTGTACACTGCAGGCACTGCGCCATACTCCCTATCAGGCTGCAGAAATTAGGTGCCTTCTTCATCTACTAACCACTACCACCACGACACAGCTTTCGCCAAGCAAGTGAACTGACGCATCTAGGTTAAGCCTCAATTTCCTGTTTCAATAAATGCTCTTTTTAAGGGAGAAGCTCCTAAAGGCATGAGTCTGGCCAATCCTTGTATGTATGTATGTATGTGACCACATATAGTTACACCTCTGCAAAGTGCCCCCTACTTTTTCCTTGCAAACATCCCACTTCGCCCGATCACGGATCCACCACTTTACCGACCATAAATCAAAAACTGTTGAGAAGTAGCCAATATTGAATGCAAGATGGTCGTTTACTTGTATCCAGGTTCGCGTTGAAGAAACATAGACTGTCCCACTGTGTCCATCCCATGTTTCTACGAGACCACCATTAGTTCCACCTTTGCAAACTGCCCACTACACCACACCACCGATCCACCGCTTCACCTACCGTGAAGATGTTATAATGAAGAGAGAATGGAAGCGACGTATAGCTACCACTTATGAAAAATAAAATTTCTTATACATATATAAACAGTGTTTGTCACGTTTTTTATGATGTAGTAGGCGGTAATCGTGGATGGTTTCACGGTTTAGCAATTAAACTCTCCAATGCTTCGCCCGAATAATCAGTATTTACTCCGGGCATACGCTGTGATTTTTTATTCGTGTTAAGCTTCTTACGCGCAAAATAAATCCGAAACGATAATTTATTTTCTTTGCTCCTTCTCTTACTGACTGAAGGTGAACTTTTAAGCAAAATTTCACGAATTGTTCACGTTTTCTTCTTTTAACAACAATGCTAAGAGAAGCAGCAGGTCCTCCTTTACTACTGTAAAAATTGACTTCAGTCAACACTGAAATACCCCAATCGAATATACAATTTTGGTCGAATGGTTGAATCGTTTTTTGGAAGACCGTTGAAAAGCCCCTTTTCTACTATTAGCATAGCGCTATTGCAGTACCTTATATACAACTGGAAAATTGAAGGTCCCACGTAGATGCAACAAAGGAAAAATGTCACAAATAGGTGTTCCCGCCAATTTGTTACCATTGCTACGTTACCGAAATTTCAGTTTTCCCGCAGAAAAGCAAGCAACAGCCTGTCGGTGCGCCACCACCACGCTGAGAAAAAGCAAAAGAAAAGAACTTTTCATCATAAAATAAGAAAAGTAGTCTATTGCGTGCGAATGCGTGGAAACATTACATGCAAAATATAAATTTCTGTGCATTTGATATTTGTCTCATAACGCCTCATGGTCACTAAACAGGGAAGGTGATTTTGCAGGGCTGAGGAGACGTGTTGTGAAACCTAATTACTGAATGTATCTATGTCAACTTGAAAAAGGAGATCACGACACAAAGTTTCTATGTTATTTACTTTACGCGGCTTCACATCGGTCTTATGCGCTGCAGAAACACCAGCAGTATTGATACAGAGCACCGAATAAAATAAATATCACTCTGCGAAAAAAAAGAGTATACGGATAGTAGTTTTGCTACACAAAAACAATCGTAATCTGAGTTCATTTCTCGCTTTTTCTTTCTTGAATACCCGGTGATGGCCACTTTCCAGCCGGCGCGCGCGTTATCAATATCACATTGATAACGCGCGCGCTGTTCGCGACCGCAAACTACCGGAACCGCGGTGATAGCGCGAGAAAAGTATTGTCAGTAGATGACGATTGTCGTTGTGTAGCAGATACACTCCCCGAATAAAAATTTTTTGGGAGTCTATGGTGTATACATATTCTACAGAGGATGCTTTCTCTTCCGGACAGAGGCCCGATAAAACATTCGCATACTGCTGTGGTCTAGCTAAAATAACAAGAACATCTCCTTATGGTTCCGGAATGCCGGAAATATAAGTACGATTCTCGCAACCAAAAGGCTGTCTCCGCCTCAATCTAAGAAATGATCCGAGTAAAAATGGTTTCGGTTCCTCCCAGAACAATAATCGTCAACTATCTTGCGTTCCATTGTTAGCATTATTGCCTCGCGCCCGACATTCAGGTGTCGAATGACATGCACGCTATCAGTGTGACATAGGGAAAGTGGCCAGCGCCGACTTTTGAAGAAAGGAAGCGCAGGCAAGCCGGATGACGATTATTGTTGTGGGACAAAACAGACACCCTTTTTACTCGATCATTTTTCGGAGTGAACAGAAAAGAGAAATTGAAGCCAATTGGCAAAAGCATGGACAGCTAGCGTCATCTCTCGGCAACCAAAAAAGACTTGTGCCGCCGCCTACTGGCGACTGAAAAAAACATGGAGAGCTTCCCGGGATGGCGGTTCATTTGAAACTCGTTTATCCTGTTGCCCTTCAAAGCAGCAAGCGGCTGTGCTTTTTATACTATTCAATCTAAGTGGTGCTAAGCCGCGTGCTCCTGGAACCAAACATTCCTAGTAACTCTCCACGCCCACAAAGCGATCTTTCTGGCCCGCTTTACGAGCCTACTTTAGTTGCCGACAGCCGGCAGCAGGAGTTAAAGATTCCACCAGCCTGGGTTGTGGCTTGTTAATTGTTTATTTGTTTTATTATATTTTCTTTTTTCGGGTTTATTTATTCTCAATATTTTTAGCGAACATGAAAAGCTGCCAGAAACATACCGCTGTTATATTCATAATATAATTTTTATTTATAACTAGCATCTCCGGTGGTTTATCCACTACAGTAGCTCGACACGTAAAGTATCGCGCTGGTGAGCTAGACCGCCCCGGTTCGATCCCCGGCCATGGTGGGCGTGTTTTGGTGGCAGCCGAATGCAAATAACGCCCGTGTGCTTATATTGAGGCGCACGTATATGAACCCCAAGTGGTCAAAATTTATTCGGAAAGCCTCACTACACTGCGCCTGATAGCCTAGCCTTGGCACGAAAAAATGCCAGTAGCTATTAACATCCGCCATGATGAAGAGTGCGGATGAAGTCGACATCAGAATGGACTCCCTTAAAGCAATCACCAGCTGCTTTCCTTAACGGTAGTTTTTATACGCCCTTCCTACGCTGAAGGTGAGCGAGCTGGCAGGAGTGTTTATGGGGGAGGAAATGTTTTACAGCCCCAGAATGTGTCAGGTTGATCATTTTTTGTTTCTCTTTTGTTATATTTATTTCCTTTTCTTTTTCTTTCTTTTTTTCTTTCCCCCCCCCCCCCCCCCCCACTCGTTCTCTCATTGATCACAGTTATTTCATCCAACGTTACACAAATCGGCGCTTACGTTATCAGTTCAAACAAGAAAAGAATGAAAACAGCACGTGCCGGTTCATGACAATAATTAACTGTCGACGTGAAATGTCATAACGAGACGCTCAGGAGCTCTGTTGTAATATTATTCTCTCAGAAAATAGTTCCTCCCTTTTTGGGAGTCTTTTTTTGGTTCAAAAATACAATGATAATTTGCATTGCTTTCGATTAGAAATATTTGTTTTCAGGCGGGCATCCAGTACTTGGCGCACTAAGAAGCCAGCTTACTAAGAAGGTACGTACTAATCAGAGTCGTATTTATAGTTCTAATAGAAAGTAGTGGGCGTGTAGTTTTAAAGGGACAGAAAGTGAGCACTGCAGAGTGAGGATTAATAATTTTTGCGACACAAATACTTCGCGAACGATGCAACAGGTTTTGGAGCGTTCAACTCTTGAGCTAGGCATAAAATGGTCTACACTGTTTATTTCAAAATGTCCGAATTCGGTAAAATGAAAGCGCCATTGTAATCCACGCAGCCATGCTGTGGACTTTAACTTTTCAAATAATAATAATAATAATTATAGCTGGGGTGTTACCTCGCTAAACCACTATGCGATTATAAGAGACGCCGGCGCTGCGGGCTCTTCATATCTACGAGCCACCACCTTCTCATTATCTGCGGCCTTGTTTCAAATCCCACAGGCAGAGAAAATCACAAGCCACCATGAATATATCTACCAATCCCAAAAACGGTGGCCGCATTTCCGTTGGAGGTGAAGCTACTCGAGTCCCTTGCGTTTAAATTTGGGTGCACATTAAAGGATCGCAGGTCGTCGTGTGTTTTAAAGACTTCGGCTTCATGAATTTCTTTCCTCTATAATATTTTCTGCCACTACTCTAGACCCTCTCTTTCCTCCCGACTGCCTGCTGACTCGATACTGCCCCTACGTACACTTCGAATACCAACGTTTCCTCAAGTTTGACGTTTTCCACAGGTTCTAGCAAGCGAATATTTCACCGTACCATTCCACCGGTTCATTCCGTACGTCGTATCATTCCAGTGAATTCCGCTGTTTCTGAACTTTAATGGCGACCGTTTCCTTCTAAGCATAAATACTGGCTTCGGGGTGCCTTATTTCACATGCAACAAGCAATATCTTCGTATGGGAAGGCTGTAGTCATTGCGTTATTCAACATATTCGTTCAGATATTTCTTGACGTGTTTTCATTTCTGTTGTTCTTATTTGCGATTCCACGCAATCAGCCCTCCATCCGCATTTCTAACTTTCTCGATCACGACTGCCGGTTGATCACTCGCACTTTGAATCAACCTGTGGTAGGTCACCGTGTTTCTGTGTATGTTCTTCAACGCCACGTTATATATAAATAACTTCCGATATTTACATTAATATACACGTTTTATTTAACCACGAACTTTGTTTTATATATATTTATAAGTCTGTCCATAAGGTTTATTTCATGCTAGGCTTACCTTTTTTCAAGGCAGTATCGTTCAAATTCAACATTGACTTTTTACCATGAATCCCTTATATAAATCACCGAACAGGGGTTCGGTAAGTTTCAAAGAAAGAGTTCTAATTACAAACACAAGACATCATTCGCCAACGTTACTGCTGCCGCTACTGCGCATCGTCAAGCTCTTGGCTTCACGTTGTTGTAGCACCACGGTCATCATAATTTTAGTATGGTTCCATGATCAGTAGTTTTTCTTTTATGAAATTGTGATTCAGCTGGCATTTATTCTTCCTGCCGTCATGCTAACATTTATAGTGTAGGATATGGACATGCGTGTTATGTCATTACTGATGATTATGATGATGTGTGGTGTTTAACGTCCTAAAACCACCATATGATTATGAGAGACGCTGTAGTGGAGGGCTCCGGAAATTTCGACCGCCTGGGGTTCTCTAACGTACACCCAAGCCTGAGCACGTTATGTCAGTACTCCTACTTTCAATTGACAGCATTGTGGCGAATGTTTAAGTGCTAAATTCTCACTTAGCCATGTCGCTTCGTTTCCAAGTATATTAATTCATCTGTGTAAGTACCACACACTATTCGCTCTGCCCACTTCATCGCCTCAAGGTTAAACTGTCGCATTGTCCCTAAAGTACGGTAGCGACTGCACAAAGGCGTATTATTTTCTTCTTTCAGATTATCATTTGTTTTCAGTAAGTTTAATGTCTTCCCAATGCCCTTCCACTTTTCATTTCTTATTGTGCTTCTCATCCCTTTCACTTAATTAACTAGCACCCCGTTGGAACAAACTAACTAGTCACCTCAACATGTGAATAAACTATTGTTACTAACTGTGCCTGAGTGTTTCGTTTACGAGCAGATGTTATCACTCATTTAAAATATTCCTACAACCTGTCCATGATAGAGCAACCGTGAATCGATCAGAATCACATTCGCATCTTCCCTTTCATGGAGTGGCCGTAAAGGCTTACGTTGCCTCAAAAGTCGCGTTTTTGAAGTAGTACTCACCATTTACAGTGACAGCAACGCACTAATAATGAAGAAGGTGCATACATTTATTGAAGGTGTGTAAGCTTCAATAAACATTCGTTTAATGATTATAATAGCATGGACGAACAGACAATGTAAAACTAATCACTCTCAGTTACTACGAACACAGTCTAAGAGCGATGAAGGACACCAGAACAAGTGAGCAAGTGTTCAGAGTTTTTTTTTTTTCTGTTTGACGCTTCCGTGGATATTGAGATCCACTCTAATAGAGGGCGGGGCGCCTGAGAAGTAAGCACGCACGAAGCGAGCACACCTGTAGAAGCTTCTAGCTTTTGCACCGAGCACATTTTACTTATTAAGACAAAGGCCTTAGATGCTTCATATATAACCCTTCCATTAAAAAGCTCGGACTGAATAATTGATGGCCTCACTTCTTGAAAACATATTGTCATGAGATGAGAACATGAAAGCGTATGAAGTACTACGAGAGTCCAAACTGCATTCATTTACATGACTAGGTACAATAAAACGACTGCAGATATTTGTACGTTTGAAAATTTTGTTGATTTGCCCGCCTAGTTCTTTTTCACCTGCGAGGCAGTACGCGTCACAACACCCACCATTTTGCTGCCGGTATTGACGCTCAAGCCTGGAATGTCGGCAGAATCAAGAAAAGAAGTGGTAATTCCAAACTATACGTGGTAATTAATTCCTCTTTCTTGGTTCTTTAGCGAAACAAAGTCACATGACTAGATTTGACAATGAGCGTGATGAAGTAGATGTATTGAGAGAGAGCCTGCATGAGCGTACAAACGCGACGCAGTAGTTGTAGTCAGTTTGATGTACACGCGATGGCGTTGACGGCAGACTCCCAACAACGACTTCTTACAATGTCACCTTTCATGAACCTGGGACACTGCCTCCACACTACTTGAAGGCGATGTATACTGCGGACAAGGGTACGCTTCTATCGGGTCGGGACTACTAGTCCTGCAGGTATTTCCCTCACACACTACAAGGTGACGAGAACGCGCTTTGCCAGTGATTGACGCCAGCACCAGTAGAAAACGCTCACGTGTTTTCTGTACACTGCAGTCACTGTGCCATGCTTTCTATAGTTGGTTGGTTGGTTCCTCAACACCTTGGCGCAACCCACCTAGGGGGATAGGCCATGAATAGGACGGTGCCTTGCTTTTTAAATTAATGAAAGAGAGGGTTGGATTAATTAGGTAATATAGGTAATAATAAAAAGGTGTTAAATTTCAAAAAAAATGAACCTTGAAAAGAAAACATATAAACATACAAAAAAGAAAAAAATTACATAAATCAACTGAAGTTACCTATTTTTAGCATTCCATTCTTTTAAAATCTCGTAAGAAATTTGTAACAGCGGTAAAAACGCTCCTGTGGCTGAATCCAAATGCGACCGCGCCAAATGAAAGAATCACCGGAAGTGTCAAGTTTAAGCCCAACTTTCGTAGGGGTTCTTCCAGTAGATTTTCCCTTTGAGTTTTCAATTTTCGGCATGACAAAAAGAAATGCTCCAAAGATTCCCTCTCATTACAATAAAGGCACGAAGGCGAGTGTGCCAGACCCGACCTGTGAAGGTAAAATTTCAATGAGGGGACTCGACAACGCAGCCTGGTAATTACTATTTCTTCCTTCCTTGATGAACACCACTTGTTCTTCCAAGGGAACTTCAGCTGTGTGATGTCTGATACAAACAAAGGGGATTTTTCAAAGTTATTGGCCGTTGTGCGTTTTTCAAAGCGTGCTACTGTGATATATTCAGAAGTAGGCAAAATAGGTAAAACAGGGTAATCAAGGGAAGATACAGCTAGTGCATCTGCATGCTCATTTAGAGCTAATCCTCTATAGCCTGGTACCCAAACTAGTCGGACGAGTCGCTCAAGTGTAGGAATGAGCGAGTAGAAAGTTTCTAAGGTACGCGAAAAAGTTGGTGAGCTTAAGGCAGTACAGACCGAGAGACAGTTTGTTATAATAATCACCGCTGATAGATCTTGCGGCACTTTACGCAATGCAAGGACTATTGCCAGTAGTTCAGCTTGGTAAATAGGTGTAAAGTCGGGTAATCGCATTGAGAAAGCCCAATCTAGAGAGGATGATACGATTCCTACACCAGCCTTCTCTCCATAAGCCGACGCGTCAGTCGCTATCACAATGGATGTTTCTAGATTGGCCAAATGATCTTCCAAAATGCCATTTATATACTGATATGGTAAATTTTTTGCATTCTTGGTATATATATCGTCAAATTCTATCCTAATTGCATATACAGTGTTGAGCACAAGTGTTTCCCAAAGGTTAGCTCTTAAGGGCTCCAAAAGTTTCTGAGTATATATTACTTGAGGACACCTTAATTTAGGCCATTGGTGGTTGAAGAATGAGGTCTGCTGGCTAATGAACACATACTGTGCCCTCCGCTGAGGTGATGCATAGATTTTAAGGAATGTACGTACTGTTAGAATATGAAATCTTTTGATAAGAAAAGGCAGGCGGGATTCTTCGTATAGGATATTGTTGGCAACATATTTGGGTAACCCTAGGCATAAGCGTAAAGATTCGCGTTCTAGCAGAATCAGTGGTCGAACTTTGTAGGCCGGAGTGCCAGAAAACAAAACACATCCGAATTCTAGTATCGGTCGAATGTACATGCAATATATCATAATGAGCACGTCTCTACGCAAACCGGCACGATAATTACTGAGCCTGCGCAGCATCCCTACGGCACGTGCTCCTTTAGCGGCCATGTTTACTATGTGGGGACTCCAGTTTAGTGTTTCGGTGTAGGTTACCCCCAAGTACCTAACTGACTCAACCTGAGGTATGGTGTCCTGTCGGTACGTTAGTGAAATTCGCACTGGGGCATTTTGTGCGAAAACTGTGATTGTACTTTTGTTTGTATTGAGGCATAGGTTGATATCCTCCAGCCACGTTTCCAGACTATTCATGTATGTCTGCAGATACAGGTACAGTGTGTGAATGTCCGCTGACGCTGCAAAAAATGCAATATCATCGGCATACACATAGACCTGTACATCTTGCTGTATGGGAATGGAACATAGTAGAGCATTAAATAATAAAGGCGATAGTACTGATCCTTGCGGTATACCTCTCGTTTGCCTGTATACTGAAGAGTTGACACCAGATTGCGAGCAGTAAAATTCTCTATCACCTAAGAAAGCATGGATTCAGGCCACAAAGTATTGAGGCAGTCCTAAATTCTGAAGTGAATCTAGCAGTTTAACATGCTCCACGCTATCATAGGCTTTTGTGATATCTAAGGTTACCAAAGCGGAGTATTGTTTCTGATATCGAGCAAGTTGAATTCTGCTTTCGAGATCCACGTGCGCACACCAAATGGAGCAACCACGCCTGAATCCAATCTGACATGGGCTCAGTGTCAGTTTTTCTGACATCCATCGATTTATACGACTATATAAAATTCTTTCAACTAGTTTTACTACGTTCGATGTAAGTGAAATGGGCCTGATATTATCTAAGGTAAACCCAGCGCCTTGCTTTTTTAATAATGGAATCACTTT
Source organism: Rhipicephalus microplus (assembly GCF_013339725.1). NCBI lineage: Eukaryota > Metazoa > Arthropoda > Arachnida > Ixodida > Ixodidae > Rhipicephalus > Rhipicephalus microplus. The sequence goes on along the minus strand of NC_051168.1, from coordinate 114,029,646 downwards.
TGTCATTCTCCAAACAGGTGGCATCCAAGAGCTTCTAAGTGAGTGATTAATAATTTCAAGTAGGCCAAGTGGGTATATTTTATGCACAGATTTTATCACCGACATCGTCATGCCATCAGGATTAGGAGCAGAATGGGGTAGTGTTCTGACTACGTTTGCTAATTCCGCAGGTGTAACATCTTCAAAATCCTCAGCCCTATGGGGGGACTGGGCTTGGTATGAGAGAAGTGTCGTAAAGCGACTTTCTAGGCCCTGAGCTATATCTTCTAGAAGGGCCTTCAGTTCAACTGGTGATGATACTACAGATTCTATATTTCTTTGTACCGGAAGAACTTTCTTAGTTCTCAGAAAGCGAAAAAGTGCTTTTCTATTGACCGGCTTCGATAGGAACTCACATCGGTCGTTGTTAAATTTGTCCTTCGCATTAGCGATGGTTCTCTTAAAAATAGCGGCTGCATACTTATAATCACTCCAGTTCCTGGGACACTGGTTGAAGATTAATTTTTTCCATGCAGCCTTAGTCTTAGTCTATAAGTCCGCGAACAGTCCGCATTCCACCAAGGGTTGGTAGACGGTTTAGCGCTTTCAATGGTGAATTTTGATTTATTTACCGACTCTTTTTAAATATCGCTAATTCTGATCGCGTGTAGTTCTGCATCATTCGTTTGGTTAGATAAAGAGCCTCGTAAGGATTTCTCGAAAGTATTAAAGCTTACATGTATTACGGTAGATCTATTCTTGGAGGTTGTTGGACATACCACCTCGAACAATATTGGCATATGGTCACTACTCGTTCCCGAGTTAATCGCAGACCATGATAAGATGGAGAGGTTACCGTTAGAAAAAGTGAGATCGAGCACCGAGGAGGACTGATTACACATAAAAATAGGAGTTTTTGTGTTTATGCATATAAATTTATTATTGTTCACCCAATCCCATAAACGTTTGCCATTCAGATCAGTTTCAAAACCCCAAGATATATGATAAGAATTGAAGTCACCTACTAATACAATATCTTTTTGGCAATATTGAACTGCAGTATCTAGGACGGAAGAATTTGGAACACCCGCAGGAAAATAAGCATTAATAAATGAAAATGGGAGGGACCCAGGAATAGTAATGCTCATTGCTAAAATCTCGCTTTCTGAAGCCAATGACTGATGAATAATTTTAGCTCTATGGGCGATTTTAGATGAGATAAATATTGCCAAACCTCCACCCCGAGTTGGGCGGTCTCGACGAAATGTGCGGTAATTTTTAATCCTAAAATACTGTGAGGAACCGGTTTATTATAAGCAATAATAAATGAAAATGGGAGGGACCCAGGAATAGTAATGCTCATTGCTAAAATCTCGCTTTCTGAAGCCAATGACTGATGAATAATTTTAGCTCTATGGGCGATTTTAGATGAGATAAATATTGCCAAACCTCCACCCCGAGTTGGGCGGTCTCGACGAAATGTGCGGTAATTTTTAATCCTAAAATACTGTGAGGAACCGGTTTATTCGGCCAGGCTTGAGCTCAATCACGCCTGTGATGATATTCTTAGATGAAAAAGATGTACAGGTGATGATGATATCAAAGAGAATAAAGAGTCATTCGCTTGTCGCGCTCACACTAATTCCCCCGCGCGGTGAAAGCGGCCGCCTGGTCGCTTGACAGTATTATGAAATGCGTCGCGCATAAGGCTTTAAACGAGATACGTGCACTATCTCTGTTCCTCGGCAACGATGATCAGGACTAGCGCTAAGAGGAGAAACGCGGTAATTGACAGGAGATGTCTGTTCGACCACCGTGTATGGCCCAATGAAGCGACTGATGAATTTGTCGCATAGGCCGGGGACGCGTAGTGGAGTCCATAGAAGAACTTCGTCACCAGGGGAAAAACTCACAACACGGCGAGACGAGTCGTAGCGAGATTTTCGAGTGTCTTGAGAGAGGCCGATGATAATACGGGCCTGGTGACGGCAGTGTGCGAGACGAGATAGGAATTCTTCAGAGAAAGGAGCCGTCGAGGGTGCAGGGGCGGAAAGGAAAGAGACATCCAGAGCGAAACTCGGCGAGCGACCATGGACGAGAAAAAATGGAGAAAAGCCGGTAGTGCGTTGAGCAGCCGTATTATAGGCGAATGTCACGAAGGGTAGAATTGCATCCCAGTTCGTGTGGTTGGGGTGAATGTACATGGCGATCATGTCCGATAGGGTCCGATGAAACCGTTCAGTCAATCCGTTGGTCTGCGGGTGGTAGCTAGAAGTGGTCTCGTGAACAGTGTTCGAGGCACGCAAAACTTGCTCGACAATGGAAGATAGGAAGACTTTGCCACGATCACTGAGGAGAATGCGTGGAGCTCCATGACGCAAAAAGATGTGGCGAAAAAAGAAATCGGCGATCTCAGTGGCAGTCCCAGATGGTATAGAAGCTGTTTCTGCGTAGCGGGTAAGGCGGTCGACTGCCGTGACAATCCAGCGATTCCCATTGGATGATATAGGAAGAGGGCCATACAAGTCGATTCCAACGACTTCAAAAGGTGAGGCGGGACAAGGAAGAGGTTGCATTTAAGCCAGCCGGAGCAGTTGTCGGTCGTTTTCGCCATTGGCAATGGACACAGGAGGCGACGTACTTAGCGACGGCTGAAGAGAGGCCAGGCCAAAAACAACGACTTCGTATTTTGTCGTAAGTCTTGTGGTAGCCTAGATGAGCAGCGGTTGGATCATCATGAAAGGCTTCCAGAACTTCACGTTGCAGAGAACGTGGGATGACGGGTACCCACTTGTTGCCATCGATGTGGTAAACGTAGCGACATAAAGCATCACCGACAAGCTTAAATTGTTTAAGTTGTCGACGGAGTCTGGCGTTTGGAGGAGTAGTAGAGCCGGTCAAGCGGTCAACAATGGTGCGGCAGTATGGGTCGACACGTTGTTGTGAAACAAGGACGGATAGGGTGGCAGGTGATGAACTTAGCGCTGCGATTGGAGAGGTGCTGTTGTTTTGGAGTATCGATGGTGAATTGCTTCCGCTGGGCAAAGGACAGCGCGATAGAGCATCAGCATCTTGATGCTTCTTCCCAGATCTGTAGGTGACATCGAAATCATACTCCTGTAAGCGAAGCGCCCAGCGACCAAGGCGACCCGATAAGTTTTTCAGCGATGAAAGCCAGCATAGGGCATTATGGTCGGTCACGACGGTAAAATGACGGCCGTGAAGATATGGTCGGAATCTATGCACTGCCCAAACAACAGCAAGGCACTCCTGCTCTGTGATAGTGTAGTTCTTTTCTGGAGCGGTAAGAGCACGACTTGCGTAAGCCACGACGCGTCCGCGTGAGTTTTTGTCACGCTGCAAGAGTACCGCACCGAGACCATGACTACTTGCGTCGGTGTGAAGGATGGTGGGTGCGGTGGAATCGAAGTGGCACAGTACCGGATCCGACGTGAGGGCTTGCTTCAATGCCGTGAAAGCGCTTTCGCAGTCTTCGGACCAAATGAAGGGGACGTTCTTTGCGAGGAGTTGATGGAGCGGAGACGCAAGCTCCGCGAAACCACGTATGAAGCGCCGGAAGTAAGAAGATAACCCAAGAAAGCTGCGCAGGTCCTTCTGACGTAGTGGACGAGGAAAATCGAGGACAGCGGCAAGCTTCTCGGGGTCGGGCCGAATTCCTTCTTTGCTGACAAGGTGGCCGAGAACCTTGATTGTCTTGCTAGCAAAGGTACATTTCTTGGTGTTAAGCTGTAGACCAGCTTTTGCAAGGCATGTGAGGACTTCGTCAAGACGTTGTAGATGCTGCGAGAACGTGGATGAAAACACTACTATGTCATCGAGATAGCACAGACATGTTTTCCATTTCAAACCACGCAATACGCCGTCTATCATGCGTTCGAAGGTGGCGGGCGCATTACAGAGTCCAAAAGGCATCACATTGAACTCATACAACCCATCTGGCGTTGAAAAGGCGGTCTTCTCTTTATCAGACTCCGACATTGGTATCTGCCAGTAGCCTGACCTAAGGTCGAAGCTGGAAAAATACTCTGCGCCCTGTAATGAATCCAGTGCATCGTCGATCCGAGGGAGGGGATAAACATCCTTGCGCGTTATTTTGTTTAGCGCACGGTAATCGACGCAGAAACGCACTGTCCCATCTTTCTTTTGAACGAGAACAACTGGGGATGACCAGAGACTCGAGGAAGGACGTATGATATTACGTCGTAGCATGTCTGAGACGTTTTCCTCGATGATCTTGCGTTCTGCCTGAGACACGCGATATGGACGCCGATGTACAATACGAGAGCCGTCAGTCTGGATGCTGTGAGTAGCGGTGGTAGTCATGCTGAGGGCGGGCGAATTCACGTCAAATAGAGAACGGTGTCTATTTAACAGGGCGAGCAAATCTTCAGTTTGATCAGGTGTTAAGTCATTGCTTATTGTCGCCGACACAGGTGTGGCAGAGGCATTGAATGGCAATGATTGCGACTTCGGAACATCGTTGTGGTTGTTGTTCGGAAGAGTAACAATCGCAACAGGCTCACTGTCGACCGCGCAAGATACTGTTGAGCCACAGGGGAGCAGTACACACTCTGACGTTTGATTTATGGCGGTTAGGTACGTACACCCATCGAAGAAGCGAATAAGCCCCGGTGTGATCATAATGCCCCTACGTAGGGTATGACCGTAAGGGAGAATTAGTACGTCGCCATCCACAATGTCGGTGCAATTAACACTTTTAATTTCTTCGATGTATGGCCGAAGTACGTAATCTGACGTGGTGACAAGTCCGATGCGTCCACCTTGTTCAAGCGGAGAAGAGTCAGTGGCGTTTAGATGCAGGAGGCGCTGATCACATGATATGAAAGCGGACGCAGAAGACAAGAAATCCCACCCAAGAATGAGAGCGTGGGTGCACTCACGAAATACCGCGAAAACAATGTGATGACGAATGCCTTCTATGCAGACACGAACGATACACTGTGCAAGTGAACGAATGAGAGCGTTGGTCGCCGCACGTAGAGGTGGGCCGCCATAAGGTGTGGCGACTTTTCGAAGGCGGGAACAAAAATCAGCACGAATATGTAATCGAAACGGCAGCGCCAGTGTCTACAAGAGCCTCAACACGTACATTTTCTACGCTGAGGTGCGTAGTAAGGTGGTGCACGCACTGGCGGTGATAACGAAGCCACAGGCGTATGGTCTGCTGTTGTAGGCACAGAAACGGTGGGTGCGGCAGAGAGCGCGGCAACTTCGGCGTACGTGCGCGTCTGGCGCACGCAGGGACTGTTGGAACACGTCACATGCGATGCGGAGGCGATCTCTTGTTTAATCAGGTCTCGCAAGCTATCTTTTTCAGGAGGTGAAGTAACTTCCGCAGCACAGGAAGAGCAGCGCCCGTGCAGCTCTTCACGAACGATGTCGCGAATAAGCGCACGCAAGTTGAGGGGTGCAGGCAAAGGAACGTCGGTGGCATCGTAGCAAAGGCGAAGAGACTGAAGCTCGTCAAGTCGCTGACAGATGGTTATCACGTCCTGGGTGGTGGCAGGATTTTGCGTGGCGAGGGCGTGAAAGGCGACGGTGTTAATGCCTTTAATAATGTGGCGTATTTGGTCGTTTTGAGACATGCCGGTGTTAACGCGCTTGCACAGTGCAAGGACATCCTCAATATAAGAGGTGTAAGATTCACCCGGCAGCTGCGTGCGTTGAGCGAGTTTCTTCTTTGCTGCCTCAGTGCGAACTGCAGGGGCACCAAATACCTGACGAATTTGCTGCTCGAAAGTGTCCCAGTCGGGAAGATCTGGGTGGTGGTTCCAGAACCAAGTTTTCGCAACATCGGACAAGTAAAATGGGACGCTGCGCAACTTGTGTGGATTGTCCCACCTGTTCAAATCGCTGACGAGGTCGTAGTTCTTGATCCAGTCTTCGACATCATCGCCTCGGATACCGGAAAACACAGGTGGATCACGCAGGCGAGTGTTGTTGGACGGAGCGGGTGGCGGTGGCTGCAGTAGGACGGCGACGTTGGATGGGCCAGGGTTTTCTTGGGCCGCCATGGCAGGGGATTGTACGCGACGACCCGAGCGGAGCTCCAGCGAGAACGGGCGAGAGGACTTGAGGGAACGAAAAGCACAGTCCACCACTTGTGAGGAACCGGTTTATTCGGCCAGGCTCGAGCTGAATCACGCCGGTGATGATATTCTTAGATGAAGAAGATGTACAGGTGATGATGATTACAAAGAGAATAAAGAGTCATTCGCTTGTCGCGCTCACAATATTTACATAAACAAATAAGGTTATTATAACACTTACATGTCTGTGTAGAGGAGTCCTTCACTTCATGGCGCTGAAGGCCTCCTATAACGATACACAAAAGAAAGAAAAATTTGAGTACATCTATTCGTTCAAATATATCTAGCATATTATTACCACACACGTAATTTAGGTATGTGCATCTGTGCAGCAGGGAACAGGGAGGTGACAGAAGAAGAGCATGTTCAGCTATTGGCAAAGGTATCCGGTGCACATTCATTCTACACCTTCAAGCCGATTGTTACGTCGCCTCTGAATAAAATAAACCCTTCTTTTGGACATAATTGAGTAGTGGAGGTGCTGGGTACAAAACATACGTACCACAGAGCCACAGCTGTTTGAACTTCACCGGAGCCGTCGTCTTGCTGGTCTGCCATTGACAACAGTCGTCATGGCCTAGTGCAAGGGTCAAGAATCAACCGCCTCAACTATGCACAGGTCTACGCCGACTAGGCCTTACTACACGGCGGCATTAGCTTCTTTGCAACAATCAGTATGTATGAAAGACATCAACAAAACTAAAACTCCGTGGCCACGTCATGACTCATTTGCGTCCAAGCAGAATTTCGGCCAACGCATTCAGCTCGGCCCTGCCACTCAGAGGCGGGCAGCCCCAATTCAGCAAGCTGATCGCCGACCCTTCACAACTGAGCGGTCTGCGCATTGGTTCGGCGAGTGTGCTTTACTAGTCTGCTACAACTGTGGCTTTTAAGTCCACACTACCAGGTATTGCAACTACCGGCAGCTACCGAGGTACGACCAATTGCCGAGATATAACCGGTCTAACATTACACGAGCACAGGCATTCCCAGTAAGTGCATCTAACGAGACCCCAGGACCCCTACGAAACCAATCTCTGGCTTCTGACCGCAGTGTGACACCACCTCCTACCCCGCGCATCAACGGATCACCGTCTCCTCGGCGCACCCACTTCTGGCCTTCTCCGGAAAACTAGTCCGAGTGGCCGTTGAAGGTGATGTCTCTGGACAGTCTTCGATTCCAACAGAAATATCCTCTTTAGCTTCCATGTTTAAAAATAAGGTTTATGTGCTTATCGATGGTGTACCAACAATAGCCTTAGTGGACACAGGTGCTATCGGGTCAGTGATGAGTCTCGTGTTCACCTGCCTCCTTGAACAAAAAGTCATGTTTCGTTAAGACCGTGCTGATACGTTTTGTGGAATGAGTGGGAATGTGTTACAACCTGTTGGTGCGTGCACTATGACTGTTACTTTGGCGTATTAGAAATTTGTTGCAGAGTCTGCTGTTTTCCCTTGTATTACGCATGAAGTCATTCTGGACTGGATTTTCTGAAGATATGTGGTGTCACTGTCGATTCCCACGCAGGACAAATTACAGTAGACTTGTATGTCCCAGTTGCATTCATGAAGATTCCGCACTGTCAGGAAAGTGTCCTTTGCTTGTTCGTAGACACAACTGTGCCGCCATTGTCAGCAAATGTGTCCCTGTTGCCTGTTCCCCTGCAAGTGAGGAAACGTTTGACGCAACCATGGAGCCCATTCATCTCAGTTGCATAAATGAAACGTAGTGTTTAACGTCCTAAAACCACCATATGATTATGAAAGACGCTGTAGTAGAGGACTACGGAAATTTCGGCTACCTGGGGTTCTTTAACATGCGCCCAAATCTAAGCACACGGGCCTTTAACAATTTCACCTCCATCGAAAATGCAGTCACCGCAGCTGGGATTCGATCTCACGACCTGTGGGTCAGCAGCCGAGTACCTTAGCCACTATACCACCGCGGCAGGGCTCTCAGTTGCACAAAGCAGACTGTTTCAATTATCTACTGCATGCTATCCAATGCGCAAGTGCGTACTGGTTTATGGGTGATCAACTGCTCTGATGAACCGACAGTGCTGCCGGAGGGTCCGAAACTTCCAGAGATTGATGAACATCAGGTATTCTCCTTTGGCATCCTTTCAGAGAGCAGTTGATTTCCCAGATTAGACCCATTGCCATAATCTGCACGCCAGGGACACCATTATGGCTATGATCGATAAGCCACTGAGCACCAACGAGCGTAATGAACTGGGGAGTATTCTGCGCAAACACGCCGGTCTCTTCGATTTCGCACAGCTACACACTCCACCGTCATTCCCTGCTTCTCGTATGAAGCACCGCATCGACAAGACATCGCTGACAGAAACTATAACGTGTATTGCCTTCGGAACATGCAGTGATCAATGAATAGGTTTGTGAGACGCTCAAGAAAGATGTAATTCAAGAATCATGTAGTTCGTGGGTCGCTCCAGTAAGTCTAGTGAGGAAGAAGGATGGGAAATGGCGATATTACGTTGACTACCGTCATTTTGACGCCATCACCAAAAAAAAAAAAGACATATACTTAGTCCCGCGAATTGACACTATTGACTGTCTTTCATCGGGCTCTTACTTTTTGATACCGGCAGATTACAATGCACTAAGAAAACAAGTAGAAAACGGCATTTGCCACACCAGATGGACTTTTTGAATTTAATGCGATGCCATTCGGGTTATGCAACATGCCTGCAACTTTTGAGCGCTTCATGGACAACATTCTACGTGGATTGAAGTGGCAAGTGGGTATGTGTTACTAAGACCATTTAATTTTCAAGTGCACCTTTTGTGAGGATAACACATGCTTCGGTCTCGTGTTTGACTGCCTAAGCAAAGCAGGCTTGGTGCTCAACTCAAAGAAATATCGTTTTGAGAGCGCCAAAGACTCGTCCTTGGATGATTTGTGGACAAAAAAGGCATACGACTGGATCCCGTGAAGACTGCCGCAGTGGAGGCGTTCAAGGAACCTCACTTGATGTAAGAACTGCACAGCTTTTTGGAGCTTTGTTCACACTTCCTTCGATTCATTCCCAGTTTTACAATATTGCGTACCTGCTCACGTGCCTGCTTCAGAAAGGGCCGCAGTTTGACTGGATCCCTGAATGTGAGTCTGCTTTATCCGAGTTGAAGTTTCTTTTGACGTCTCATCCAAATCTTCCACACCTCAATCCTCTGGCTACCAAGGAACTTCACACAGACGCTAGCAGTATTGATGTAGGTGCTGTCCTGATTGAACACTTGGATAACAAAGAACATGTCGTAGCGTATGCAAGTCCCTCGCTAAGCAAGTCCGAGCGTAACTACACCATCACAGGGCAAATGCCTCGCAGTGCAGCACTTCCAGTCCTACCTCTACGGATGCTTCTTTACCATTGTGACAGACCATCATTCTCTCTGCTGGTTGGTCAATCTGCGTGACCCATCTAGTCGGCTTGTGCGTTGGGCACTTCGTCTACAAGAATACGACTTCATGGTTTCCCATAAAAGCGGTCGATGTCACGCTGACGCAGATTGTCTTCCGCGACCACCATTTCCAACAACGGAATGTGAAACGGACAACTTCGACAACTACATCATATCACTGAACCAACTGTTTCCCGATACCTAGACCTTTAGGAATAAGATAAGTTTTGCAATAATTTTGCTGTCTGCTTTGCTGAAATATATACAGCTTTAATTATTATGAGACTCAAGCACTTGTGGAAAGTAGTTGGTAAAAACCAGTTATTGTTCACTTTGCATAAATTCCTTCGTTTTTTTTATATTATTGCGATAGCAATTATATGGACACTTTGGGCTGGATTTTTCCGCCGGCGTTGGCGTTGCCGTCACTCACCATATATGTATAAGTATCTATATATATGAAGATGCAAGAAAGAAAAAAATCCAAAAAAAGACAAGGCGCGCGGAATCGAACTTGGGTCCTCTGCATCACGAGTGCGAGGCGCTAATCACTGAGCCACAGAGGAGCACGTCCTTCAACATTCAAACAACACTCTATCTATATCTACCACTTACCACTACTGATGGGCATCCCGTGGGAAATTATCGTGTCTTCAGCATTGCTAGCAAGATGGCGCAATGAGCGCACATCGCCACATCGCGCGGTGGCGCACGCTCTCATCTTTTTTGCGTACTTCGCCACGCTTAGAGAAGGGGAGCAATGATGCCCCCTCGTGCGCCCTTATTTCGCAGTGGGGAGAATCGTATGCCTTGGCTGGCCTTGGGCTTTACCTAAAAGGATTTTGTTGTAATTACCGGGTGCACCAAGGTCACTACAATCATTTCGAATCTCAGTTTTCGAAAAGCGCACACTCTGCAGACACAGCGAAGTAACAACTGAGATGCCTGTTTGCGTGCATCTGTACCTGTGAGTAGGATTTTTTGCGTAATTTGCGCGGGAGAAAAGTGGGGCACAATTTGATCTGCATTCTATTCTGCGCGTGACCTTTCAAATTGTTGCTATCACGTTCATTGCTTTGCCTTTGCGGCAAAGCTGTGACTTTCTTCTTGGAAAGCACCACCTTTTTAGTGCGACAATTTTTCACAGGAACATGACGTTCTTGCGATGAGTGGTTAGCGAACGGCCACGAACGCGCTGTTTGGTTCTCCGCAAAAAATATTCTCGTAATATAATATTATAAGATGAACACTGAACAACTGAAATGTCACTCCCGATTCACATTGTTTGCGTATGTGCATTTCTAGATGCATTGACGATGTGGGCGAGCCAAACCCGATTTAGCAGCAGAATGTGTGCTACTTATAGAGCAAGAGGAATGTGCAGAAGCTTCAGACTCGCCTTATCCATACCTCTCACTGTAAATATATTAGAAAATGTTTTTCACCACCACCACCGTCTGTGTAGCCTTTTCTAGTACCCGGATGAGTTAGCATCATGCCTAGTGTATCCGCATTATTATAGGGCATGAAATATAGCGATATACAAGTGTCTCCTCGCCAGATAAGTCACACTTGTCTAGTACTAAGAAATTCGGCAGCTACGAGAAATGCCCCTAAAATAGGAGAAACTGCCATCACTCACGTTCTCGCAAGCGCATCTTTGTGTCCATGCCTGGCAAGAGAGTAAACGTTGGAGACAGTCCAGCAGACACTGCAAGAAAGACCACTTGTTAGAAATAGTGCTTTTCTGAAGAGCCCACGAGGACTTTCGTACAAGTAATTAACACAGTGAATTACGAAAATACACTTCATGTAACCAAATGTGCTATTAGTAAATGGTGCAGTATTTCCATCTGCGTATACAAATCAAATAAGGCTCTATTTAGGTGTAGAAAAAGGCAATACTCAATGCAGTAGGTAAATAATTAGGGTCAGCGAGTATGTAGCAAAAGGTAAAGTACCAACGCAAGCAGAGTAACGATGCAAGCACGGCTGATTAAGGGGGGTGGGGGGTGCTTTCCCTTTTCTGAGTGTAACTATCCACTTCTTTCCCATCGGGTACTTGGAATAGTAGTGAAAGTTAACGTCCTTTTTACGGGTGCGTGATCATATAGAGGCACAGAGCAGTACTTCACCATTGCGCAGCACTTGCCGCGGAGACAAGCGGCCGCAGTTTTAAGAATCAAAATGCTATGCTTTTAAAATGAGCGTTAAAAGCAGACACCCAAGGTTATTATGAAAGCATCAATAGCCACCACACACAATATAACCAAGACACCCATGGTTATTATGAAAGCGTCAATAACCACCACACACAATTTAACCAATTGAACTACTACTTTGTTGAGTTTTACCACGACTGTGGTTCCTACACTGCGCCGCGCCTCAAAAGTGCACAAAACCTCGAAGTGACATCATACAAGCCCGATTCGCAGCTCCGCCATAGATCGCACACCAGGCCAATAGTCCTCGCAGTCCTCCTGCACCAAGCTCATAACGTCACTAGCAGAGGCATTTTCCCCAATTTTGCTTATGACAACCCCTTCAAAAGCAGCAAGCCCAATATGTTCTTGCTACCTTGTTTCGGGTGTCACCTGATTGTTATCTACAATGCAAAAAGTTTGGTTTTGCCATGGTCCTTTTTCCAGACACCGCATCGTATCATGCCTGTGACGATGACATTTCTAAAAATGTTTGAACTTTGGATCGGCAGCTGACAGCTGTGTGGCCCATTCTGTTGCACACGGTGCATTTTGCAATAACAGGTTGCATATCACCGAGAAAGCTTTGCTTCTCAGTACCGGGCACTTTCGCATGCTTATGAAAATAGAAGAAGTTTTAAAGACGATAGCCTTTCTTGGGGGCTTTCGACCCAAAAATTTTGGTCTGTCTGTGTCTGTACATTTGTCTGTTTGTCCACTCTTAACGGCACCGGTACTTGAAACAGCCGACTCCATCCACAGCGCCCACCAATGCTGCTCAAGGTTTAGCGTTTATACTTGTGCAATTGTCAATTAATAAGCAACTATTGTGCAAGTTTGGGGCACCATAACACGTATATATTCTGCATGTACATCCTTTACTGGCATGTACATCTTTTACTAGAAAAGGCATACATAAGCAATTTTTAGAACCGTAGCACTTATCACGCAGCGCTGACCATGCAACGCTTGCACGGAACGGGGAGTTTCTAACGCTTTGCTAAGACGCGATGGTGGTGGCACCAACCCGTTGCCTTGCGTTCTAAACCTTATCACCTCTGCGACGGGCGCACACACCCGTCTCGGAGTCACGCGCTTTTTTTTTTAAGAACGCTGCCAGGTGGCGCTCATGTCTCACATGTGACTTGACTTGATGCACTCGATCGCCTCCGCTGCACGCTCCAGGCACTCTAACGCAGTGCCTCCAGAATACCATCCACCGATTTTTTTACGGAGAACATAAAATAAATTGTTCACTCTCTCCACACGCAAGACTATAGTCTTTCGACCACATTTGCAGATTACATGCATATACGGGGCCAAGTTTTTCTGGTGCTGAACGTCTATAAATTCATCAGCTGCTTAGGTAGAGGTACCCAAGGTGGAGCATTTCCCTTTGCGGAAGCAAGTGACCAACTTCTTATACAATTGGACAAAAAATGCTCCTTGACGATCAACTAAACTAGACTATCGAAAGTACGGGGTCTCCGAGAGATCAATCCACCTATCAAAATGTCCTTTAATTCTAGCTACAAACTGTGTAGCTGTCTCTCCGTTCTATGGTTTTGACGCTCGGAAACGCTCACGATACTCTTCTGCCATGAGACGAAAATGCCGCAGAGGAGCTATCTTTACATGAGTATAATCTAGGCAGTAGTCAGAAGACAGTCTTCCATACACTTTCTCCTGTGAGGCACATGCTCAAGGCGATTGCACATTGTAATTTGTCCCAGCCTCGGCTTGTCCTCACGCATTCGAACCTCTTGAGGTACGCGTCAAAGTCGTCTCGGGCAATCTCAAACTGCAGGAGAAATCTCAAACTGCAGGAGAAAGATTTATGGAAGGGTAGCGCACTGCTTGTACTTCAGGTCATTCTCCCGGTGGCGTTCGGTACGCTGGTGCTGCATCTAGCTCGGCAAGCCTTATGCGTAGCGGAAGGCTGCGTTCCTCTGCTTTGGCTAGAGCTTGCTCAGAGGCCACGCGTTTGCCGGTATTTTTTCTCGCTCAACAGCCATCAGGTCGTGTTCTTTCGCCGCTTCATGCTCAGCCGCTCTATCATCTCGCTGACGATTTTCCTGCAGTCTCCTCCACCCTCTCAACTCTGCCTCTGACAAGCTCACTCGCTCCCCAGTTCCCTTAATTTATGCATTTCCATAGCATCTACAATGTGTCTGTGCCACAGAGAACAAGTTCGTCCTGTCCCGCGGATGCCAAAATGTCACGGTGTATTAGCTTCACCGTACGAGGTTCAAGAAATAAGGACAAAGTGGGCGTTTTAAGTAGCACCCACACATCCAAACATTTAATCTATAGAAGATCAACTCTGCTGAGAGTCAAACGGTGAGTCGTGAACGGTTGTCGTCGGGACCCCTCGTGACGACTCACGTACAGGTGAACTCTGGGGCGGCCCGTGGACTTCTTGATAATTCAGAGCCACAAACTCTGAGGCACTAGGCGTCGGCAGGAACAGGGATTTGTTCTTCGCATCGCTGCCTCTTCCACCGAACGCTACGGTAATTGCTCGAATCTAACGCGCACCTTTTTTCCGGTTAAGCGAGTTCTTAAGTCGCATGCACGTTAGAATCGAGTACAAACAAAAAAATTGCGGTCAATCTATTGCCATCGGCAAATCCAAAATGGCCGCCCCCTACGTGCGTCGGCATGGCGCGTCGGCCATTTCTGCCTACGTGTTTCCCATGTGCGGCACTTCGTACGTGTGCTGAGGAGCTCGTCATCTAGTACTGCATTAGCATCGACGGCGTGGAAGGGCCAACTCTAAAAACTCGAGCGCACCACGATGCCGCTTTTAAAAGAAAAGTCATCGCGTGTGCAGAAACCGGTACACGAAAATCGGGCCGCTACGCGGTTCGCTCTGAGTTCCCGAAAACGTGCCTGCGGGACCGGCGGAAAACAAAAGCAGAAGAATTGTCGACCAGCAAAGCCACCGCAAAGGCTTCCGTGGAACACCGCAGGTCGGTTCGGCAAACTAAAGAGGCTCGGCGAGTATGTGCTTGAGCATGCGCAGCGCACATCGGCCCGTGACGACAGAACTGCTCCCCAAGGTGCGGGTAGCAATTATTCTTGGAAAAAAAGGTACTAAGCGGAGCCAGAGTTAAAGCGAGCAGTGCTGGTAACAAACTTATGAAGAGGAAAGGTTTCCCTCCGAAGGGGAACATGCATATGCAGAAAGTTTGTGGTGGAGTACGATGAAAAGATTCACAGTTTTCAGAGGTTTAGTTCTAAACTGCTGTGACAGTGCTGCGCGTTCCGTGCAGGCCTGGCGCCTTTTTTTTTTTGTTATCTATCATCTAACCCTTGGCTTTTTCAAATCTACTCTTCGCGTTGTTTCTTTCCCCATACATCAAGTGTAGACGGGTCATGCGTATCTCTGCAACGTTAAGCCGTCTACCCTCAAAAGTAATGTTGTTTTCACTCAATCATTGGCCCACGCTTTTGCGAAAACGCGTGCTAACTGTGTGGCAAGATGACAAGAGGTGTTCGTTGTATTACAATGTCTAAAGGTGGATGTGGGCTTGCAATGTAGCAACTTTTACCTGTACGTGTTTTTTTTTCTTTCCTACCATCCTCTGGCATCCTCATTAATCAAAAGTTGAAGCTTCTCGCTACGTGCACTGCTCACATTCGTTCTAACTGAGTGCACGTTCCGCGGGTGTTACATTCAAACATCTGGCGGGAACAACGCAGCAACAGGTCTTGGGCAATGTAGCGGCATATGGCCAGCGAAGGAAACTGTATTCCAAGCGAGTGGGCGGGGCTTTTTCGTCATGTCTCGTAAGTACCTCGTTAACTGGCTGTCAGTCGTTGGGATTGAAACGTAGACCCTCGAGGAAGCAAAGACGTCAGAGTTAGTTGCATGCGTCCGGGCATAAGGAAAAATAATCCACGCATATCCACGAGGTGAATGCTGATGGTGGGGTAGAAGCAGTGTGCATTGTATCATGGATCGCGCCATCTATTTTGCTCTGTTTAACAGGCTTTTGTTTTGGTCTGGTCAACCTTTTGTGTTGCATTATACTTGGATATATGGGTGGTTGAATGCTGTGTTTTCCGTTGTTATGGCCTTTTGTTTTGGTTCTTCTAGTTAACAGCTTTCTATTTTGATAGCCTCTTAGTATATCACTAACTTTTCGGTTTCTAGATCAGCTGTAGACGCCGGGTGGCGGTTTGTCGACGAAGAGACATAGCGCGGTCTAAAAGTGCTACGCCCTTAAAAGTCTGTCCACAGCTTTTTTTTATGGCATAACGCGCATTTCGATTATTCTAGCCTTACCATATTACTTCACTGGTACTCGCAATTTTCGTCGTTTTCATACCATCCACAAATTTCGAATCTCCTCGACGATACATGGTCTTTCATGAACTTCTCTCTCCGTTCGTGTTATACGACAAGCTTCTTCACTGAAACATTTTTTTTCCTATAGGTAACACAATCGTTAAAGAATGGGCCATGAAATGATAATTATAGTTTCTAAAAATATATAGTGTCACAAAAAATATCGCGCTGTCTTTTCTCTTGGTAAACAATAGAAAGTGTAAATGGTGCCACACCATTCTAACTATGCACGTTATTATTCACGCGTTCCCTTTATCTTGTTTTTTTTCTTACCGTGTCATGCACTAAATAAATTAGTGCAGCTTGTTACTACACAGAAAAGTGCATCACATTATTTTAATTATTCCCTCACCCACTCATCTTCCAAAGTACCTCAAATTAGGGTCCATCACGATACGAACCTATCGTTTTAGTGTTTCGTAACTCGTAATAACTTGCGACGTCAAAAATAACTCTATTTTCACAAACCAATTTCCTATAGTGAACTGTGCAGCATATATAGTAACGCTCTTTAAATCACTTTAAAAAATAAATACAAGCAACGAGGTACGTACCTGCTGCAGTTCTCGCATGGAAAGTAATTGAATGTGTGTGTAGTGCGCTCTTAGCGGGACAACAGACCGCACAGAGCCTAAACCACTCCTATTGAAAATTATATCTCAATTCAATTGACGAAGTTCAACTATTGCGAAGGGCGCAGGCTTTCACGACCTCCTTCGAGTGGCCCTTGCTGATAGTGCTGCATGTGGCTGCGCCTGGCACATGCAGCACTACCAGAAAGGGTGTGAAACTCTGTGCCCTTCGCAATAGTTAAATATTGTCAATTGAATTGAACAGATAATTTTGGCCCTGTCCTAAACGTATATATATATATATATATATATATATATAATATATATATATATATATATATATATATATATATATATATATATATATATATATATATATATATATATATATATATATATATAATATATATATATATATATATATATATATATATATATATATAAGTCTGTGTGTGTGTGTCCACAAATAACACATACGGTCACGCATAAGAATAAAGCGCACGAGTTACCCTTTTTGGTGAGATCCAGCTTGCCGCCTATGTGACTCCCTTCGAAGAGTCTCGTTAACGGACTTTTCTGTTCCACGACTCTTGAGAGAGTGTGTAAAGATCTCTGAAGAAAGCTCATGCGTTTCCTTAAAGGAAGGCGTATACATGGCAAGCCAGAACTCCACACGAAGAGTCAAAGGACCCTTTTCTTTTCTTATACTGTATGCACTACAAAGGTATGAAATTTCGTTAAGGTGTGTATAGTGCTCCGAAAGAAAAAAAAAGAAAAAGCGCTGATGCATTTTCTACAGCCGAGTCGATTCGGACCACATTCGAAAACCTGAAAGCAACGGTCACCGGCCTAACGCAACTGAACCGAGGGCACAGCAAGTGCCCAATATTGAATAAACATTCCGGTAAGGAGTCAACCGCGGTTGCCAAATCAGCGCTGAAAACCGGTAGCTCCCCCGGCGCTGCCTATACTCACCGCACCCATCTCGATGGGAGGCGGCCACTCAAATCACATTTATGTCCGCAGTAGCTGAAGCGTATATCAGTGGTCTAGAGCGAGTGTACCAGGTGTGAGACATTAGGGACGATCCAAGAGACCAGTGTGATGTAAGCGTTAACCTTGTACCGAGCCGCACCCGCCATTGGGAGTGACGCCTTGCGTGTATTTCCTCGAGACCGCACCCAACAGAACGCTACCACGGGCGAGCCGCGCCCAACGTATTATGCGTCCAGTTTGCGCGAAGTGTAGCTCCGAAAGAGATGCGAGAGATGCAGCATACCCGGTGCAAAGAACCGCGGCCATTACTCGAAGGTGTGGCTCCTCAAGAAATGTTGAAGAGCTTCACGTTTTCAGAAGGTGCTCCCTGGCTGCTTTACCTTTATTTTAATAAACACCTCTCTAGAACCACGAAAACGCCGCATTTAGTTGCTTGATGAAGCTTTCTCACCACAACTGGAAACTTTCTTTGCCAAAATAAGTTGTTCATCGTATGTTTTTGTTTTAGAACTGTCGTTGAAGAACGCCATCTTTTAGTCATGCCACTTAGCCGAGCCAGCCCTTCTGATTTATTTTTTTCTTAGCTCTCACCTACTGTAACACAATATTATCACTCTGAACATAACATAACATCTGTATAATAATTAGGTGAATAAGCACCTAATTATTTCAAGAACTTTTCCTCTTCGAAACAGCCGCGAGGTGGAATGTGCCTCGAAACAACTCAAAATTATTTCGCTTTGTCTCCGTTTCACTTCTTACTGCCACCAACTGAACGTCACATTTACATCCCAACAATTTATAGAAGCCTCGTTGCATGTGTGTCGAAATTGTTGCATCTTATGAGCGCTTAACAACACGAGGTGGCGCTCTGATTGTACGATAATCTACGACAGATCACCTTTGTGAGCCGCCCTCTGGGACAACATCTGGTGCACCACAAATGTTTCCGGCTCAGATTGGAATTCGGTAGAGCCGAGCTTCTTACCGTATAAAACAGGGTCAGAACGAAACAAAGCTTCCAGCTTCCGCTCAAGCGAATGACTGATGTTATCGCAGTTCAGATTAACTGCGCGCCGTATCACGACATGCTTCATCGATTTCTCAACAATACGAGTCCGGAATGAAGTGTAAACATGTACATAAATGTTAAGAATGGTCAACATTATTGTCTTAGAGAGAAAAGAAAAAATATGCACAGCGTTATGCAAGACGCGCACACTTGACTCACTGTTACTGCGTTCCTAATTACGTGGTCATACGTAAAGCAAGATGGGTATTAATTTAGTTCGGCAGATCCGGTAGCACGCAGTAAGAGAGGGCGAGATAATGACAGCCGCAAGCACTGCGAAGATGATTTATCACGCTAACGGGCGGTTGGCCAAGAGATGTTGGGCAATGACGCTTTTGCGCAAGAAGCGAAGGAGTCGGCTTGATTATTCAACGCTGCGAGTATGCACTTCTTTTGCACAGTTCAACATGAAATTAATAAATAAAAAACGTCCTTACGAAAAAAAGAAATTCAAGCGAGGTTGTTTGTATAGATCCGGGTTCGAAATGCTTAAAGCTATATATTGTTGCTTCGTACTATTGATGTGCATAAAACGTAAGCCTGAAGTCCTATTCGCGGCTAGTTTTGCGCGCATTTTCTGACGCCATGGCAGAATGCATGTTTACATAAACGTTTTGCACATTGTTTTGCCAGTTTTTCAGAGCAGCCAAAACATTCATAAGGATCCGCGTCTGGATTTTACACCTAGCTTGGACTTCTACCAATTTTAGATTGTCTCTGTATAGTCACATAGGCTGATTTCAAATGTCGCTTTTTTTATTATTGCAATGACTTTCCGGTGTTTCCGACAGCCAGTCAGGCATGGATGGGCTGTCGGTGTTGAGCAGTCTTTCTTTTATTTTTTTCGCAGTTGTTCGTCACGCATTGATTCTATTATAAAGACAGGGCTGATCGCACGTGGCGTAAAGTCGAAATTCACCATTTGTGATGGAATGTTTACCCACAAATAATGTCGCAGTTCTCCGGCCCATTTTACTTCTTTGGAAGGCCATCTGCTTTTCACTCTGAGGGACGCCAAGGTCATATACCGGCTTCCGGAATGGAAAACACCAGACGTGCACAGCAATATATGAAGGAGCGAATTCCGACAAGATTGACAGGAAATAATCCCGCTGTATACGATACACACTCTAAATGGAATACTTTGGCGAGCACAAGCACTTGTATGCACCGACAACGTTCATGTTTTATAAAGCACGTAAACGTTGTGCGCTTTGAAGGGCTCAGCGGGGAATTTTAAAAGCGAAGGAAAAGCTTGCCCACTCAGTGAATAAGGACGGGCTCCTGCTCTAATAAGGCTTCGGTATTGCTGAAAGATCGTGTGAGAGCGTGTGTCCCTAACTGTTTCTATTCGCCCACTGCTGCGTTTCTTGTTTTCTCGCTTTTAAAACTTCCGCTGGAGCTAACATAGCACTTCCGATACGAAAACTATACGCAGAATTTCCAACCACACATCGCGACACCTCTTCCTCCAAAGTGGGAGGAATAGTGGGCAACTTTCAGGCATTTTTTGTCAAAAAAAAAAGCACGTTTGCCTTTGTTAAATGTGCGAGGTTTCGTCAGCATTATTCGCGAGTCACTCAAACAAAAAGCCCGAGATTCAGTCACATAGCAGTGGGCATATGCGACATCGAACACACAGGCTTATAAACGCAATAAAAAACCTAACTAGATGAGCACAATTCGACTAGTGCAAACACAACGACACAAATACCAAGTACATTCCCGTGCTTCCGTCTATACAGGCACGCCCTCTGCGGTTACGTCAGAAAACCCTAGATTTTGGCAAGCGTAAACGCGAAATAAACGAACACTCAGAAACAGATTAGCTTCGCTGACGCGGGTGAAGTTACTCCCGACAACCGGTAATTTGCGGTGCGCGCCTGAACAGGTAAAAGACACGCCTTCGTCGCCCTGCGCGGCTCGAAAAACGTGGATTCACCACCAAACGGGCGCTGTGCTCTTACACTTTACCGGAAAGGCATGCCGCCCACCCTAGTGGCCGAATAAAGAACAAAACGAACAAAAGCTTGCTTTCTCTCACAAGCAAAAGAATAAGAACAAACCACATGACCCTCCTTGAAGACACTAAACGCTTGATGTCGTAAGCGAGTAGGCTTGCAAGCTGTTGTTATGGACAGCGCAGTTTGTTCCTCCAGAGTCCTTATTTCTCCGCTCGCCTTCATTTTAAAGCTAGAGAAGAAACAAAATTGAAACTTAGGAAACCATTACAAGTTCCGGACTGGGATGCTCCCGGACCCCATGCCGTACATCCCTTCTTCAGCGTGTTCGTCGTAATGAAGGCTGCCGGTCTTGCTTGGACTTCGCGAGCCACTTCGTACTTCGCATTACCAGGCTCATCGGACGCAAGACGGCGCCATCCGTGTCCACATGGCCGTCTCCTAAGGAGGCGGTGCTCTGGCATCGTTTCGGTAATGTTCTCTTGCCGGAAACCGTAGATTCCCCTAGGCTTCGCCGCATGCCTTAAGGCGATGGAGCAAGACGCTGCATCATCTTGCATATAGTTCGTTGCAATCTAAGTAACAGAGAAAAACTGCTATAGCACCACAATATGGCGTAATTTTAGTGCGGTGACAACCATAAAACCGAAAAAATCGGCGTATACAAGCGCGCGTGCGCGCGTGTATGTGTGTGTGTGTGTGTGTGTGTGTGTGTGTGTGTGTGTGTGTGTGTGTGTGTGTGTGTGTGTGTGTGTGTGTGTGGTGTGTGTGTGTGTGCGTGTGTGTGTCCAGCTCACTCGCTGTTACCCGTTGCGAACACGTGCCACTCATTATTCGTGAGAAATAATTAGGGCTCGAAAACAATATTCTAAGCTAATGCCACAAAGCTTTCCTCAACTGAGCAGATTTTTTTCCTTTTTCAATTCGAGAAGGATAAAGTTATTTCACATAGTGCGTTGATGGGCTACAGTTGGTAAGTTTTGCCGCAGCACAACGACAACAAAGACTACAAAACATCGGGCTTCTCTTAACTCTAAAGTTTATAGAAGTGCTGTGTTCTGTTGATGTTTTGGTATTGTTGTGTTGAGCTAGGAGTTACTATGGGGGCTGCAGTGTCTCAAAACTAGCTTTTACGACAAATGCTCGATATCCAGTTCCACTTCTTTCTACCCATCCCATCACCTTTCTCTGTGTTTTGGTTGAGCATAATGGGGAGAGGGGAGAGTGGGGGAGACGCTGTGACGCGTGCTTTGAAACTTTTGGGCCAAGACTCTTTTCGAATTTCGGTGCCTTAAGTTAGTCAAAAGAAAGCGTTAGCTTGCAACTTTAAATGGTGCTACCAGTTACGCGTCAACTATCTCCCCGTTTCCCGTCGCTGAGTCAAACGACCCCAATAAGTTACAAATAAGAAATAAAAGGGGGTGGGAGAGGACAGGGAGCTGCCGGTGAGGAAGACGGGGATGTAAATAGCGGAAGCGGCAGCGACGTTTGCAAACAGGGTGGAAAAAAAAAACATTACGGTGCCGGATTCTGACACGATTCTCGGGATTGTGCGAACGTGCGCGCGCACTTAGTACCAGAAAACAGAGCGTGCCACGGAGTGGAGATCACGATAGCCGTCAGCTTATGTGCGGCAGTGAATGAAATGATAGTGAATCACGCGGTCACTTGAAACGCATCAATGAACATTGTTGCCACTAGCTTTGACGTTTAGTTTTGTTCATTAGGCTCACGCGTTTGTGCTTGCTCTTCGTGTTTTTTTGTTTGGTTATTTTCGTGTTATATTACCCAGCAAACTCACTTTCATCAGCGATACGTTTTCAATAAAGCATTCTAGTAATTTGTTTATTGCACAAAAAGCTCGGGTGTTCATTCTACAAACAAATAGAATGACTCAGAATGCCTAAGTGGAAGAACGTTGTTGTGAAACCAGAATCCTTTATTAGCCTTTTTTTTGTCAGATGACTTGTCGAAGGCACGTTCAAAAAGTTCTTGACCTTCTGATATGCCCAGTATAAGCATCAATCAACCAATTTTTTATGCTTTGCCGATATAACCATTCTAGTGTATGAACTCAGATGCAGCAACTGTACTTCTGCGTTCATACACTTGCACTGTTTCAGTTAAAATTTTAAGCTAAATCGACTACAGATCTCTATATAGAGAATATATGTTGTGTGCTAAACGTCGTCTTTTCTTAGTGGAGTCTTTCCGAAAATTGAAGGCAGTAAAATTGCGAAACACCAAAAAGAAATAGCCGTGGATATTAAGGCGAATATAATCACGCTGCACACTAAAGAAAAACCGAACGTAAACAGGCGAGCTTCGAACCTCCCTCCTAATCAACTCAGCATCTGGAGCAGAAAGCAAAAAACGCGCAAAGCCATTGGTCATTTAACCGAAGCCAACCAACGCTGGCTGCATTCATCTTGCAATCATGTGCTCACAAGACCAATGAAGCCCAGTTCCGCGACTCGAATATTCTCTCGGGGCATATCCGCTACACAAGGGCGCAACCTCGAGAAATTAAGCCACCCTCTCTCTCTCTCTCTCTGCCTCATTCTCTTTCTTCTCCCTTCTAGCACCTCCCATCCTTCATGTTTTGTGCCCGCCTTCGTAACCCTGACAACCCTGGCTGCACCACAGTGGTAGACGCGGACGCCACCGGTGCATCTGCTCTCGATGCGTCAAAGCAAACGGATAAATCGAAGTTGCGGATAATGGTTCGATCACATAGCGAAAGCGTAATGACCTAGCAGAGCCAGTGCGCCGCAGATGCCTCGAGCAGGAAACTGGCATACGTCGGCGGGTATATGAGCTCGAAAAGGGAGGAGGGACGGGGGTATTACTACATCGATGGCGGCGTTCCGAGACCACGATCACGACATGGGTCGGTCACCCACATCTTCCGAAGACCATCCGCTTCGGTAGAGATACTAGCTGCCACCATGCGATGCCTGCTCTATGTGGTCACGATGTGACCTTCCACGCCACTCGGGGTCGCCGGGCAGCGGTCTCCGGCGAGAGTGAAAGGTCAAGGTCCCCCCCCCCTCTTCTTTCGAGACTGCGCCGTGCGCCTGGAACAACGGTCGTCAATACTGCCAGCTCTGGATGTTCCGCTGCTGCTGTTGTCTGCCACTCGCGCCCATATTATCTTGTTTTCTTCCTTCTTGCATGTCGAACTTTCGCTCATTCGATGGTTATGAAATCTTGTTCAGGTACATGTCAGGGTCAGTAACACCTGGCCGTGGTGCAGATGAGGCTTCGAAGCGTGTTCTGTTACCTCGGAAACGTGGTTGCGCGGACGTAACAGCTGTCTGAATCAAAAGGAATACTTTGTAAAATAAAAAAAGAAAGTTTCTCGACACGATACTGGTGTACTTAAGTTTCTCGTGAATGACTTGGCATGCAGCGCTGTAACAAATAAGCCTGTACCAGAAAGAGACCAACAGTTGAATATTTTTGTATAGTGGCATCGCACTGTCTAGTAGTCTCTTCACTAAGCGGAAGGCACGCTTCTCCTGCCTTGTGGTGATCAAAGTTATTGCCCGAATAAATTACTTGTCTCACATGTAAAAGTAGGGGCATGCATGCATATACGAATGTTAAAGCTTCATCATGCATTACCATAGTCGCACGCCCACCGGACTCCTTAGTGCACTCCCAGAATAAGAAGAATGGAACTATACTAGCAGCTACAAAATGCATTTAGACAACCATTCGGCAGCATGCATGTACACTCAAAGCTAAGAGAAACATTTATATTTTCGTGGGCATATGACTTTGCTTATATCCGCGCGCATCAGTTCATACTCGTATCACAGTATGATGTCATGGTGTTTATTTTTATTCTTCTCAGTGCGAGGCACCATTGACAAGCTCAATCTCCGAGAACCAGGTGCAGCTAACGAACAAATCTATGCTGCCAGGTCAAGCTCACGGCTACTTGGACTGAGTTGACCATCTCCGTCAGCGTGTAAACAGCCTCATCAGTGAAATGACGCTTGTCCAGCGCCTTTGTGCGTCACTTCTGTCTCAGTTCGTGTATTCTATAGCGCTGTAAGTTTCAATATGGCATACCAACAAGCCCAAAACGCTGCGTTAGTAAAAAAGTGAAGTTTATCCTCTCTTTATTCTCGCTACTTAAGAAAAGCTGACGTTGAAGCAATCGCAATACCTCTTCCTCTTTGCTTTGACAAAATTTTGCTACCCCAAGCAATCATGCCGCTGTAAAATACAGCGTCCATTCAGATGTAAATGAAAAAAACATGATTCAGCTTGTTGAATGAAACAAATATGCTTTAACATGACAGTCACCTTTTTGACAGCCAAGCCGAGACAGCAATTAGGCTACATTAGACGAAAGTACTGATAGTTTGACCTTAATACGGTAGCCCATGATACAAAGAACCAGCCAGCTTCATATACACTTGACCAGCCTTCCTTCTTCATCCCTCTTAACGCTCGAAATAGGAGCAATTTCCGCAATATATCAAAGCACATATGACTATAAGTACCAGTACACTAGGAAATTGATACATTCTAATCTCCCTTTCATATGTGAAAGCAGAACGTAATTATTAGGAACATGCGCTGCAATTTTTCCGGCGTTCTCTACGCAGATCTTTCAGCAGATCTCTACTCGTCGTCTACAACTACCAGTGCTCAACTCAGCACATAACTCCATACGGTACGCATCTCTGGGTTGATGAAATATCCTCGTATGCGGCGATACCTAACGTACTTGCACGCCACATGTGCCTGTCCGTAAGCGATAAGTTTTGCCATCATGTGAGATCGCGTGTGCATAGTTTCCAACTGACTACACGTGAGACATTTCGAGAAGGTAGCTCTCATTACGCCGGAGGTTATCCTGCCGCCGTAACCCGCAATTACGAGTCGGTTTCGCATCCTCCAGCATTGTAAATGCCAAGCCGTGCGATAACCTCCAACATTGTTTCATAACTGAGGCGCTAAAACGTCACGCCACGAATTAATGTGTGCCCTAAGTACCATGGGCAGCCGCGTCGAAACAACGAAGCAACAGCTTGGCACCACGCCCACCAGAGAGCGTTCAAAGATACCCGCGACCCCACCCTGTGGCGTAGCGTCAATGCGACAAATAAACCAGCCAGAGAGAGCTGACCTCCTGGGTCAGCAGCCGGACGGAGGTCGGCTGGCCTTTCCGAACCGGAGCGCCGAGACGGTCCAAGTTCAAAGCGTGACCCCAGGGACCCCGATTACGTGACCCCTGCGAGATGCCGGCGTACACATTTTTCTACCCGCCGCATACACGCGCTCCTGCGCGGGCGACGCGGTATTCCACAGCTTTCTCGGGTCACGTGCTTACTACGCCCTGTGTACGTTCCGCTTTAGAGACACGACGCCCCCGCAGCAAATTCCGATCACTGCCACGATACAAGGGCGGCATAAATGGAGACGTACAAGAGCAGAACGGTATTTCTCCAACGCATATCTGCCATGCGGCACGCAGTTTGTGGTTCGTGACCATAATGAGCGGTACTTAGCATCACAAATTTCAAACGATAGTGCCGCTGAGCTAACAGTATGTGCTAGTTAGGCAAGGGCATGTACATCGTAGTACAGACTTTAACGCTGTATTATGGGCACGGAACTTGTTCTCTCGTTGTAGGCATTCAATGGAAATTTCGCATATCAAGGAATTTCAATTTTATTACAGCATTACAAATGGATTTCAGTGCCTGTCATATTTGTCTGTCGTATTAGTTCAGCACATGCTGGCTTCATTCATTTTGTCATCGGTTGTATTGCAAAAGGGATTGAGCGTCGCATGAAAAAAAAAAAACATTTTGTTGTTATCCTGCGCCGCGATATGTTTCTTTTCTTTCGTCTAGTCTTACAGCACTGTTTCATGCATAGAATGTCAACGATGACGTTGTAGAACGAGAATCGCCGCCTCTGTAGACTCTAGTTCAACACTCTTAAGAAATGTCTGAAACTTTCATCAGGTGTTCACTAAATTCATACGTTGCCAGTTGTATCGTTGCTAGCGATTATCGGAGCGTAATAGATGGCAATGGAAAGGAAATGTTTTCTGGAAAAAAAAATCCCCATGCCACAAAATCTCTCCAAAGCGACCTTTTCTGTTTTGAAATTTTCAGTATTTTATTAGATTTCTTCCGTTTTTTTTACTATTTCACAAGTTTTCTGCATAAACACATTTTTATTTATTTATTTATTTATTTAACAATACTGCCAATCTCATCAGAGATTATTGCAGGGAAGGCATATAAAAACGAATATTTGTTTACACAGATTCATATTGATAGAAAACACAAAAAAAGCTGGAATTACAAAATGACATGCAAATCATAGGTTATAGATTGCCATTAAAGAACGCCCAATCAAACAATTTTAGTAATAGCAAAATCATGAACTAGGTTATTGTTATAAACGACCACGAAAATATAATGCATGTATTTGTATTATGGTGTAGGGACAACAAGTAGGCAATTTTATTGAACAACTTATTCAAAGAATTTTATGAACAATAAACTAATTGAAAACATGTCACCTGAAAATAACGATCATGAAGAACAAAACTTTTGTATTAGCAATTTGACACTGACTCGTTTATTGGGTTTATTGATGGTGTGATGTTGTTAGTGCGATTTGCGAGGCAAGCAATTCGCTTTCAATCGCAGCTGTAAACAAGTTTACGGATGATTCAGTGCTTAAGGTGGGTTTCAGTGAGTTCCAATTTTTATTGGTTAGAGGAAAAAAACAGTATTTAAAGCAATTTGTGTTAAAAGAGTATTCTACAAGGGTATGGGAATGATTACGACGGGTTAGTCTGCCGTAAAAAAAAAAGGTAGATACCTTGAGGTATCTATTTTTATTATGTTGTGGAGTAGTTGAAACATTAGTTTTAGTCTTGTTAGTTTTGTTCGGTTTTGTAGTGTTAAAATGACAGCGTTATTGAGTAGATACATTGGTGAGTCTGTCGGTCTATACTTGCTAAAAATAAACCTTATTGCTTTTCTTTGAACCGCTTCTATTTTATTAATCTGTTGGTGGGTATACGGGAACCAGACAGAGCTGGCATATTCTAATACAGATCTGACGAGGGTAGTATAAGCTATTAGTTTGGTATTTGGTGGTGCAAGTTTAGGACGTCTCTTCAATAAAAATAGTCTTTTTATGGCTGTGCTAGTAATATTATCAATGTGGGTATCCCATCTCGGGTCGTTTTAAATCGTTATTTCTAGATATTTGTGGCTAGAGACAGTGGCTAAGGGGCAGTTGTCAATAGTGTAAGAAAAGTTGGACCTGTGTTTTTTGCGAGTTATTGTCATGGAGACACATTTACGAATATTAAGGGACATTTGTCATTTTTCGCACCATGTGTGTACACCTTGTACATCTTCCTTGTACATCTTCTAGTGCTCGGTTAAAAATTAGGTGATCCGTAGGAGTATAATTTCCTGGTAAAGTGCGCAGTCATCTACAAAGAGCCTTAGTTTTACTTCAGTTGAGAGGGGCAGACCATTAATGAATATTGTGAATAATATTGGTCCTAAAACGCTGCCCTGTGGCACGCCTGACGTGACTGCTGCTATTCTAGAGATGGTGTCCTGTAACTGTACAAATTGTGAACGATTGGTTAAGTAATCCTTAATCCAGTGAACAATATGATGCTATCTGCAAGAGTAACTTCTAATTTACTTATTAATTTTGTATGAGAAACCCGATCAAATGCCTTTGAAAAGTCTAAGAAGGTGAGGTCAATTTGTTTATGATTGTCATTGGACTGGGCTGCATCGTGTATCAATTCTAAAAGTTGAGTAATCGTTGAAAAGCCTTTCCGGCAACCGTGTTGTACAGGAGACAGGATATCATTTTTTTTCTAGGAAAATACTTATGTGTTTCAATATCATATGTTCTAACAATTTACCCACAGAACAAGTTAGTGATGTTGGCCTGTAATTTGAAACCACGGTTTTGCTGCCTGCTTTGTGTATTCGTATAACTTTTGCGGTTTTTCATACTGCGGGGATAGTGTTTTAGTGTTGTGCTACAGAAAAAGGTTTTGTTTTCTGTGTGTCATCTTCCTGTTATATCGTTCTTTGTTTTACTAAACAGACATTCCATCCTTAAAAACACGATCCAGCCTCCCAAGACACAAACATGCATGCTCTACAGAGCCCCTTCGTACCGAATGACGTCCACCATCTGCTATACTTGGAGGCCTACCCTGCAACTTCCTTGTAAGCTGGCAGACGTACAAAATCTGTCATTTTCCTGTTAGTGTTGGTTGTCCTAAAGAACGTCGCCACAGAAGTCACTTCCCGCGACCACCAAAACGCATGAGGTGTTAGGCGAGTTTGTCATACCTGTTTTGAAAAGTCACTACTGTCCTAATTTGCTTAATGGTCATGGTTCGCTCCACACTTTGCTCTAGAGGGCGATTTGTATTTCACCAAGTGTCGCACTCTTGCGGCGGGTGAAGCAAGGTTGCAAATTTCTAGACGAATTGTTTTGGTGCACTGTGTCCTAACTGGCAGCCATAACATAAATTTACTGTTGAAGAATGACTGAAATATTACAATGTTGTAGATATATCTCGAAATGGATATGATATGATCCGTGTCACCGAAATTCTGGCGTCACCGTCGTCGCCACAGGCTGTTAGTGAAAAATCACGGAGGACACTTAACGCTTTTCAGATCATACGAATTCGAAGGCCTGGTTGGACCAACGGCGGCGTGGAACGAAGCTCTCAGCCTGCGCGGTGACGTGTGGGCATCGTGAGGTTCGGTTTTAGGAAATGGACCCTTTCGAGGTTTACAAACACAGCCCTTTAATGACTTCCGGTTTTGTCCACCGATGTTTTATAATAGCATTGGTAAACCACAAAAGTTTTAGAAAATATCCCGCTGATTTTCTACAGTCTCCTTCCCTTATTTGGCAAAAAAATATAATCAAATAAATGTTCTCTTGAGCTACATAAAAATTACAAAACATTCCCTAGCACTTTACGCACGTTCCTTTTATTGGAAAAACGAAAGAGAGATTTTCCTTACGCTTGAAAAGAAATTAAAAACGTGCTTTCAGTTTCTACGTTAGGAGCTGGAAAAGGAGGTGACCGGAACTTTTTTTTGGATACAACGCTTGTGACCTTGAAACCATCTGTATACAGCAGTGCAGAAACGCATAGTGTAACGAGCAGGAACATCGCAATATGTATAGGCACCTACTGGGAACGAACGACTCCCACGTCCCCTCCATTTACACCGTGCATGTTTGGCCGCTCTGGCTCTATATACTGTTTGTTATAAACCTCGCTGTGTTTGTCTCTTATCTTTCTTTATAATCGGTCTTCTGCACATGTTGGCCATTTTATTATTTTGATAATATCTTCTACTTCCGCGTATCAACACTGCAATAGCAATAGTTATAGTTAGATTCTTAGCAATAAACAACATTTTTTAAATAGAACTATTGCGAAAATGCAAGAGCCTACCGTTATGACGTAGTTGTGCGTGTAAAATTACTGGACTCATTTCGTAACAAGCCAGGTAATAAGCGACGTCAACACCTCCGGGGATATCAATAAAAATTGACATTTTACATGCACTCCTTTTTGACACGCAATTACAATATTCTCTATACGAGCCTAATGTAATTTCAAATGGCTTTATTTGCACACGCAGACCCCTACTTGAAACAATTTCAGCGTTATAACAATCCAACCAGCACATTCAGTATGTTTTGCTTAAGATGTAGCGCCGACTGAGATCGCCTTCAACAGAGACTTTCTTGCTTTCTACGCTTTGCAAGAATGTAGCATATTAACCATTTGCCTTGAAGTTCTGTGAGTTCTTTGGGCAGTTAACTATGCCGGACAGTGATGTTTTGCTGTAGACGTAAAGAAATACCGTCGTGCATTATTACTGCTATGGTGGTTTCACGACTAGGTGAGCGCGCGAATGACTGCGTGCCTACGGGTGCTAATCTTGGAATGGCCGCAGCGCTGATCGTGACGCCAGTATGATTCTCCCTGGTACTGGGGTGGTGGCGCTATCTGTTTAGTGGTGGGCTTGACTGAGCAGGAATCCACGTTTTAACCGAATGCGTAACATTGATCGCTGCTCTGCAGGATGTTTTCCGAAAGAAATGAGAAAAACATTCAGTTATTAAAGACTCTCTGAAAGTGTGAACGATAGCACGTAAAAAAAAATGGCAGATCCCACGTACAGTGGGAATCGATGATATGCGAAGCACGAATGAAGAAGGTTTATATGTCACTTTAAAATCAGCACAACGTTACGGTGCAGACGTAAATTATGCCATAGATGACTTCTATGCCATGATTATAATGTTTGGACGTGTCATTTACCTTCGTCGTCTATCACCGTCACAGGATACCAAATTTGGTACATGTTGAGCTAGCGAAATTGCCGCGAGCACGCTATGAGCGCAGCATGTAGTCATGTTCTACATGAGACGCATATCATAATTATAGCTCGGACACGTCATTAGAGAGTTTTAGTACTGCGGAATGGTGCTACGCACGCATCACGCAAGCGCCTTGCGTTACGTGGAGTCGTTTGCCACTAATCGGCTTTTAGTACTCCGTAGTACCCAGGTACGCAACGAGCGTGAAGCGTGTTGCGCCATCTGGTAAATCAAAATAAAAGCACGTGTTGTTTACAGTCAATGTGAGCCAATCCAAGTGTTATAGCCAGATTATGGCCATATTTTAAGCCACAGAGCCGGTCGGTGCTTGCCTTCGATGCCGCCATTTTGCAAAACGAAGTCTCGCGCTTTCGCGAACTTGTTCGAGAGACGCGCGATCAGCTCATACGCACGCACGCACGCATCTCATGCGTGCGTACGTAGCGGCTGCGTACGTAATGCAATACGTGCGCGTTGCGGTATGCGCATGCGCACTACGCAGAACGTGGTGTCCTTACGTATGCGACGCCGCCACGTACGCAGCGTACGCAGTACTAAATCTCTCTATTTACCTTCGTCGTGCATTCACGTCACGTAATACCAATTTGATATATGTGAAGCTAGCGAAACGGCTGCGAGCGCATCATTAGCATCGTGTAGTTACATGACACGCATGTCATGATTATCATGTTTTACCAGTCATATACTTTCGTCATCTATTGACGTCACCTATATCATCAAAATTGGTATATGTGGAGCAAGCGAAACGGCCGCGAGCGCTGCATGAGCGTGGCTTGTAGTCATGTTCTTACATGGCACGCATGCCATGATTTCCACGTTAATGTATGTCACTTATGTCCGCCATGCAACAATGTCATACTATACCAGTTTCGCAGCTTGTCCTTGCGGCCTCCAAAAGCAGCTTGGCATGCCAGCACCTTTGCCCCAGCACTGAGCAGCAAAACTGGCAAAGCTAGCCAAACTGACAAACTAGAAAAGCTGTCCCTGCACTAATCGGCCAAACTGGCAAAGCTGTTCCTGCACTAAGCGGCAAAACTGGCAAAGCTAACGAGACTGACAAACTGGCAAAGCCGTCCCTGCACTGAGCGGCAAAACTAGCCAATCTAACCGAACTGCGAAAGTGTCAAAGCTGTCCCTGCACTTAGCGGCAAAACTGGCAAAGTTACCAGACTAACAAGTTGACAAGGCTTCTCCTGCTCCGAGCGGCAAAACTGGCAAAGCAAGCCAAACAACTTCGGTAGGCAATGCACTGTGCCTGTTCGTTTATTGAATAAGCTGTTTATATTGTACGCACAGTCCTTCGCAGACTGGCTTAATGGCCCTGGCCAACTTTTTTTCAGCTCAGCAACAAACCATTCTATCAAAACGTTCAGGTGAAACATCCGGAAAGTAAACATCACCATCATTACTGAAATACAAAAGGACGCATATCATTGAAAAAGAAAATCGAAGACAAAACAGAAAGGGCACCATTCACAACTGTCCTCAATTTTTCGCCTCCATGGTACACATCTTTTTTGTGCGTGTGTTTCAGTGCGCATGTACCAGCAACGCGAACAAAAAGTTTTCATTAGGGTATATCGTCATCATTGATGGTATCACCATTTTGCATTTTGTTGGTTGTTGCATACCTTCAGCACAACTGAGGAAATGGCACATTCAATTATTTACAGTGTCTCTTTTTTTTTTCATCTTCTGATCGCGCGAAAATTTTGCCATCATCACCCCTACTTCTCCAAATAGATTCCATACTGGAACGCTCAGAAGTTCCATGGCGCTCAACTCATGCTCACTAGTGTGGGAAAGTGATTTTCCTAAAGCGCTAGGTAAACGTTATCAAGGGGTGCCGCTAAGCTTCTTCTGTAGAAACGATCACGCAGCGACGCGCACGACTGCATGCATACAGAAGCTCGCCCGAAGGCACGCGTCGTAAATACGGCAGCGCTAATCGTGACACCGGCATGCCTTGTGAAGAAGCTGGGATGGTGGCGCCATCTATTAAAGACGAATGAACTCGTCCGACACCTTGTATGTCATGGCTGGGGCACCATTCATTTCAGCGGAGCCGCAAGCTGCTCGTTTGCACAAAGTGGGTGACACAGCCGTCCTGAACAAAGGTGAGAGGGGGCGTGCTATAGGGGAGGAAGAGGAGGGGAGTTACGCCGGCCTAACTATATAGAATCACGTACACAGACTAAACTCGCCATTGACCTCACCTCAATCTGTAATCCCCGGGAGCTTCATTCAGCATATGGCACATATCAACAAGAAAACGCAACCGCTAATTATAGCGGTTACAGTATGCGGCCCAGAAATGGGGAGGTGGTTCATGGTTCAGTACAGCCCTAATTAGCGGCTGCTACTTGTCTCGCCTGGGAGGGGGGGTGCAACCAACAATGAAGTGGTACAAAAGTGAAATAGCAGTTTTATTCTATGACTTAAAACTTACGTATACTATCATGAAGCTTTCATAAGTATCATCATCATCAATCTGACTACGTTGGGCAAAGGGTTCTGCCTTCGAAGTGGAATATTGGGTGAGTTGGTGACTCATGAACGAAGTATACTGCATGTTAGGAAGTGAGACCCGAATGGAGAGAAAGACAGAGAGATAAAGATGCAAGGAAAGGCAGGGAGGTTAACCAGACGCACATCCGGTTTGCTACCCGAATGGAGACAAGCGCGAATTAATAATGGACTTAGAAATGCCTTAATGGACACCCACGTGAACAAACACTTAATACACGCCTGAACAAGGAGGCTTAATTTCTTGGCACAACATGTCAGCAGACGTCGTTATCGTTAGCAGTTTGAAAAGGTAACTTCGATGCATAAGCATTGCTTAAAGCGGTCATGTTGTCCCCTCAAACTTCGTAACCATGCAAATATATGAGATCTATACAAATCAGCTGAAGAATTACTAGATATCGAAAGGATGACGGGCTTTACGAGCAGTGACATAAAACTTTAAGTTCAATATTTGGCCAACTTCTGGCTTAGTGTGCATATGTTTTCTTTTTTTTCTGCAAGTAGTAATTGTATAATTTACGGGGAAGTTATTTTATTTCGAGGACGAACAGTTCACAAAACTATCAACGGGGTGTTCAACTTCATGCGACAGGGGCAATACGGTGACGCGTTCAGTGGGCTACCAAACTACGCTATGTTTTTAGACTACAGTGCCTTGTAATAAGTATATTCTAGACATTATAGCTAGACGCCCATCTAGCCAGAATAGCCGGTCTCCAAGCACATTGTGACGATGCGAGAGTAACGGCCACGTCGACGATTCAGTAGTGTCAGCATTGTGTTGACTGACGGCCACTCTTTGGTGACGGCTTCACTAAAGGTGTCTGGGTTCATCCGTCTCAAGGCCTGCGCCTTTGCCACGTTGCTTCAAATGATTTGCACTGCGCTCGTCATCATGCGACAATTCGGAGCGACGATAGCAATTGCATCACGTGCCACCATGTCTCTAAATTGTTGTGCGCTGCTTATGCCGGTGGCTTTTAAAATACCGCAACATGGAATGTCTTCCCCACGAAATGCTCCAAAGGTCCCTTGTGAGACCCTGCTGGTAGCTGTGCATATGCAATATACGTCTACTCTCCACGCGTCTCCGCGACACGTTGAACGTTAGCCTCACGCACCCGCAGACTCTTCCGTTCTTCTCTAGTTGGTATAATGACATGAGCGAGACGCACCAACATGGACGTTTCACTCGTTACAAGAAGCAGGAGCATCATCAGCGTGAAAGAATGTTCCTATATGTGGGCGGCAGAGTGGTGAAAAAAGGCAAGCCCTGTGAATGCAAGAGTCGCCAGAACAGAAGTTCACGAGCAGTGTGGATGTAAGTTGAAGGCGATCAATTCTGTTGAATAAATCGTTCGTTGTTTTGAGCCGACGTATTGCTTGTTTGTAAAGTTCCCTTCACTTCTTAAACTCTGTCGATACTTTTTTCAGGTGCGAATCACTTTATGCGTTCGGCTTCTCAGCGCCTATAGTCCTCGTTACCTACCACGATGTCTCCCATCGTCGCCCTTCACGGTAAAACTAGAGGCAAATAAGACGACACGTTGGCTCGAGAAAATCTCTCTTACTGCGATATAAACTGTATGAGACGCTGTCTGTAACAATAAGAGGAGGCTGGCCTCTCTTTGTTATGTGCGTGTACTTATGCAAGGAAGAAGAACATACTTTATTTAGAGAATGATGAACAAAATTTAGGAACACCTCGTAAATTTCAAACTGGGCTCAACGAAGTCATGAGGCCATTCGACTGCCTATGTCATGTTCTTTCTTTTTGGCTCTCCCAGTTTGATAACACACAAACGGAATGTGTTTTTTTTTACTTCTACCGCGAATGTATTGCAGTGACATGCGAGACGAATCTACCTCACTTTCTCGTACGTTCGTATTCTCGCAATTAGTGCAAATGGCATAAAGCTCCTTCATCATCCTCCTTACGGGAGAAACGCCACAGCTAGCACTGTGCCAGGGATTGGACGAACACCTGTCACCTCGGCTGTGATAAGGTCGGGTTTTTCCATTAAACGTGCAGGCATGCAGTTACCGTTGCGCCCCCAGTCTACAGGGCTCCGCTGGAACAAGCGGCTTGGTGGGCCTGCTCATAGCCCGGTCAAGCGAGCCTGTTAGAAGCGCACCGGTGGGACGCACGTCCTCAGGTCTCACGTCACCGGAGCTGTTTTCGAATAATTTTTGTGGTAGACGCAACCTCAGGTAAACGGTCACCGCCGCAGGGAATTCGATTCATGGCCTCGAGCTTATAATAGATAGTTTTCGAATAGCGTACGCTAAGTTAGTGAGCGTTGCAGACTTAGCATTTGGGTATGGGCACCAAATGAATTTTCGAATAGCATTTGCCTCCACAAACGCTGAAGCACGCTCGCAGCATGCTTGCTCATCACCGCAAAGCCCGCAAAGTGGCTTTGCGGGCCTTGCGAGCCACACGCCTATTTGGATTTTTCGAAGGTTGACCGCAAAGGCTAACGGCCGTTAGCGTTATGACGCATGCGCAGTGGCAGAGACTGCAACGAACAGAGTACACAAAGCTTTGCGCTAGCTTTCTCAAAACTCCCTAATATGGAGTTTTAGAATACCGTTTGCAAGCGCTGCTGGCGTTGCGGGCGTAGCGGGTGTAATATGAGTTTTAGAATAGCGTTTGCCCTGCTGCGATCCGCAACGCACGATCGCAGCGACACCGTAGCCTCGAAACTAGCGCTTGCGGGCCACATGCGGGCCGCCATAATTGCACGCAATTTCGAATTTTTCGCGTGCGATCCACGAACGCGAACGCCGACTCGCGTTACGACACAAGCGCAGTAGCAGCAACCGCACCGCTAGGGCCCGCGGTGCGCTATTCTAACGCTCCCTAATAACGGAGCTATACGCGTGCGCTACTCCTGAATTTCTTAACAATTAGGTGCAAGTTGGCCGAAACACCCTGTGTGTTTCCTTTCCTCGAAGTTGTTATTGTTTAAAAGCTAGAAGTGACTTATAAAAGCTACTTACATTCTTCCTTATAGAATAGATTACTCTTTAGGTTTCTGAAATGGGGAACCAAATCTGGTGGCCTAGCCAGCGCCATAATGGGGGCTTTTCATGATGAGCTATATAAGCACTCTTTAAAACTACCGCCTTCTGTTGAAAGCAGAATCTAGCCACTCATGAAAAATCACTTTCAGTGGGACGGCTCGGTGCTCTCCCATAGTTGAGTACGAACTCCTCGAAATCGTTAAGCATTTTTTTTTTCTAAACACGTCAGACACGGCCTTATGAAGTGTAAAGCCCAAGGGACGGCCTCATGCTCTCCCGTTGTGGAGTACCGCGTATACTCTAAATCGTTAACCACATCATCTAGACAAGTCAAGACCCTCTTCGTAGCTGCGAGAGCTTATTTCGCTTACATAGTAGAGTACCCCGTACTTTGAAATCGTGGAACATTTGTTCTAAGAAAACAGTCTGTTTTCTCATCACCGTTAGAAGTATTATCAATGTCTGGGATAATACATGTTTCTAAATAGCATGGGCAGCCGTGCCTTCGGTGTGTCCTTCATATTTCGTGCTGAAACACAAATCCAGGACTTCATAATAGGCTGGAGCCATGGTTGGAACTGAGACCGAGACGACGAGTCATAGATCAAAGGTACAGCGTTCATCACCTGGAGGTTCATGATGCAGGAGACCATCTCGTTCTCTGCAACCATGGTCTGCCCTTGCCCTTCACGACGACGTTCCGAAATTCGCATGACTATGACGAAAGGATAGTCACACCATGTCATTGAAGCAATTTCAATGTAGTCGCATCCAGTCAGCCCAGCCCTCGGAGCAGCCAATGGTATGGTCTATCTGCATTTCTCTTCGGTGACGACTACGAGGTTTACGACGCCGGAAGATGACCTTTTGTTACGATGACGCCCCTTCTTGCCGACCTAACCTTCGGAGCTGCCCACTGTTCACTACTTTACCCGCATGCTTAAGGGGCGATACTGAACATAAGGATCCGTAGGTCAAAAGCTGAAGCTAAGACCTTGTTCGTAGCTGCAACGGCTTGTTGCACTCCAATAGTAGAGTTCCCCGTACTTTGAAATCGTCGAATATTTGTTCTAAGCAAGCAGTCTGTTTTTTCATCACCGTTAATGTACCGTTAACGTACATAAACGTCACAGTAACGCTATTTACATTAACGTTTATGTCCATTATAGTATAATAACGGTAATTTACTTTATTGTACCGTTAATTTACATTAACGTTAATCACCGTAATGTAGTAAAGTATCCGTGAGGGCCGATCCTTCAGTCACGTGGCGCTGCGCCAACATCGTTGATCTTGAAGCGCAAGAACTGTGGAATCACGGATGAGAAGTAGCTCGGCAAATCAATGAACGAAAAGATACAGACAACGTGAAGGGTTCCAGTGCTTTACGATGCGAGGACCAAAAGAGAAACGCACAGGAGAAAGCCTGGATATACAAGCGAAGTTTACTCGAAGCAGATATTAACTATAACAGCTTCACGTCGGCGTAAAGAACCAAGAGCAGTAATCATGCAAACGTACATACACTTGGCAGTGTAACGGATGATTGGCGGGATGGTGTCGCAAAAACTTTGGCATGAAAACGAACCTGCTACGCACACCATATCAGATTCCCCTTCACAGTCATCGCTACACTGCACACCCGCGCTGAGCTCCGGACATTAAAAAGCATTAAGTTATGCTTTTGCAGTCAATAAAGGGGATGTACGAAAAAGATAGCACACTCTCCTTTTTAAATATGAGATAATAATGGTGACGTATTTTGGTAACCAAAGAAAAAACCACAAGGCATCCCTTTTTATAAAATAAAACTCAATTTGAAAGAAAAAACTCGGTAGTATATTACATATCCGAATTTTCAAACTGGGTTTAGATACTAATCATTTATCATAACGTGTCTTTTCACATCACTGGTCGACTAATTCAGAGCTTGCGCCGAACACCAAGCGCCGACACTCCTTTCGTATTTAGACCTTGGCCTCTGAGATTACGTGCCGTGGCCGGCACGCAATCTTGGAGGTCATGGTCAGATATATCTGAATGCTACATCGTCTTCTCCTTGAAAGGGGTACTCGACCGCCAGCCATTTGCAGCATATTGGCACAAGAAAATTCGTACGGATTGCTCAGAAAGAAAAGCTTTTATTCGTGACAGTCAAACTTACGACCAACGCCTATCGGGGCGGGCCGGTTTTGCAAGTGAGGTAATCAGAACGCTAGCTCATTCATGATATGCATGTGCCTGGTTAGCCTCCCTGCCTTCTCTTAGTGTTTTTCCTTCCTTCCTCCTTCATTTTCAATAGAATACCTTCATGCATGTGCGATTGAAATATGTGATCCCTTATTTTCTTCACCTCATTGCAGCGCAGCCAAAATCATTCAAACGTGTTGTGTTTCGTCCGTCTCGGGTCTTTCTTTAATGATTAAATGTGTTTTCTTTATTTCAGTTATCATGTAGTAAGAAACCCAGCGACTAGATTTAATGAATAGGGTAGCTGCCTAACTATCGCACACTTTCTACCTTTTTTTTTTTGTGAGCACGCCATTGACTATTGTGTCAGGATATTCCTGTTTACAGCAGGTTCCAGTGGCGCACCTACCGTGACAGTGTGGTATTAAAACCGCCCACCAATATGCACCCAACTCCGCCCCCTTCCTTTCGCTGAACCACTGTCCTTTCGACAAAGAGCCCAAAGAAGATTTCGAAGGATTTCTTGAAGTTGTCATTGAAGCTCAGCAGGTTGCTTTATGTCGCACTTTTTTGATTTGCGCTACATATGTGTTGCGTTCAATGAATCACTCCTTAATAGCGGAGTGCTCCCCACAATCCCGATAACTCTCCGATCCAATCCGTAGCACTTTCTTCCGCAACACCTTGTGGCCTCCAAAAGCAAATTAACATGTCAGCACCTTTGCCTCAGCACTGAGTGGCCAAACTGGCAAAGCTAGCCAAACTGACAAACTGGAAAAGCTGTTCCTGCACTTAGCGGCCAAACTGGCAAGGCTGTCCCTGAACTGATTGGTAGAACTGGCGAAGCTGTTCCTGCACTAAGCCGCACTGACTGGCATAGCTAACTGAACTGGCAAACAGGCAAAGATGTCCCTGTACCGAGAGGCTGAACTAACAATACGAACCAAATTGACAAACTGGCGAGGCTGTCCCTGTATTAACTGGCAAAAGTGGCCAAGTTAAGCAAACATGCAAAGCTGTCCCTGCTCTGAGTGGCTAAACTAGCAAAGCTATCCAAACAAGCTGGAAAAGCTGTCCCTGCACTCAGTGGCCAAACTAGCTAAGCCGACCAAACTGGCCAACTGGCACAGCTGTTCCTGGACTGAGGGGCTAACTGGCAAAGCTGTCTCCACACCCCAAGAAACAAAAAAAACGTCGTAAAAACTTCTCGAAACGACTAGTAAGGTATGCGGACATCTAGGTATACTATGTGACGTCGAATAAACGTTTTCACAGGAAGTTCTTTAGAATATGTCGAGAAAACATTCTGTACAAGAAGTCTTTTCAAAACTTTTGCTAAACGTTATTTTCTAGAACTTTTCGAAGGATTCGCTGATGAAGTCTCCATTGCCCATGCCATATATGCAGGGTGTTTTCTACGTTTCTTTTTTCCTTAAAATTAAGATAATATTCCCTTTACATATTTATGTACTATATATAAGTTTACATAATTTTCCACATATTTAATGTAATAACAAAGCTATCTAGTCAGCATTAAGAAATTAATGCACAATGCGGTGTGCATCTGCGCGGCTAGAACAATTTTACTTGTTTAAACATGCTACCCGCTGCTCGACAGCTTCTCGAAGGTCGGGTTTGAGTCGAGTTCTCTCGTGTTTTAAATGTGCTTGCACTTTGTGATCTGGCAGTGCGGCTGATTACGAAGACGCGCTATACTCAAGCGAGCAATTGTGGCTTCGGATCGTGGAACACTCGCCAGGTGTTACCATATTCACTGTCACCGCTTTGTTATCACCGCGTTCATCACGTTTTTCCTACCATGTCCCGATAAGTGAGCTTTTGTTTACGTGCTGACCCAGTTTTTCTGTAGTATTTTAGCAGTGTAATGGCAAAGTTGTGCGAAGTTAAGCACGGACAAGTTTGGTTGTTTTTTCTTCTGTGTGGAATGTTAAGCATACACGCGCAGTGGTAATCCGGCGGCAGATTTGAGAATAGTTCTGGCGGCAGCCGCCTCTGTGAGCTGTGGTGTTGGAGGGCAGCCCTGCTCGCAAGTGACCACTATTTTTGTTTAATAATTCTAAGGCGTTTTTTAGCTGTAGGCGTTGATCATGCCTAGGAGGCATAAGCTTGTCTAAGGCAGTTTCAGTTTCATGTACGTTCCATTTTAAACAGCTACAGTATTATTATACGTTATGACTATCAGACATGTTTGTCTTTGTGGGTGGCCGACTGTATGCCGGTGTATGCATGCACGCCGGCACGCGTCTTCATAAACTACTGTGATACTCGAGTTGATGCGTGTTTGTTTGCAGCGTGTTGCATCGTCTTAGATAGGTCTCGCAAAGGTTACACTTACGCTCAAGTGTTCACGCAGCTCGTTTAGTAAATTTTGAACTTACGGTATACGCCAGCAGCATAGGTTGCCTGCGGCCTGAATCCGTGCATTTCGAGCCATTCGTTTACCCTGAACTGTATTTCGAATAAATACTTCATGGCTAAATGTGGAGAATACTGATTGTTTGCCTAGTTGGTACTTGCTTACTGACATGCTTTGACCGCAAATAACACAAACACAAAGTAAAGAAACACTCAACGACAAGCACAAGCGGCTTGTGCTTGTCGTTGAGTGTTTCTTTACTTTGTGTTTGTGTTATTTGTAGCTAAAGCATGTCAGTAAATGTGGCCGAATTGCTGTACCTGCCTGTTTGAGCACTGATTCAGTCATTAGTCGACGCGTTCGAGCACCATCGATTTTACTCTCCTTGTTTCCACTATGTTTGGATTTCGTTTTGGTTTATTAAATATTCTATGCACCTCCCCACCTTGGCGTCGAAACTTTCCTAAGTACTTTTACGTGTACGAACATTAAGAATTTTAGAGCACCACATGCAATGACATTTTCTGATTTATGACCAGCTTAACGGTATATTGGATGAAGTAAACTCTGTAGGCATGCGCTACAGATGTTAACAGATGTGTGGTATGTTCAGAATGAATACTTTATTTATCACTCCAACTAGCGATAATGTTATAAATCATAGTAATCATGCATAAGTCATGCACGTATTGCTGTTAAAATGTGAAATTGGGCACCGTATTTATTTCAGAATAATAAATTATGACTGCAAGTTTCAGTATATTAGCGCTGAAGGAAATACAACTTCGCAAACCAGTTTCATCAAACTTATTGCTAAATCGTGGTCAATAGTTTCCAAGATTTCGGTTCCTGGATTGTTGCAGAAGCTTGCGTGCTTTATTGGCACAGCGTGTGGTTCAAGGTGGATGCCTCGTGTCTTAGTTTCCCACGGTTTTTCTCTTTTTTTTCATTATACAGCTTGTGATGCTTAAGTGAGGGGTACTGCCTTTCTAGTCAACCATAGTCTTTAAAATTCATTACCATAAGTTGGCAGCACACAGTATGATTCAGCGACACCAATTTCAGACATTATGGGTATAATTGACTCAGTGTGAGCTGCCTAAAAAAGCTACATGAGTTGTATTTGAAATCAAATTCATATTTAATATATATGTTACCAGCAAGGGCACATATTTCTGACATTATAGGTATAATCGTCTCAGTGAAGCTGCCTAAAAAAGCTGTATGAGTTGTATCTAAAATGAAATTCATATTTATTTATATATTTTATCTACAATGGATACTTGATGAAAGTGCATACTATCATGTATGTGTTGTAGAATCATTGCATTTGCTGTGAATGCACTATGCAAGAGCTCAAGTCACGCATGCTTTTAACACAACTGCTATGTGTAAATTGCATATTCTTTCATGAGGTTGCAACGGTGTTCGCCAAAAACATCAAGAGTTTTTCTTGTAACATCTCTAAACATTCTTATCGGTGACAAACCGCCTGCTGTTGAAAATATTCGAGTGAGTGTGGTGATGCTTAAAATTCGTGAATTATCTTGTTAATTTACGGGCAGTACTCCAATTTTCTCAATCGCCATAGTTTGTGTACATTCTGCTTTTTTGAGACACATTGTTCCAAATAATTTAAATTGACTGATATTCAGTTTCGCTAAGAAACACATGTCACTAAATTGTTTTTCGGTTTCCATCGCAGCCTATGCATGCACCTCGTAATAACTGAGTGAAAGAATTCTAGACAAGCCTGACATCAATGGTGGCTCGTGAAAAAGTTGGCTACTGAATGTGCAGCAGCTGCGCATGGCTTGTGTTTTCTATGGAAAGGGAACTTCACTGAGCCACCTGGTTGCTGTATTCAAGTAGCTCGCATGTTCAGGATGTTCAAATTTAAGCATTTGTTTTCTTTAAAAAGTCAGTGCTGTAAGTTGTGTGTGTGAAATCCACCTTTTAAGATAGCTAATTGTTCAGGAGAACACAAAGTGCAACAAAATTATCACTGTCAGCCATGGCATTGAATAAGATTTAATAGTGAACTTTTAGTGACTACAGCAGGTGGTCATGCACGCATTAAAAATTTTAACCAGTCACATTTCTACATAGGTTCAAGAATTCTGGCATGCCTGTGCAAAGTATCCCGTTAGAAAGTTTAGTTGTGGCTCGCA
Source organism: Rhipicephalus microplus (assembly GCF_013339725.1). Classification (NCBI taxonomy): domain Eukaryota; kingdom Metazoa; phylum Arthropoda; class Arachnida; order Ixodida; family Ixodidae; genus Rhipicephalus; species Rhipicephalus microplus. Next base: position 113,986,202 of record NC_051168.1, on the reverse strand, counting down.
TCATCATTCATGCAGGACAGTGAGCACGAGCAGACAGCTGCTACTCCCTGAGGTGCCGCATATAATCTAACCATGGGTCGAAGCCATAGACAAACATTATAATGGTTACCTTTTTACTACGGCTGCTGACAGCAAGCACTGACTGCTCGTCCCACCAGGGAGTAATATTTTGCTGATTTGACTGCCTCGCATCGTAATCATGAAAACCACAATTAAGCTTCCGAGTGGAATATCTTGGAGCATAGACATGCTCGAAGAATTTTCGCAAAGGGGAGTGTGTAAAAACACGACTGCCACAAACTTTTCTATGCAACATACCCACTTATTGTAGGCACCAAAATTTCATGATTCTTAGTTAATTGGGCAGCTGACAGCATGACTGTCTTACTTTGTGCCCCTCTGGACACATACTTATCTGTAAAGGCAGTTTTCTGTTCTTAGGACCAAATTTTATTGCAAGCACAAAGCACGTCTGAGTGTATCAGTGCTGGTATCAAGGTTTTATGTCATGTTTAATTTTTGTGTAATCTGCAGTTAGTCACTTGAATTTGAACTTTTTGCATAGCAATAAGGCTGTAGCAGATCAATGATTTTATTTCACTGTAACATTGACTGAATATTTTGTTTTAAATATCTTTGTAACCTTAGTTCATATCTTCTCGAATTTGTTGTCATAAGTACATCAAGTGATTTTCTACTGTCATACTTAATCATACCTAACTTTGCCAATACCTAACCATGTGTATATAAACATTGATGCCTAACCATGTTAAACATTGTTAATGATAACTGACAGAAGACAGTCTGGGATATTGGAGTGTTTTTACATCACTTGTCTTTTGTGCGACTATTCTGGGATGGAATTAGAATTCGGGGGTGCGAAAACCACAATTTGATTGTTAAAGACGATTTGTGGTGAAACCTATTATTTCGACTACTCATGGTTCTAACATACCTAAATAAAGCACGCAGCGTGAGAAAAAATCAATTGTTCAACTGCTGCTTTTTGGCTGTAACACATTTTCTACCTTCGTATATTTACTACTGAGCCAATAATATGTTTTCTGCTAGCCTGCTTATTTATCTGCGCTGATCGAAGTCTGCTCGAAGAAACAGTTTGTACCTTTTGTATGTGTGCAGGTTCCTCGACCAAGTATCTGGCCAGCGCCTCTATTGCTTTGTATATTAGTTTCTATAAAGCGTGCAAGCTTTGGGACAAAGTGTAATCACTGTTACGTACACCGGCTTTTTCACCCTGACAACTTCTTTCAGCTGAGCAAGCATCCACTTTTTTACGACCTTTACTGAAACATCCCCAGTAAACATCGTCATCATTAGTGAAGTGCAAAAAGATGTGTACCACCGAGGAAGAAATTTGATGACAGAACAGAAAGGGCGTCACTCGCAACTGTCCTCCATTTTCTTTTTCGGTGGTACGCGTCCTTTCTTGCATTTCAGAAAGCATGTAACAGGTAGCGCAACAAAAAGTTTTACTAGAATATAGCGTCATCATTGATGGTACTATTTTGCAATTTGTTGGTGTTGCACCTACTCTAACTAGATTCGATACTGGCACGCACAGAAGTTCCACGCCACTCTACGCACGCTCGCTAGTCTGGACAAATTATTCTCCCAAACCGCTGGTTGAACGTTATCCAGCGAATCGCACGCCTGCTTGCCTACGAAAATTCTCGCACCAGGCATGCGTCGGAAACACGGCAGCGCAAATCCTGACACCGGCATGGCTTGTGAAGAAGCTGGGGTGGTGGCGCCATCTATTGAACATGGACGAACTCGTCCAACGCCCCGTATATTATGGCTGTGGCGCCATTCATTTTCGCAGAGACGAGAGTGGGTGGCACAGTCATCGTCGACCTGGCTGAAAGGATCCGTGTAATATGGGGAAGGGGAGGCGAGTTACGCTGGCTTAAGTATATTGAATCACGTGCGCAAACTAAACTCCCATTGACTCACCTCAATCTGTAAGTTAATCTCCCGAGGTTGATTTCAGCGTATGCCACTTATCTACAAGACAACGCAACCGCTACTAAGCGCTTACGATAAATGCGGCCAATGCATATGGGGAGGTGGATCCTGCTTCAGTAACCCTAAGTACAGGCTGCTAACTGTCTAGCCGGGGGGGGGGGGGGGGGGCAGACAAAATCAAATGGTACAAGCGTAAATAGGAGTTTTATTCCACGACTTAAAACGAACGTAAACGATCATGAAGCTTTAATAAGTATAATTATCATCAATCTAACTACGTTGGGCAAAGGCATCTGCCTACGAAGTGGAATATGGGTGAGATGGTGACTCTGAACCAAGTATACTGCACGGAACTGAATGAGACCCGCACGGAGCCAAGCGCCAATTAATAATGGCCTTAGAATGCCTTAATGGGCACGCGCGTGAACACACACTTAATATAATACGCCTGGGCATGGAGGGTTAATTTCTTGGCACAACTTGTCAGCAGACGTCGTTATCGCGAGCAGTTTAAAAGGCAACTGCCATGCAGAAGCATTGCTTAAAGCGGTCATGTTGTCCCCTCAAACTTCTAACCATGCAAATATTGAGATCTTTACAAATCAGCTGAAGAATTACTAGATATCGAAAGGATGACGGGCTTTACAAGCAGTGAGATAAAATATGAGTTCAATATGTGGCTCACTTTTGGCTTAGTGTGCATATGTTTTCCTTTTTTTTCTGCAAGTAGGAATCGCATCTGTTACAGAAAAGTTGTTTTATTTCGAGGACGAACAGTTTACAAACTATCAACGGGGTGCTCAACTTCTTGCGACAGGGGCAGTACGATGACGAGCTCAGCGGTCCACAAATCTTGCTATGTTGGTTAGACTACAGTGCCTAAAACAAGTAATAGGTATATTCAAGACTCTATAGCTATAGACGCCCATCTAGCCAGAATAGCCGGGCCCCAAGCGCTTTGTGACGATGCGAGAGTAACGTTAACGTCGACTGATGGCATCTCCCGGTGACGGCTTCACCACAGGTGTCTGGGTTGATCAGTCTCAAGGCCTGCGCCTTCGCCACGTCGACTCGAATGATTTGGCCTGGGCTCGTCATCATGCGACAATTCAAAGTGACGATCACAATTGCATCACGTACCACCATGTTTCTAAGATGTTGTGCGCTGCTTATGCCGGCAGTTTTCAATATACCGCAACTGGAATGTCTTCACCGCGAAAAGCTCCGAAGGACCCTTGTAAGAGCCTGCAGGTAGCCGTGCATATGCAATTTACGTCTACTGTCCCCCGCTTCTCCACGACACGTTGAACGTATAGCCTCACGCACCCACAGACTCTTCCGTTCTTCTATAGTTGAAAATGACATGAGCGAGACGCGCCATCATCGACGCTTGACCGGGTACGAGAAGCACAGAGTGTCAGCAGCGTAAGAGAGTGTTTCTATATGTGTGCGGTTGGGTGGTGAAGAAATTCAAACCCTGTGATGAATGCAAGAGTCGCCAGACGAGAACAGAATTACGAGCAGTGTGGATGAACGTTGAAGATGATCATTTGTTTCCGTTGAACAAACGGTTCGTTGTTCTGAGCCGACATATTCCTTGTTTGTCGAGTTCCCTTCACTTTTTAGGCTGTGTTGCTACTTTTTTTCACGTGCGAAGCACTTCATGCGTTCGGATTTCCAGCGCCTCCAGTCTTCGCAGCCCGCCATGGTGTTTTCCACAGTCGCCCGTCACGGTAAGACAACTGACATATAAGACGGCGCGTTGGCCCAAGAACAGCTCGTATACTGCATGGACAAACACTATATCAAACGCTGTCTGTAACAATGAGAGGAGGCTGGCCTCTCCTTGTATGTGCGTGTATCGATGCAAGGAAGAGGAACAAACTTTGTTCAGAGCAGGAAGTACTAAATTGAGGGACACTTCGTAGATTTCAAACTGTGCTCGATGAATCCCGAGGACATTCGACAGACTATATCATGTTCTTTCTTTTTACTCTCCCAGTTTAATAACACACAAACAGAATGTTTTTTTTTCACTTCTACCGAGAATTGCAGTGATACGCGAGACAAATCTACCTCACTTTCTCGTACGTTCATATTCTCGCAATTCGTGCAAATGGCATAAAGCTCCTTCATCCTCCTCCTTACGGGAGAAGCGCCACAGCTAGCACTGTGCCAGGGATCTGACAAACACCTGTCAGCTCGGCTGTGATAAGTTCGGGTTTTCCCCTTAAACGTACAGGCGTGCAGTCACCGTTGCGCCCTGTTATGCCAGCGAGTCCTCGTCAAACGTCCGTGCCTCTGAAACAGGCAATCTGGGTCAAGGCCAGCCCGCAGCCCGCCGGGCGCGAACAACTCCACGGCGTGAACACGCGCGGCGCATCTGTGGCCCACGTGCATTGAGTCAGCGTCGCACGTGACAGCGAGCCGGCGTCCTCATGTCTGGTGGCCTGACGCATCGCGCGGCGAACCCCATTGGAGGAGCCTGCTCTGAAGACCAGCGGCGCTTCTGATTGGACATTTTAGTTGGGCCCGTGTAAATAAAAGAAGCCCTGCGGCGTGTCGCGATCAGCGGTTTTAGGCGAAAGGCTGACCTATGTGTTAGAGAGAGGAGCTCGGCTCTTCGAGTCTCTGCCGGCCCCAGTGCCGAAATTGTAACGCCTCTGTATATATGCTGTACATAAACCTTGTTTAACTCACCGTCGTCTCGTCCGCTCGTCTTATCGGCTCTGCGCAGACGCAGTCGCGAGCTGATAAACATACGCTACGCAACAGTGGTTGGCAGCTGCGGGATCGGCCGGCGTCAGCGACATCGATGCGGTGAGTGCCTGATGTTTTCCCCTCAGTTCACCAGACTACTCTAGCTCAGGTTGTAGTAGTTTAGAGAAGGGCTGTGTGAAGCATTAGAGTGAGCTTTGATCGTTTCAAGCAAAGTCGAAGTGCTTTGAAACCAAAGTTAATGCGGAGGGGGTAAACACGGAGAGTGAAAAGTTGCTTGCGCGTCTTGCTAGTTGACTTATAGTGGGTACGGCAAGTAATTGTTAACAGGGGCAAACAGCAAGAGGCTAGTGTGAACGATGGAGAACCTTAAAGTGAAGGAACTCATCGAAATTTGTGAGGAACTCGGCATTACTTTGGGCCGTGCGAAACGAAAGCAAGCGATCCTTGAGATCATGAAGGATGAGGGAGTGTCGGCTGAGGAAGTCGATGAGGCCTGGGTGGATATTAAAGCACGCCGTGAGGAGGCTGAAAGGCGAGAAGTAGAAGCTCGCGAACGTGAGGAGGCTGAAAGGCGAGAAGCTCGTGAAGAGGCTGAAAGGCGCGAAGCTCGCGAACGTGAAGAAAGGCGCGAAGCTCGCGAACGTGAAGAAAGGCGAGAAGCTCGCGAACGCGAAGAAGCTGAAAGGCGCGAACGTCGCGAGGAGGCCGAGAGACAGGAGCGCCTCGAGATGAAACGAATAGAATTGGCAATCCTACAGTGTTCGCAGGCGCCTAGCGCAGCTTCTCCGACGATTCAGGTCAGCGGTATTAGAATTCGGGATCAACTGCCACCGTTCGTAGTGGGCGAGGACATGGCGAAGTATCTCGTCAAGTTTGAACACGTCTGTGAGCGAAATGCTTTGGAGCAGTCTCTTTGGGCGCGGAACCTGCTAGCTCTTCTTCCCGGCGAAGTGTCCGACGCGATAACTTGCTTGTCGAGGGAAGCGTTTGAGAGCTATGACGAGGTTAAGGAAGTGCTCTTGAGACGTTATAAGTTGTCACCCGAGGCTTTCAGACAAAGGTTCCGGTATGCTGAAAAGGGGAATGAGTCACACGTTGACTTCGCGTTTCGTCTTAAAGCCGATTTATTGAATGGCTCAAGGGCGAAGGTGTTTATGACGACCGCGATAAAGTGGTGGAATGCGTTGCATTGGAGCAATTCTACCGCTGCATCGAGGAGGATGTCAAACTTTGGCTGCAGGACAGACTTGGGACGTACAGTTAAACAAGGCAGCTGAGTTAGCTGAGGAGTATTATACTCGCCGAAAGTTGCATAGCAGGGCAGGCGCGTTGAAAAGGATGAAAGGAAAGAGGGCTTTTCAAGGAAACCTGATCAACGGAAACCCGCTCCGCACCGTAATTTCAAGAAGGACCCGTCTCTTACGAAGGACAGTGTAGGGGAAGGGCAAACAGAAGCGGAGAAATCGAGTGAGGTTTCTACCACACAGGCATTAGAACCGGAAAACAAACGGAAGCCGCTAATCTGCTACAACTGTAAAAAGGAAGGGCACATCGCGAGAAACTGTCAGGAAAAGTTTGCCTTCGCAACGATCCGAGAATCAGAAAAAAATGCGGTTGTTGGAGCCGTATCTCCAAGAAATTAGGGTCAATGAGAAACGTGCCGAGCACTTAGAGACTCAGCGGCAACCATGGACGTTGTCCATCCTTCATGGTGTCTCCGGATGACTTCACAGGAGAATGCGCGTGGATCAGGCAAGTCGCCGAGGAGCAAGTGTTCGCTTACCAATCGCCACCGTTGTCATTGAAGGCCCGTTCGGTAAGCTTTGCACCGAAGCGGCTGTGTCTGCCGCTGAATGGTCGTTTTTCTTATCTTTTCTCCAACAACTCGGAGCAGCTTCTCAAAGAGCAGGGCAAATCGTTCTTCCCCAACTTAGCGTGCATGGCTCCCACGCGATCGCAAGCGCGAAAGCTTTCGCGGAAGCTTGACTTGGTTCCATGCGGTGAACTCTCAAGTGACCTTGTCGGCGGGTCGACGGAACCCCAGAAAGGAAATTTTCCGCATGAGTCATGTGAGCAGTCACGCGAGCGGCCCGTCGCGGGAGCGGCCGGCGCGGTATGCGCTGGGGAGACGACGTGGCGCCATTGAGTCAGAGCGAGAGGGTTGCAACGCTCTCGCCTGTAGCGGAAAGTTGGAGCGAGCTGCCGAGAGTTGATCGAGAGACGCTCATTCGAGGGCAGCGTGAGGATCTCTCGATTGAAGCGCTAGTGGAAAGCCAAATTGAAGCGCGAGTGGAAAGCCAGAAAAACGCGGCAAAAGTGCTGTCGAAGGAGCACTACGAGAAATCGGGGAAGAAGCGCGCTTTTGAAGTTGATAATCAGGTAATGCGGCTGCAGCCACCCAAAAGGAACAAGCTTGAGGTTGATTGGGAAGGGCCCGCCAAAGTATTATCGAAGCCTTGCGATACAAATTATGAAGTGAAATTAGGAAGGCGGCCGGACAAAATTTACAACTTGATGAAACCATACGTTCAACATCAAGCGATCGTAAATCTGTTGTTGAATGCTTCAGAGGAAGAGGAAGCAGAAAGTTTGAGTTCTAGTGAGGTAATCGAAGGGGGATCGAAAGTAATCCGGGAGCAGATAAACCTAGAGCCTAGCTTAAGTGAAGGAGGACCTGAGAAAGAGGACCTGAGAAAGATTGGTTCCGAGTTTGAAGACGTGTTTTCGGACTGCCCCGGAAACATGAGGGTGATCGAACACGATATCGAGCTAAGCGGTGAGGAGTCAATCCGTAGCAAGCCGTATCGTTGTTCCCCTGTGCAACGTCGAAAGTGTGAGCGCTCTTGGTGCCGCATAGGTATCGTCGCCTAAAAGTGGCCGGTTACTGAAGTGGAGCATGTTGCTCCACAGCGCAACTTTGACGTTCGCTAAAGAAAAAAAAAAGGTAAACGCTAATGCAGGTGCATTGAGCAGTGCGTTCCAGCTAGTAACTTCTCAACCTTTCGGTTTCTCGCTGGCGATTCGGGGCAAAATTTTGACCTCATCACGACCTGGGCCGAGCGCTCCGTTCAGAGTGCTCTCAAGGGGCCAACTTTATGTGGTATTCTAATCCGTTACGTTGTTGTACGTGGAAAAAAAATTGAGTTGTCATTTTAGGGGTCTTTTGTCCCACATGTGCCTCTTGATGTAGAGGGAACAAAATTCCGATAACACGTAGATAGGTATATGTTGTACTATACTTTGTCTGGTGTTCTGTCGGGTGACCGAGGGCACTTGCTTGTGTCGTGTGTTGTCTGTTGTCGAACCGTTCTTAGCAAGTTGCAGAACCATCGACAAGTGCTGAAACCGAAAATGGTCAGAAGAGACGAGCGAAGTTGGCCAGCAAGTTGTGGCGACAAGCCAGTGGAGCGGGGATCCGTCGTCAATGATGGGATGTGTTCCCGGAACAGTCTGGAGCTGTATTCTCCCCATGGCCCTGGAGGCGAACCTGGAGGGACCTGGCGAACGAGCGCACCTGACATCCGAGCCCCGTGGAAGCAGCTCGTCTTTCCGGTGCATTGTCTGGCGGCGGGGGTGCTGTTATGCCAGCGAGTCCTCGTCAAACGTCCGTGCCTCTGAAACAGGCAATCTGGGTCAAGGCCAGCCCGCAGCCCGCCGGGCGCGAACAACTCCACGGCGTGAACACGCGCGGCGCATCTGTGGCCCACGTGCATTGAGTCAGCGTCGCACGTGACAGCGAGCCGGCGTCCTCATGTCTGGTGGCCTGACGCATCGCGCGGCGAACCCCATTGGAGGAGCCTGCTCTGAAGACCAGCGGCGCTTCTGATTGGACATTTTAGTTGGGCCCGGTGTAAATAAAAGAAGCCCTGCGGCGTGTCGCGATCAGCGGTTTTAGGCGAAAGGCTGACCTATGTGTTAGAGAGAGGAGCTCGGCTCTTCGAGTCTCTGCCGGCCCCAGTGCCGAAATTGTAACGCCTCTGTATATATGCTGTACATAAACCTTGTTTAACTCACCGTCGTCTCGTCCGCTCGTCTTATCGGCTCTGCGCAGACGCAGTCGCGAGCTGATAAACATACGCTACGCAACAGCCCCCAGTCTATAGGGCTCCGCTGGAACAAGCGGCTTGGTGGGCCTGCTCATAGCCCGGTCAAACGAAGCTGTTCGAGAAGCACCGATGTTACGCACGTCCTCAGGTCTCACGTCACCGGAGCTGTTTTTGAATAATTTTGTTGGTAGACGCAACCTCAGGTAATCGGTCACCGCAGCAGGGAATTCGATTCATGGCCTCGAGCTTATAATAGGTATAGTTTTCGAATAGCGTACGCTAAGTTAGTGAGCGTTGCGGACTTAGCATTTGTGTATGGGCACCAAATGAATTTTCGAATAGCATTTGCCTCCGCAAACGCTGACGCACGCTCGCAGCATGCTCGCTCATCACCGCAAAGCCCGCAAAGTGGCTTCGCGGGCCTTGCGAGCCACACGCCTATTTGGATTTTTCGAAGGTTGACCGCAAATGCTAACTAACGGTGGTTAGCGTTACACGCATGCGCAGTGGCAGAGACTTCAACGGACAGAGTACACAAAGCTTTGCGCTCGCCATCTGAAAACTCCCTAATAACGGAGCTATACACGTGCAGTACTCCCGAATCCCTTAACTATTAAGTGCAAGTTGGTCAAAACACCCTGTATAATTGTTTCCCTCGAAGTTATTAGTTTAAAAGCTAACATTGAATTCTAAAGGGTACTTACACAGCCCCTTGTGGAATAGATTACCCTTTAAGTTTCTGAAATGGGTAAGTATTTCTGGTGGACTAACCAGCGCCAGAATGGGAGCTTTTCATGTTAACATCCCTACAGGTACGCCTCCAGTTGAAAGTAGAATGTAGAATAATTGTTGAATGTTTGTCGTGGAAGGATCACAGCGGTTACGTTACGGGACGGCTTCACGCTCTCCCATAGTAGAGTACCTAGTACTCTAAATCGTTACCCACTTTTTCTAAACACACAGGACGGCTTTATGCTCTCCCATAGTCGAGAATTATGTACTCGAAATCGTTAACCACTTTTTCTAAACAAGGCTTCGCGCTCCGTAAGTAGCAATCGTACAAGTTCACGTAGAGTACCCTGTGCTCTAAATCGTTACCCCCTTTTTCTAACTCCCCCTCCTCCCCCCCCCCCCCAAGGGTTCGCGCTCTGTGATGCCCGCGAGACGGCTTTTTGCTCTTCCATAGTAGAGTACCATGTAGTCTAAATCGTTAACAACTTTTTCTAAACATATATATTTTATGCATTCATCGTCTGGGTTCTCATTCGGGAAGCGTTCATGCTTTCTCATAATGAGTACCAAGTACTCAAGTCGTTCCCCGCTTTTTCTAAACACACAATCAGACACGGCCTTATGAAATTTCAGGCCCACGGGATGGCTTTATGCGCTCCCATTGTAGGGTACCACGTATTCTAAATCGCTAAACACTTCTTTATTGCGAAGCATTTCTTGGCGAACTTCGGTGACATTGAGCGTATCTATTTATCTATCTAGCCACTAACGTTTGGGTGCTCTCGTGGTCAGCCCCTTAACTTGCGTGAACCAAAATTAGCGTGGGAAGGTAAGATGGTTTGACGAATATGACGCGCTGGCCAAGACGTGAATAATGTCACAATCCCGTCGCGTACGTCATCCAACACTTTCCGCCAGACAGTGGCACATACCCACAGGCGGGTATGTGCCGTTGGTATGTGGGCATGTGCCACAGGTGATTGATACTTGGTACCTACCCAGGAACGACGAGAACACACACGGGCAATTTCAACGCTTGAGCGTTAAGAAATACCCAACATTGGTAGCATCGACCCGACGAATTTAAAGAATAAATGTCTGCATCCCAGCTGGAAACGCACCCAAGCATATTGCGTGCCAATGAAGCATTTTACCACAGAGCTACGCCAGGTCTCAGAACTACGCCAGGTCTCAGAGCAACAGGGTATAGGGGTTGCTCCTTTCAGGGAGCAATTGCATTGCCACTCCATTACTCCCCTAAAAGGAGTAACTGCAGAGGGAGGAACCGTTGCTCTCCTTTCAGTTCCTCCTTCGGGAGATGAACAGTTACTCCCTCCAGTTCCTCCCTGCAGACCAACAGTTACTCCCACCAGTTGCTCCCTGCAGACCAACCATTACTCCCACCAGTTGCTCTTCTAAGAGCAACAGTTACTCTTTACCGTTCCTCCCACGTGTTCGCAGTTACTCTCTGAAAACCAACTGCACATGCTTCCAGTTACTCCTTGGGGAAATGAGTATTTATCTCGAGTATGCTTGTCACACGCTTAACACATGGCGAGAGCTCCTTAAAAGAGCACTGCTTGGGTGCTTCTAACGCAAAAAGTGGACAAATTGAAAGGAAAATAAATGCTTTATTGTTCTTTTTATGAGGCGACGTGTGACCACACGTAAAAGTAGGCTTCGCCACACCACAGCCAGCACTAAACAAACACCATAATACATCAAAGGTTTTCTGCGTCATCCGTGGAAAAACAATCTTGAATTTCTAGCATAGGGCAGTCTGTGTCATCATTGGTGAGAGAAGGGCCACTTCTCCAATTCTGAAGAACTCAAGTTTCGCAGCTGGTGTTTCCATCAGGCTAGCGCAGCAGAACGTCACCGCAGGCATATGTGAAGCATCTCATTGCTGCAAGAAAAAAAATAGAAGTGTGAGATTAAACATGCCAGAATCAATTCATAACAATGAGTCACACACACTGCAGCAGCGCTTACATTCTAGGATATCTACTGCAAAACGAAATGTGAAAAAAAGGAAGGTTCGGCCAAACGTTACTTGGCAAGCCATATAAATGCTGATGTGGTAGACGCTCTTCACATGATGTCTCAGACAGCAATATTCTGGAAGAAAATGTGCAGCACCTCAACAAGGCATATTTGTAGCAGTTAAAAATACCCTTAGGTACAGTTAACTTGTTTCCTATACACAGCTGAGTGACATTTCTATGAGCCCATTCACCAATGGGCATTCTAAATGAGGTCTTGCGTGTGGCAAATAACACGTACTGTCCGCTCATGTTAAAATACTTATTTAGCTCGTGCACATAGTTGCTCTCGATTCTACTGTTCTATCATACGCTGCTGCGTCTGAATTGTGCAATACCTGTAGGCACAAGCCAAGCATGCAAAGCCTGCTTGAAAGCAACCATTTGCAGAGGCTACATGATAATCTTCAGTATATTTCTTTGTACCTGACGCAAACGGCTGGACAAAACTATAGACAAATAAATGTAGACCGTGCTACCTTCAAAAAATGCTTTAAATTTAGAAAACTAGGGTGCATTCGTTCACTCGGTTGACGAGTCACAGCCACGAGATATGTAAACGAAGCAATATCTTAAGGCATGCACAGATATTCTGATTCTTTGTTTGACAGTGTCACAGATAGCTTGCCAATACATATATATTTGAGAGCAACAAGATGTGAAGCTTTCATTAGTTCAACGTCTTGTTGGTTCACAGCCAAACAGGTTACTGCTTGTTAGACAAATTGGAATAAGCACACCATGGTTTCCAAAAAAAAAGCATTATTAGAAGTTAGCTCCTGGTGTGAATGTCTGCCTATTTATTTTGTACTGCCTTCTACATGTGCCACAAAGACATTTGTTGAGGATGTGCTACCAGTCAAGCCAAGATCGCATACTTGGTCAATGTGATGGAAATACAAACATTAGAAACACTGCCACCTCTAGTAAGAGCATAACACTTCAGTATCTTGGACACGCAAAGAGGTGCACAAGAAAGATAAGCCCACTCTTGCGGAACTTTGAACGCGAATATTTCAGGTGTGGGAGGTCAACATGCTGTGGCACTTTTAAACCCACGAAACATCTGCAGAAAACAGGGTAAAGGCAAGTCAAGAAACGCTGTTATGAAGGCCTGCGCATGGACAGCTTTGTGAATCTAGGCCCAAGTGTTATGCTTTGTGCAAGCCAAAATCCATGTAAATAGGGAAAGCATACTTTTAGGAGTACCAGCATAAACAAATCTTGGCAGTTGGCTTTTTAGTACAAACAGCAATCCCTGCAATGAAAACATAAACATTTTATCTTAACGGTAACAGTGTGAGCACACACACGGGCCAGCGGAGCCATGTCGAATTGTCAGTGCCAGTGTAACCATGTGGCATAATGAACTATTCTCTGGCCAACACATGCACAGTTTGCCCCTAAAAAGCGATGCTTTCATATACGTAGTACAAAAAGTCTGCACTTACCAAAATTCACTTGCTTTCTGTACTTGAGCATCGTTGGGAACATCTTTATCTGCAGTATAACCAAATTTGTGTCATATCCCTGAAAAAAAGGTAAAAGACATGCATCAAATATTGTTTCATTTGGTAGCAGTGAAGTCAGGTTAAGAACAGCCAAGTGGGAATCAGCCTAATTATGTGCATGCGGCAAATCCCAAACGGCGTTATTGAGGTTGTCGAAATTTTCGTCGATTGGTATTAACGTCGATATGTGACTTCAACGGCATGCCAAGTTTTACAGCGCATAAAGATTTCATGATGCAGAATAATGACAGCGCTAACGAGACATACAGCATTTATGATTGTCTTTTACAATATTCAGTTTTGCTAAGGTTTTGTATCACTAAAGAAATCTGAAAGATTTGGGTCATTCCTCCTCCAATTGTTCTGTCAATATGTAAACTGCTCGCTTGATGGTGCGCTTATAAAATAGTACGTTCAGCGCAGAGGTGAAGCAAGTGACGCAGTGATGTGGGCAGATTTTTTTTTTTTAGGCGTGCGGGGGGGGGGGGGGGGGGTCCGCTTATCTGAATAGGCCGGGCAAGCGAATATGGTCGTCAATTTGGGCTCCCTACGCCCGGCCTAAAAAAATTCTGTGCGCAACCGCCTGGCTATGCCAGTGAAGTGATGCGACAATGATTTGTTCACTTACTGATTTACATACACTTTACATCTCTAAAAAATGCGGCCCAAGGCCCCAACACTCAGCCGTTAACATTACATAAAGCCAATGGTAGAAAAGTGCCAGTATGAATGCAGCTACAACCCCGCCCCAATGTTTTTTTCAAGCGAGGTAGTGTTGCGGAAATGAACTTTTAACTGCAAAAGTACACTGGCACTGCAGTGGTGACAGGGGAAGCAAGAGGGTATGCAGGCGGTAATAGAGGTAATTTAGTCCGATACGGCTAGCAATGGATACGGTGAATAAGAGCAAATCATTTCTCTTTCAATAGCGCAACCACTCAACAATGTATTGTAAGAGCGTTAAATGTTGCTGGAAATGCCACTCACCTGCACGCTGATGCATGCACAGTCCTTTGTCCGACGAGCGAACAGGCTTGCAGATAGCTGAAGACGTGTTTACGATGTGTTTGTTCCACCCAGCAGCAAAATCCACAACTACTTCGCGCTCCATAAAGATAATATACACTAACCTTCATCACGAATAAGTAGAAACGCAAATCTGCGACACACACACACGATCAAAACATAGCTCACAAGTTCGCACGTCCATGTGCTCGCCAACCACAGACCATATGAAAATGAGTAAGTAGTGAACGCGAACCTAGTTGCGCCGAGAAAAAAAAAAACGTCGAGCAGTGGCAGCTCAGGCGTCAGCGCAATAATTTCAGTGTGTTTTCCTAATACAATTATAATAAAAAAACTGAGGTACACTAAAACTCATAAATATAAAAGTTGAGTGTAATTTTTGTTTAGTGCTAGTCAACATAAACACTGAATAAAAATTACTTTGTAACTTACATCGTTTGCTACGCTAGCGCCACACTTCTCGTGCGGGCGCAGATGGCGCAGAATTCTGCCCTCAAACTACACGGTGAAGCGTGCTACTAAGTGTATGGCTGATGAGAAGCGCGTCTGGGTCCGCTTTTTTTTTTTTTCTCCGATATATCTGGGCGGGGGGCTCCTTATGCACGTGTTTCGGTGCTTGATCGACTTTGACGCCCTTACTTCGCGGACGAACGGCGTGTCTAGGCTTTTTTATTGTTGTTTTGCACGTGTTTCGGCGTACGGTCCGCTTTGACGTGCAACTCTCCATTCTGCTGCTGCGTGTGTTAGGTATTTGCCGTACTGTATTCTCAGGCCTTCTGTGTTCAGCCAGCGCTGCTATCTTATTATCTACGGATGCTAAAATAAATCACTGTTTTGGTTTGGTGAAGCTTGGCACACAGAACAAACAATAATCTGGCCCATGAATATCAATGTGGGCGGCATGCATATTTGTGTGTGGTGTCCTGCCGGGGAGTAACCGTTGCGTGACGAGAGCATTTACAGCGGTTCCTCCTTCCGTTGCTCCCTTACAAACTTAAGATGAATACAGTTGCTCCCCCATTCTCGAACAAGTCGGCCATCTTGTTCCGCTTGGTCTTTTCGGAGAGTAACAGTCGGTCTGAAGGAGTAAAAACAGCCGTTGCTCCCGTTTTGGCCATTTTTGGCTTAGAGTGCAGGACGCCTTTGTGCTCTCCCATAGCAGAGTTTAAAGTACTCTAAATTGTTAACCACATTATCTAGACAAGTTAAGACCTTTTTTCTAGTTGCGAAAGCTTATTTCACTACCATAGTAGAGTACCCCGTACTTTGAAATCGTCGAACATTTGTTCTAAGCAAACAGCCTGTTTTGTCATCACTTATAATGTATACCTAACAAGACGACGTTCTGTTGAAATATTATTGATGTATGGGATGATGAATTTTTCTAAATAGCACGGGCAGCCGTGCCTTCGGTGTCTGTTCTTCATATTTCGTACCGAAACCCAAATCCGGGACTACCTCTTCGGCTGGAGCCGTGGCTGGAACTGAGACAAAGACGACGAGTCATAGACCAAAGGTACAGCGTTTATCACCCGGAGGTTCATGATGCAGGAGACCATTTCGTTCTCTGCAACCCTCGTCTGCCCTTGCCTTTCAAGACGACTCTCCGAGATTCGCATGACTATGAAGAAAGGAGAGTCACACCATGTCATTGAAGCGATGTCAATGTGTTCGCGTCCTGTCAACACAGCCCTCGAAGCAGCCAACGGTATGGTCTACCGGTATTTCTCTTCGGTGTCGACTTCGAGGTTCAAGAAGACCGGAAGATGAACTTCCGGTACGATGACGCCCCTTCTTATCGACCTAACCTTCAGAGATGCCCACTGTTCATTACTTTACCCACGATTCTTGCGAAGCGATAATGAACGTAAAGATCCTGAAGTCAGAATGCTGGAGCCTTTGTACGAGAGTATCTGTGAGAGCCGTATACCCTTCTATCACGTAGCGCGACGCCAACGTCGTTGATCTCGAAGCACGATAACTGTGGAATCACGAGTGCGAAGGAGCTCGGCACAACGATGGACGAAAAAATACACACAACGTGAAGGGTTCCAGTGCGTTATTATGCAAGCACAAAAGGAGAAATGCACAGGAGAAAGACTGTATATGCAAGCGAAGTTTACTCGAAGCAGACATTAACTATAACAGCGTCATGTCGGCGTAAAGAACCAAGAAGCAGTTATCAGGCAAAACGTATAAACACTTGGCAGTATAACGGTTGCGTGGTGTGATAGGTGTATCGCAAAAACTTGGGCACCGAAAACGAACCTGCTCGCGCCACAACACTAACAGATATACTGCACGTCATCGCTACACTGCACAACCGCAAGGAGCTCCAGACATTAAGGAGCATTTAGTTATGTTATTCCAGTTAATAAAGGGGATGTACAAAAAAGAGAGCGCTGCTATCTCGTTTTCAGTATAAGACAATAATGGTGACGTCTTTTAATAATCCATGGAACAACCGCGTGGCTTTCCTTTTCGAATGTATAATAAAATGCAATTTAAAAGCTGGAGCTCTGGAATATAATGCATATCCGAATTTTGAAACTGGGCATAGATACTAATCATTTATCGTAACGTGCCTTTCCACATCCCTGTTCGACGTTTGCTGAGCTTGCACCGAACACCGAAAACCCACACTCCTTTCATCTTTAGACCTAGGCCTCCAAGATTACATGCTGGCCATGACATGCCATCTCGAAGGCCATGATCAGATATATGTCAATGCTACATCATCTTCTCCTTCGAAGGGGTCTTCGAGCACAGCCGTTTGCAGCACGAAGCTACAAGAAAATACATACGGATTTCTCAGAAATAAAAGCTTTTAGTTGTGGGAATCAAACCCACGGCCAACGCCTTTCCGGGCCAGTTGGTCTTGCAAGTGAGCTATATGCATATGCCTGGTTAACCTCCCTGCCTTCTCTCTTGTTGTTCTTCCTTCCTTATTCCTTCTTTTGCAATACGCTATCTACTTGCATGCGCGATTGAAATGTGTGATGCCTTGCTTCTCTTCACCCGATTTTAGCTTAGCCAGCATCATTCAAACGTGCTGTACAGTCACTCACAAATAAAAATACTCCTTTATACTTCTTTGCCAATCATTTCAGAAGTCACTAGCGTTCCAGTCGGGACGCGCACAGCATAATTTTCACGAATTAGTAAGTAATAACCACGTGAAGTATGCAAAGTTAACAAGTGGGGTGCCACAGTGGTCCTAGCCGCAAATTATGCAAAATATCCGCTGTTCATCGTACGCTCGATCACAATAGCCCTCGCCGCAATAAGACCCGGAACTGACGCAAAACGCACGCGAGATCGCCATCGGCTGGCTGTAGCACTGTCTAATAGCCCCGAGTCAAACCAGTTGACCCCCGGGTAACAAGCAGCAGAGGGAGGCGGCAGTTCGCGAGGGAAGGGGGCCACGTGGGAAAGGTCAATGCAATTCATCGTCTCGCGCGCGCGTCTTCGTGTGCGTACAAACAGCGCCGCAGCTATACGGCAACCATGACAGCGGCCAGAGGAGGGCGATACACTTAAAAGCTCGTCCCGTGGCAGCCCCGAATCGCAATCCAAATTGCAGCGCGCGGTCGTCTCGGCGTGGCCCCCCTGTAATATACCCACCGACCAGTCCGTCTCATCTATTGCGTTTCTATAGCGTTGCGAAATATGCAAGTGCATAGTGGAACGTTCCATGATCAGTCGTAAATGGGCCGTTCCGTCTTAGCGTTCGTATTCGAGCTTGCGAATACGAGGCAATCGGATCCGGACTCCTAAGCATGATGGCATCGCGGGATCGTTAACTTGCGTCTGGGACAGCAATATCAACGCAGACTCACGCGTACGGTAGTTGTTTGGAGGCTGCGAGTATTGTCGCACGTGCCACGTGTGATACACTCTATTGATTATACGTCAATGTAGAGCTCACAGGTCATTATGTACAGTACGGTCCAATGTTGAAGGGCACACTCTAATGAACACCATCAATACTGACGGCCTTCTAACAGCAAGTTGATAAGGGAACAATCTTCATGCACATCACTAATCTGTCAAAAAGAGTCAGAACTCATAACCACCAGTAGTCTTATGCAAATCGAAGCCACCGCGCGTGAGTAAGATCGAGAAATCTAAACACGCTGTACACGCAAGTGTTCCCTTTAACAATGTACGCATCTGTACAGTCTCTATCATACTTAGGCGAAATCTTGGAACGCATGGTACGCGTTGTGGCCAGCGCTGCTGACACATGCCGCCGTTATCAGACGACGCGGTTTTCACGCAATGGCCCTCAAGCGTCTGCGCACGCACAAGCTGCAGCCAGCGCGCGACGGCAGCGTTGGTCGCACCGCAACGTCATGCACCCCGAGATTTCCCCTAAGACTGAAACGGACTGTACATAACTCTGACGTGTATACCCCAAACGCTGTGTTTACAAGCCATGCTTTTTATACATGGTGAGTGATAGTAAAGTGCTGAGCACAAAGTTGTAGCATCTTGGTTTTATGGGGAAATAAGCTTTAGAAAAAAAAAGTTAAACAATTACGAGTACTTCGTACTCAACTGTGAAAGAGCAGTGCTTTCATTCTTACAAGGGGCCTAAAAGTACGTACGCAATGAAGTACGGCATGGGAGGTACATTTTACGGCTGCGTGCCCCGTTACTTTTTATTTAGCTTGAGCAACTGAAACCTTAGTAATGGTCGGTAGTTGGTGTCGTAATATATAGAAAATAAAAAAGGGGTCTTGTTTACGCGCACAAAAAAAGAAAAAAAGGCCACAAGGTATTTGACAACAAACAAGCTCTTTATATCAAACTGCTCCGTAATTTACCAGAATATTGTACCAACCAACTCAAGCAGCTCGTCCACTAAAAGTTAAATACACGTCTCATTAGAAGCCGTAAATTTTGGCCAGTTTATACAGGCTATAGCTATATGCTTGGAACCGATATTTTGATGGCTTATTAACTGCGCTAATGAGCGCGGAACAAGACGCAAATAGAAGACAGGGCGTCCTGTTTTCTAATTACGTTTTTGTTTATGTTTTATAGCGCAGCAGACAAGCCTTTAAAATGAATGCAAGCCAACCAACCCTATTTAGTTCCTTGCTTCAATATGACATACATATGACCAAATTCGCTTATTAGTATTAAGTTGCTGTGCCTTCTTGTACTTCGTCTAGTAGACGGGTAGCCTGTGTGAAGGAGTCATACAATCTCTGTACATGACTGCAGCAAGCAGGGGAGGTTTTGCAGTCGTACAAATATGTATGCTATAAGGCATAAAGTTCACCCGCGAGAGGAAAATGCCACGAAGAAACCGTACGTGGACGAGCTGATGTGAACGATATATTGTATATTCGGTGCATATATCACAAAACACCGCAATTTAAATTTCTTCAACACAATGGCAGTCTGAAAAAGCACACTTCCGACACACGAAATGTCGTACATTTATTCTGGGCTTTCTATCGATACATTATTTTCGTGCGGCGTGCCAGGCTTTAACTGATTTAAATGGTGTCTGAGCTACCTCCCATTTCTGTTATCCACAACACTGTCATAATTATTACAATCATTTTAGGTCAGCTTTACACAAGTTGTATTAGCTACCAATATTGCATTTTTTTTTCCCAAACATTGACGCCGTATAACGAACTTGTCACTTTTGTGCCTAACAAAAGTTCATCTGTTACTTCAAACACAGTAAGACCCACGTTTGGAGTCATGCTTAGGCTTTTACTTTATTTTAAATATGTGCACATGAACCAATTCGCCAATATTTCCGGCGCATATTATCATTGCAGGCATGCCTGTAAAATTACGCTTACCATGCGCTTTTTAGGCTAAAATAAATAGGGTGGTAACATATACTTTTGGGGGGGGGGGGGGGGGGGGGAGCAAACTAGCATCGCTAGCGTCATAAGAAAACCACCTAAGTATTTTCTCTCTTTTCCCTTACTTCTGTTTTAGCAGCAAAGGTAGAAATGAAAACCATAAGCGGGCGGAAAGCTACTGCATGGGAACTAAAAGCATCGGACATTACCATGAATTTTCTCATCGAGATATTCTTCACGCAATGCAAACAGGACAAATAAAGAACAAACGAAAAAGGCACTCAAGCAATTGCAGAAGTAATAGCACCCTCTTGCCACTTCAAGTCCACGCCACGGGACACCAGTTCCCGCACTTAGCAACGTGCAGGAAGTACATCGAAAGAGAGAAAGAAGAGAACCATGTTCTTTCTTTTTTTCTAACACTTGCGTCAGGGCGTAAAAGCGGCGCACGATTGAAACATGTCATTGCTTAAAACGCCGAGCGCATAGAGGTCAAACCAATCCACCTCGAGTTGCCCGCTTAAACGCGCTTTCCTACAAGCGGCGGCCACTTGTCCGTGCCTGCCAAACAAGAACAGTTACAAGTCCGACTTCCCCATTGGAGGTGGCGGAATAGAATTGCGGGCCAATTACAGTTCAGCATAGCTCCAACGTGCTACGTGTGTTCTCCCATTTGCGGAAGCAAACAGAAACATAACAGCTTTAACCCCATTCTTGGGCTGCTTACGGGGTGCCATTTCGATCCTGTTTCGTCCAAGGCCCGCAACAGTGGTACAACGTAGCCCGTATCATGAAGTCCAGTAAACAACTGAAGCTACTTCGCCCCGCTTGATAGCTGTAATAGTTGAAGCAATGCGAGCGGCTTACAGCCAGAAAAAAAACTCGAAAAAAGACAAAAACCGGGGGGCTGAGAAGAGCATAACGATGAAGCGCGAATCAAAGCAAAATGGAGTCTGTTGTGTGCACTGTGAGTGTAAGGCTTCGGCATCTAGGCCACAGTCAAAGCAACGGTTATTGGGGCGTTGTAGGAGAACAAGCTGTTAATGGAGGGTCCCTTACGAACAATCTAGCGCAATGTCTCATAGGCGCGAGGCAGGGTAGTGAAGTCCCGGAACTGGGGTAGCAGAAATCGACCAGAACGAGGGGTCACATCAAAGCATTAGGACAGCCAAGAGAAAGGGTTCCTGGAACAGCGCGTTAAGGTGCGTTAGACGCACCACCACTGCATATGACGTGGCGCTACGTGAAAAAGGAGCCAGAGTGCTTGGTTCCATAACAGTTAATAAGTGCACATTTATTACGTATTCCGGCGCAATATTTTCTACACGATCCACGATGTGTGAAGCGTTCCTAGTTCAGCAATCTAAAGGCCGCCTGGTCTTGGCAAAATGCGCGCTGCCTGGAGATCCGTCACTCCACCTTTACGTCAGCGTGACGACAGTTCACCTAATGCCTACCGTTCCGGAGAAGGCGTCCATACCTCTGGAAGCTCTTAGAAAACGAGTCAGTGAAGATGAACCTTCAAGTCTTCCTCTTCGAGCACCTTGTGATATCGCAACCACAGCACTCAACTGCATCGGAACAAACTTTTCATGCTGATCTAATCATTATTGTTCATGTGATTTAGGTTCAACAGCAGCAAGTCTGCCAGGAAAGTGAAATAATCGAGACTCTTTTGTCGGCCTAGACCCTTAAAAATAGCCGTCTTACAGAGATGGTACAATCTGAATCATTTGACCGTCGGCGAATGCAGAATCTTGGCTCACGTTCCTTGAGCACGTCTGTGAACAAAAACAGGCGTTGACGCAGATCAGGAACGAGGAAAGAGTAGACCATGCAACATGAAGGTGATGCTTGCAGCAAATGAAATGGCGGCTTCTTTTCATCCCTCCGTGGCAGCCCACTTTATCGGTGCGAAGAAGCAATATTATTTTGTTATATTCTGGCCACAGTGTTTGAGTAACTCAATGGAACACAACGACAGCTCCAACTTGTAGAACCGGAGCTCCGACTCAATTTTGTTTCAACTCTTATATCACGTCCCCTAGGTCGAGGGGGGGGGGGGGGGGGGGGGAGGAGATAAGAACAACTAGTTCAAGCTACAACGGAAAAAGTGGTGAGAAATCACTACCAGTTTTTTTTTTTAAGCACATGGGCGTTTGTTTATTCTTCAATGTATATGGAGAGGTTGGTGCCAATGTGTCGCACCAGCTACTCCTCTTCTTTTGCACAAACGTTGACATCGCATATTTTGTAGCAAACACAAGGCTATCATATGTACATAGCACAACGCTTACGCAGTGAGTCCACGCTTTTTAATACTGAGTGTCCACACCAAACATGTCTGTCCACACTACATAGAAATGTGCCCACACCACACAGAGTTTATAAAAACACCGGTTATCACGGAAATTTAAGTGTCCAATAAAAACATGAAATTTCAATAAAATGTCGAAAGTGATCTTGTCGCTTAAGTACTGAACTGCTTTAAGAAAGGTTTTGCCAAAAAATGTCGTAGTGAAACACCGAAATATTGTTTTGAAACATAACGGTTAACAGTGGCGATAATACTTTTTTTCATTTTGTACTTTTGAGCTATTTCTGATTCCTCCAGAAAGTAAACGACTGCGCGTGCTGCAATAGCGTGTAGCTTTCCTCTTGGCCATGGACCCAAGATTTTTGCAATTGATGGAGGTCGCTTATCCAAAGAATTTAGTTCTCGTGAAAGGTTCTTTCGACGTACGTCGTAATTTTTACAATGTGGAATGATTTGCTCCACATCTTGAGCTTTTGATTGTTTTGGGCGTTTTGGTTGTTATTGGACGGTCTCTTGCACAGCGCGTTCATTTCTACTGCATCGTATCGAGCGCCAGTATACCTTGGTTTGCCTTCGAGCAGTGTTGTTTAATTAAACTGTTGCCAGTCACAGCATGTGCGTCTGTGTACTTTCATTCTCTTGTATACGCGCTTTTTGAGGTTGGGTTCATCGTTCGGTCATACTATGTGCACAACCCTACCATTTGACGAATCGTACCACACGCGCTGAACTGCGTACCACAGCATCTCACGCGGCTTTACAGTTACTCCGAAGTCGGCCCTCCATTGACCAAGCAGCGGTGTTACGTGACGACGTCGCAAATTTCGGTGGCCTGTGACCTCATGATGACGACGTATGGTGACGTAGCCGCGTGATTATGACTTTTTTGTATCACTCTCCTTGACGCCCACAACAAAGGGTCCCTCCTCACGTTTAATAAATATATCTCGGTTTTTACGTCCCAAAGCCACGATATGATAATGAGAGACGCTCTAGTGGAAGGCTCCCAATATTATGACCGTCTAGTGTTCTTTAACATGCACTGACATCGTACAGTACAGCAGCCCCTACCATTTTCCCTCCACCAAAATGCGACCACCACGCCGGGATCGAACACGCGACCTTCTTGTAAGCAGCCGAGCATGTAAGCCGATTACACGATTGATCCACCGTGCCGGGCCACTTCTCGCGTTTTATGAGGCACCGAATGCATTTGCTTGAACAAAAAACAACAAATGCCGGCAACAGCGGTAAGGAATTTTGACAATCAGCGCTCGCAACAATCAGAGCTGGAAGCCAAAGCAGCTAATGTCCCAAAATGAAGCTACTTCCAAGCACAACACCAGCGCCTTTTCACTTGGCGTTGCTTTTTTTCCGAAAATATATAACATTTTATATCACCATGTGCTTCACCTCAACGTTCTGTATTTTCAAAATGAGACACATGTAGCGAATAATAATAGAACTCAGACAAGTATACATGATACAGGTGCTTTAAGGTAGAAAAAGTCCAGTGTTCCAGAGGACATCTAAACTAGGCAAACTTGTTGAAATAGTAAAAAAGTGCATCAAGCATACTCTTTCCCTCTTTCTTTCTTTCGTTCGTTCGTTCTTTCGTTCGTTCTTTCTTTCTTTCTTTCTTCCTTTCTTTCTTTCCGAAGGCTGCGCTAGTGATGCAATGTTGCTCAATGAAGATCTCCGGATCTTTCAGCACTCCCAGTTTTATCCATCATTCCTTCTTTTTCCTTTTGTGCTTACTTTGAAGAAAATACAAGAAAAAGAAGAAAAAGAACAAAGCTTCTTGACAGAGCGCGATTATCATTGTGAGTTTCTTTGCCTTCGTTGTGCTTCCTTTTTTTTTTCAGTTTCTAACAGCATGCAAGTTTGCCACGAAATGCAGCTCTTCGTCAGCCTTCCGCTGTGCGTCCCCTAGTCGCTAAAGACAAACAAAACAGGAGCACTAAAAAAAACGACCAAACAAAATGGGGTCAAGAACCTTTTCAGACATCACCCGTTTGAACGCGCGGTTGCAATTAGCGGTTACCCGCACAGATACAAAGACCACTCTGTACAGAAAGCGTGTTCTGGCAACCGTCTGGGCGGGCGTTCGGCAGCTCACCGAACCCCCTCCTTATCGTGCCCCCCCCCCCACCCCTAAAAGTCTCCGCTGCCGTACTCGAGCGCCTTGTTTCCAAGCAACAATTTTCTCGGAGGTGGTTTCGCACATCGATGACACAGTAATCTCGTTGTTCTCGCGCTTGTTGTGTGCTCGCTGACGACCCGGCTCTCTTTAACGTGGCAGGCAATTTCAGAGACTGTTACACGTTTGGGAAATCCAGTAACGGCCCTGAAACTTACTGGTTCCAAAGGACGGCGCGCACTACCGCGAAGCTCTATTAAACGGACTAATAGTGCCCCCGGATTATCGCAACGATCCGGAACTTCTGAGTTTGGGCTTACTCGTCGTTCTTTTTTTCTTTTTTGTTCATTGTTCTGTAGTTCTTGCACTTTTTTTTACTTTTTTGTAGGGTATGTACACTTGGGAGTGTGTCCAGGCTGCTGAAGAAAGTGATAATCCTAAAGGAAGCAGGAAAACTAAACTTTACTTTCCTTTTCCTTTTTGCATTCACTAACACTCCCGCCGCACCCACACCCAAAAGTGAGCTGCCTCGGGAAATTAATGGAAACAGGGGCGGCTGCGCGGTTTCTGTGGTTGGGTGCGATTACCGGATGGAGTTCGATCGAGTGGTCCAGTTTTTAGGCTTAAGGGGAAAATTACTGAGGTAGAATCGCCGAGTCCGGGAGCTCCGCCAAAAAGTAACGATAGCCTCAACTCAACATCAAGCTAGAAAAGAAGAAAAAAGTTCCGTTTGCTCATACTACCGTTGGCGTTAGGCAACCCGGACTTTGGCCACGCTAAGTGTTTCCGAAAGTATACTAGAAGTCCTCATTTATACAGTGGCGTGGTGAAAAAAAAAATAGAACATGCCAAGCATGTTTAATTTTCGGAGAAGGGGAACAAAAACTAGGAGTTGGCTGTCTTCGCCTAATCTTGAACGCTTAACTGCAACCGGAGGAAACGTGGATTGCCACCACTGCATCAGCACGCCTCATGCAGTTGTCCTGCAATAGAAGGCAATATTATATCATCTCGTCCTTTCAGTTTCTTTTCAGCTGCCCTTTATTGTGATTTTGGTGCACTTAAAGCAATACTTTCCACTGGTATAACGCTTGACCTACCATCTATAAATAACACGCTGTTGCTCAAGCTGTTCCAATATTGTACACTAGAACTTACCCTTACTGCCTTCACTTTCGAGCTAACTTATCGCGCCATCTTCTCGTATCTTTTCATGGTCCCTCTAACTTTACATGTGTTTAAACAAAAGCTCGACAATTAGGAATTCGATTGTACTCTACTATATATAGAGAGAGAAAGTAAAGATGCAAGGAAGGCGGGGAGGCTAAACAAAACACACATCAGGTTTGCTACCCTGCACTGGGGAAGGGATGAAAGCGAGAAAAGAGGTTGCAGGGAGCTAAGCAAGGTACACACAATACGAGCACACTCGAGGGAGCACACACAGTCTACAGGTGGTAACTCAGGTTTGTTGTCGTCAAGTAATGTAGGAATGCTTTTAGTCACTTTCTGCGCATTGAGGCAGACTCCAAGCCGTCCCAGAATCTTTCAGAGAGCTTTAATGTGTCCGCGGTCAATGCCTAACTTCAGGTATTCGTTAGAGGGCAGGTTTTTTGCATAGCCGACCTTTCCAGAGCCATTATAGTTATATCGCTATTTCCGGACTAAAACACAATTATACTATATTCGCCCTCTACAACACTCACCCCCGGCCCCCTAACCAAGGTAACGTCATAAGCTATGTGAAATATATTATCTCACCAATTTTCCGTCTACCTTTTCATTCTTTGCAGATCACCTTTAGGTATATACAATTCCCACAATAGCGCCACAGGAAGCGCTTGTCTCGAAATATCTTTCAAACAACTTCAAAGTATTTCCTACTCAACTGTGGGAGAGAAATAGTGGCACTGTGTTTTCACAAGGTACGAGCAGTAGAAGACAGAGCTGCTGTAAAGAATTTAGCTAATTAAAGCATGCAAAAGTGCACAACTTTCTAGGCAGCATCCTACATTCTACTATCCCACTTTATGGCTCTCACGTTGAAATAATAGCAGTCTAAACAGTGTGATTCAATGTCACCACGAGAAGCTTTATTCATTAAGAAGCTACAGATTATCTCATACAGAAAGCCAGACATGAATAGCTAGTCTTGTATAATACAGTTCTTCTTTTCTATATATAATGATGAACAGGAGCTGGAAGATATGTAACCATAGTTTCGAAAAAAAAAACAAATCTTGGACCGCCTCAATGAAAACTGGACATCAGGATGCATTTGTCTGCGGAAAGAACTGGCCCTATAGGTAGAGATGGAAAACGTGAATTCTTAAGAGCTTCGCGAAAGACTGGCATAAAATGTTGCACGAATAGGATGCATGGGTACATGTACACAGTAGGCACGCGCTATGTCTAGTTAATAAGGACGCTCCAAGCACCCAAATGCCGCCGTAACGTCCGTATATCTTTCAATTTGGTCTGCCTATCTATCGCAAATCCGGCACTCGTTTAGCTTTTATCCAGCGAGCCAACTCACTGAAAGCCTAGAGACAGGAGCCGCTGCGCGAGTTATTATTATTCTTTATTTTTTCGTTTAATTGGCAGTTCACGTTGAAGCGCCAAGACCGCCCCGGAGCGATCAGTTGCGTGCTACATCCGCTAGGGGCGGGGCCGACGCTCCGCGCAACCCCCTCAGTTCGGTTCGCTTGTTTCGCCGGCGGTTCCTGCTTCTCGCAAACCCGCCGCCGAAGCCCGCCAGGGGGCGGGACTTACCCAACCGCGATGGCAGATCGCCCACTTTTCTTTCCAATCCTCGCCTGACTTGGTCTCTTCGACGTGGCTTCCCATGTTGCGCTCAACTTCTTGCTTTACTTGCGCGGCGTATATGTAAGGGAGGAATATTGCGAGCCAGTCAAAACGGGCGTGGTTATTCATCAGTGTTTCCGGAAGCTCAAACCGCAGCGCAATTTAGGGTTTGCCGGGGGCGGATTGAAGAGCAAACGGAAGACCCGCGCGGGTTCTGCTCACGTCAGTCTCGCTACCACCCTCACGGCCTTAGAGCTCGCTTTTTCGGGAAAATGAATTGCAGAAATTATTTGCTTCAATAGCCGAAGATTGGACCACCAATCAGGAATGAAAGCTGGTCAGCTTTTTTGTGAGTCGTTGCAAAAGCTCTGAAAAATAATGAACGAGTGTCATCGACTTCGATTTAGAACCTGCGAGCGAAACTCCAGAATCACTGATGTTTCGGATCAAATGTTCATTCAAGCATTCGTTCGGTGCTGAATCTGTCTTTTGGGATTCATGTTGTTCAAAATTGAAGCACTCGGAAACCATGACACAACATCCTTTCCGCAAGCTCACGGGCTGTGTGTTTTTTTTTTTTTTTGGCTACTGGATTATTCCACCGCACATAAAACCCCCGCCTGAAGGAGAGTTGACTCCAATGTCGGAATGGGCTCTTTTTACAGTCCCACAATGCAAATTAACCGTAAATCGAATAACAACAAAAATATTTACGCAGACGACGGTGGGCGAAGCACACCCCACTATACTCCGTAGTGAGTGTCGTCCTCTCGCCTCCACTGCATCTTATCTACCCTCCTGCTGATTCCACTTCTCTCCTCATTCTGCGAGTTGGTGCACTATTATTATTACTATTAACTCCGCATATAAGCAACTCACTATACGAGCAGAAAGGCAAAGCGACATGAGAAAGGAACAACCGCGAAGAAAAAAAAACAGACGGGTGTCCATCTGTTTCCTTTCTTATGTCCTTGCTGAGGTCCTTTTTTTCATCATCCACATACGTGACTGGAGTTCAAGAAATGCAAGCTTCACCCTTCCCGCATGTCGCTTTATGATGCGTGTACAGCACATGCGAAAGCATTCCTGCCAGACATGCCACATGCATATGTACAATTTAAAGAGGACGTTCAATTTGTATGAATGGACGGGCCACAAAGACTGCTCGAAGGGTAAAGTTGAAACATTCTCATTCGACAACAGCAACTAACCCTTGCCATAGGAGGTCATTAGGGGAAATAAAACATTCCGCGGTACATTTGCACCCTGTCCATTTTATTGTACGTCAATTGGTAGCTGTACTGTGTAATACAGTGCAACGCAGTGGTCAGGGACTGAAACGCAAAAATTTGGGGCTATAGGCGACTGCTCGTCTTTAGTTACAAGCGTGTACAGTTCGTTTCATATCGGCGTTATTGTGAATGGGACCACGGTTCCAGTCAAAATACCTCTTAGGACCATTTAGACAATAGCCCCGCTGCTGTGGTCTAGTGGCTAAGGTACTCGGCTGCTGACCCGCAGGTCACGGGATTGAATCCTGGCTGCGGCGGCTGCATTTCCGATGGAGGCGGAAATGTTGTAGGCCCGAGTGCTCAGATTTGGGTGCACGTTAAAGAACCCCTGGTGGTCGAAACTCCCGGAGCCCTCCACTACGGCGTCTCTCATAATCATATGGTGGTTTTGGGACGTTAAACCCCACATATCAATCAATCTATCAACCATTTAGACATTAGCTATCGGGACCAATTTTGCGACGATATATGATACAGTTTTCGCCCTGAACAAAATTAATTACAGCGAAGTCGTATATAGCGACCTACTCGCGGACCACGGGCGCACACAAAAGACCCGTTTAAGAATTTTCAGTGCCTCTCAGGCTTCACTTCCTCGACTCCACCGATTCTTTTCCTGTAGACACGTCTAGCGATACTCAGTAGCGACGCTTCCCCAATCGTTGCTCCCCATTTGTCTCGAGACGTAGAGTATCGCACTGTCATCGACAGTTTTCTTTGAACTCGTTACGGGACGGACGCTGATCGTTCGTACTGAGGGTAAACAGCGAGAATCGAAGACACGTCAGTTCGCCGAACATGTTAATTTGCGGCGCAAAGCTTGGAACATGAACGCGGGAAAGGAGGGGAGATGGCGCTCATCTGTCGCTCTTCCTCCTTTCTTCATGTTCCAAGCTTTGCACCATAAATAGCATCTTCAGCAAAACGGTCGCACCAACTCGCCTAGGAAAAACTTCTCTTGAACAAGTGTCAAACGTGCAAAGCGCCAAATAGATGCGAAACCAACGCGAAGCCGCAGCCATCGGACGTATATTCCAGACACTTGCTTCCATGATCACAATAGTGGCAGGGCTCTGTTTCTTTTACTTCTTGTTATGAATGTCTATTACCCGTGATCTGTATTTCCATAAGTAGATATGGGGATCTTGGCACTGCAAATTGACCATCATGAATTTTATTTGTCCTACTAGTTTTAGGTTCCGTCGACCACGTTAAGAGGTGGCCATATCCTGTCAGACAAACACGGCAACGTTCTTATATTCACGTCAGAGTTTTTTTTTTCGCTGCGTGTGTTCATAACTATAACCGAGGGTGCTGTATTCGCAGTTTCAGTGTGCCTCCATAAATAAAAACGATGTCACAATTGTTTTCCTTCCCAGGAATATTTCTTGATTCGTTGCAGCTTTGACAACGTTCGTTTGCTGGGCGCATTGATTTACGACATTTGCCAGCGTAGAATGTTCCACGTACGCGGGATCACTTGCAGTGTATGGGATCTCGTTGATGCGTTTTTTCCCGTGAACCGAAAAATACCATCTATAGGTATTTCGCAAAAACTTAGATTTAACACAGCGGTCAAAAAGATTGATGATTAGTAATTGGGTTTAACGTCCCAAAACCACCATATGATTATAAGAGACACCGTAGTGGAGGGCTCCGGAAATTTCGACCACCTGGTGTTCTTTAACGCGTACCCGAATCTGAGCACACGGGCCTACAACATTACTGCCTCCATTGGAAATGCAGCCGCCGCAGCTGGGATTCGATCCCGCGACCTGCGGGTCAGCAGCCGCGTACCTTAGCCACTAGACCACCGCGGTGGGGCAGAGGTTAAAAAGCAACAGGAAGAAAAGATGCGCACTCCATCAGTTAGTACCTCGCTCTAACTGAGCAACATCGAAGTAGCTGGTGATTTCGCGCCGCACGTCTTTCTTCTTTTTCCTGCAAAACCGATTCTGCTGTGGCCTCGGTGGTCTGCAACTTGCAGATAGTAGTTTTTTGGGGCGTGATTTGATCAAGTATACTGAATAATGAACGCAAGATTACTAGATGTATTAATGAAGATCAACTTTCATGGTCGCATTATCTAATATTGGGCAAAAACTTATTAAAATGCATTTGTTTCAAGGGACGTTGTCTATTGTATTAGGACGGGAAACGCATTATGCAGAATCGTATGGACGACATTCATCTGTGCTCCGTCGTCAGCAACGATTAAAAGTAGCATCTTTGAATATCAACTCCCAATGGGCGCGAATATGCTTACGCTGACACATCGCCGCCATTCGCTCCTATCTTTGTATCCGTCGTAGGCCGGGCTCCTCAATAGTGAATATTCAATCGCTAAACCAAGAACGCAATAATGCTGCAGGTCCTTCCAATGTTGTGTTCTTTCCGCCAATGCTGATACTCCCTAGGCTACTGGAAATACTGTGCTGTTGCTGACAATGCTAAATTCAGTGAAATTAGTGCATGCACCCCGCGTTGTTGTTTTTTTTTTCTCTCCACCTGGCCCATGTACAAAACACCGAGCCAATACGAATGCTTCTTTATTTAAATAGCCACTCGGCCGGGTGTTGATACTAACAGGTAAAGATTCCTCATATAGGTCATTTCGGATTTTTTTTTGTTTGAGGCTGTTGGAAGTGGTTATTTCAAGGAGCACAGTTTGTATATATATTGAACATACTCCCGTTGACATATTAGTTTCATTCTATATACGACAATTTCACTCAAAAAATATTCATGCGAACAAATACACAAGCTTTCACAGTGAGGAATGCATCTCGAAGTCGTGGAACTGAATCTATAATGAGTGCAACTAGCGCATACCTGTGTCACGACGTAGGAAATGCACGAATAGAATGCTCTGGAGGACAGAGTGAATTTAAGTAAAAAACCGTCGTTTCTTTCCTATTGATTTAGCGAAGAAAAATATTCGGTCCCTGCCCTGTGGTCCTGGCCGGCGGCAAGGTGTCTTTTAAAACACTTGACTTTTTTCACATCTATGCCACAACTACTACGACATACTTAAAAACAGCAGAGTTAACGACGCCTACACTTTCCTTGACTTCAGTATCTTCTGGTTTTAATTATGGTTGTGCGAAACAAAGAAGCGAGTTTTCAAATTTAATTCTCTTGATTCACGGTGTACCCCCGTGAAACATAAGCTTCGTGCAAAGTGAAAACAAAAAAGCACTAATATTCAGTGATGCAAGGAACAACTCACTGGAGCAGGGATGGGAATTAAATAGATAATTGTCTATCCCCCGTCCCTGTTGCTCCGTTTACACACCTCTTGCTGAACATGCCTGTGTAAGAACTACATAGGGGAGGGTGCCGATGTCCTACCACCCTCCAGCCCCTCTTTTTTCCACCCCCTCACACTGGGCCGAGGATCTATCAGAACGCGGTGCGGTGCTAAGGCGAGATATTAGGGGAGAGGGAAGCCCCGGACCTCCCTTTCAAGCACGCCTGTGCAATGTCCACCCCTCTCAAGCGTTCTCCTTGAAAGAAGGAAAATAAGGGAGGGAGGGGGAAACGAACTCTATTAAGAAAACAAAATTTTCGAAACTCACGATAGCCCACGGTATTGTGGCGCCATCTCTTGGAAGTCTCTGAAGCAGACAACATAGGTCGAGTACATGCTCCACGGGATGGTGGCGCCATCTGAACGAGACAAATCGACAAGGCAGAACAGCTGGTGCAGCAGCTGCGCCAAACGTGGGGCGCTTAGCGTACTCCCCTTCCAAAACACATTTATTTCTTCCGTAGCGAAATAACCATAC